>JAOTRH010000024.1:14039961-14061672 GCA_034768845.1 Heliamphora exappendiculata | reverse complement strand
ATCAATACTATTCTCAGAAGGGAAGAAAACACCTACTTAGTGCATAAAAGTACTCGACAAACCGAACTCTCAAAAGGTCACCGCTTGCTCTAAATCACTATAGAATGTGTTTAACAAAAATTATAACTTAATTTTTATTATATAATTTAGTAAAAAAAATTAAAAATAAATAAGTATGTTTATAGTTCTCAATTATAAGTTTAAAAAAATTACAATTTTGTTATTTGACATTATAAGTTATAACTGCAACAAATATTTATAATTTATGTTTAAAATCATAATTATTTATAAATTTACAATTTCAGCTATGCCAAACACTAAGTATAAAGAGCTAGTTTGGACTATTTTCAATATTTTCTTTTTTTAAAATCAAATTTTAAGATGGACTAATTAGTATTACAAAAGACCTATTCACACACCAAATAATTTTATTCTTTTAAGTCAACTATTATGCCATTTTTTTTTTCTATTTTTTTTTCTTTTAAGATAAGGAAAAATATTATTCACAACCAAAACATCTAACTTTATTATTATATGCATTGAGAATAATACTCTTAATTAAAAAAACAACTATTTTTTTGAAAAGTAAAAAGAAAATTCCAAAAATTATCGCAACCGTTTGAGGGTATATTAAATATTTTAATAAAAAATAAAAAATTATTCTAAACAAACTAAAAAATGAGAAATTCAAATTATTTCAAATAATTTAATTTCTGTACTCTTTTTATAAAAAAATAAAAAAGCAAAAAACTTTAATTTTTAACCCATCCCAAACGGGCTGCTCAAAGCATAAAATGTGGAAGGAGCAGAATGAGGAGTTGGGTCGGGTCAGGCCCAATATCGAAACCTGGCCTTGTTTGTTTATAGAATTAGGTCAAGGGGTTATTGTATCTCACGTGTTTTTTTTTTTTTTAGTTTGGTGTTTATTTACTATATACGAAAGGAGTAATTACTGGGACACGTGTGGGAATGTATATATTTGAGTACGACGTTTATTTATTGAATTATAATATTTGGATTAAGTCACTTAAACAAGTTATATGTGAAATTAAATGAGAGATAACTTATATAAAAAAGTGAGTAAAATGGTTTGAATTAGGGCTCCATTAGCAACTAGATCAAAGCCTAGTTTTTTTTTTTTTACTTTTTGGTGTTTTAGTCAAGAAAGTTGAATTTAATTCAAAATAGATTGTTTGGTAATTTAGTTTTTAAGTTAATTTTTTTAAAATTAATTATTTGGATAAAAAATTAATTTTTTTCTTGTTCAAAGTGGACAATTTTATCATTCTATATATTTAATATTAATAATTATATATAGTTGATAGTAGTAGTAAATAAGTTATGAATAAAGAGTATATTATTGTATTTTAAAAGTTGTGAGAGTTTAAATATAAAATAAAAAAAGAGTTTGTGTGTTTGATTTGACTTTTTAACATTTTAACATTTTGACTTTTTTTCCAAATAGATAATTTCAATTTTTTAGCGTTTTTAACCAAAAAATCAAAAAAAACTAAGTTACCAATCAAGCCCCTAGACTTATTCGAACTATTTTCTTACTAAATTCAATTGTCCCATATAATTATGACTTTTTATTTAATAATTTGTTCCATAATAATCAAGCATTATGAACATAATTAAGAGAAATTTACACAAACGCTCCATATACTATAACCGTGTATCACTTTATCCAATCGAACTAAATAAACGTACAAAATGATCCCTTAATTATTAAATAGTATCACTTTAACCCTCTCCGTTAACATTTCGTCTTCCAAGCTAACAGAAAATAAAAAAATTAGAATTTTTGTTATTCAAACAAAAAAGGTGTGAGTGATACCATAGGATAATTAAAGAGATCTATTTGATACGCTTATTTAGTTAAGGAGATCTATTTATATGCTGGGGCAACGCCTCCCTTTACTTGGTGAGGTCAATTGAATCCATTGAAATTTTTTTAAATTTTTTATAATATTTTATTTTTTGATTGATCTATAATTGATCCCGCTAAAAAATTTAATTGACCCAAGTGAAAAAGATAAGACCATTGAATAATTTTTCTTTAAACAATATAATTAAGTAATAATTAGCTCAGAAGTGGTTATCCTACAAAATAAGTAACAAATGTTTAGTTTCAGTTAAGTTATTTATTAGTTTATAAATTATTAAATAAGTCATTAAGATTTATGATAAAAATTAGCTAAAAGTAAGTAGCATAAGTAGCTTATTCTGTCTTCAAACAATAATCTCAAGAGCAACATTGAAGAACAAAATAACGAAATAATAGTCAATTTAAAATTTTATTCTCCAAACAAAAAACAAATTGTTATGGTATAAAAGAAAATTTTAAAAATGTCAAATTTTTTTAAACAACCAATATTCAGAATAATTTAACAAATAAACATATATCTCAAACAAAAATAACTTATCTATATTTTATTTTTTTTATAAATATGATAATAAATTAATAAATCATTATATTGAATGAGGGTCTAATTTTTTAAATGACCTCACTTACTAAAATTTTTAGAATCGTCACTGCTTGTACGTTTTTTTGATAGAATACTAACAGAAAGAATTAAAGTGATATAAATTAATAATTAAGGGATCATTTTGTACGCTTATTTAGTTTTAAAAAATAAAGTGATACACAATTGTAGTATAAAAGACGTTCATATAATTTTTTCTATATTTAATTCTTATGTTATAATCCCATAATTTAACTAATTCCTCCTAGTTCAGTCCATAATCCCATCATATCTAAACTTTTATTCCATTATTTTATTCCTCTTTGTCTTATGGTATAATTGGTTCCTTCTATCCCACCAATAATCTAATCCTCTCACCCAAAAAATAATCTAATCCTTGTAAAAATAATCCTCCAATCAAACATACTTGCCATGTTTGTATTAAAGAATAGAATTGGGAGGAATTAAATTTTTCATTATTAATGGTCTTAGAATTAAATATCTATTATGTATCTTTTTTTTTGTCTACTCCTATATTTGTTTGTTTATAAAATAAAAAAATAAAAATTAAGCATAATAACAATTTTACGCTTATAATAGAATATTTAAATGTGTACATATTGAGCAAATACAACTAAAATACAACTAAAATACTGTCAAATAAGACTAATATATATAAATTTATATAGAATAAAAAATTTTAAAATAAAAAAAGACCAATAAAGTAATAAAAAAAGGTAAAAGGAATCACCTTAAGAGAAAAAAAAAATGAAAAATAAGAAAAGTTACTAGAAATTTTGTATAGGAAAAAGTTGAATGTTAGAACCTAATTCTAACTCATCTAGGTAAAAAGTAGAACAAAAAATGTAAATAAAAATAAAAAATAAAATTCATAGTAACTAGAGACAATTTAAGAAAACGGAAATAAAGATTAAAAAAATGTCAATAAAAAATTTAAAAATATTACAAAATAATATTAAAGCTTAAAATTATTATTTAAATTAATATCTTTCACTCTCTAATTCTTTTTCTCTCTTTCCCACTACACATTGAATATTAACTTGTATTTGGTTTATTTTTTTTTTTAGACTTTTTAACCTTTTCATAAAATAATAAATATAAAAATATATGAAAAAAATCAAATAATTATAATAAGAGACCCAATAAATAGACTTTTTTAAAAAAAAAATTTAAGTAAAATGACCTAAGAAAAAGCTAGGCCAAACAAACATGCCGTTTGAGTATTGTGACTTGGATGGCCAAGAAAAAAGTCGAAACTCCAAACGCTCCCTTGAAGAAAGCGAAGGTATCTCTCTCATCAGATAAAAGAGAATTACCAAATGAAAAGTTCCTTGAGAAGCTCTATCTTCCGCCCACATTCAATCCACCTGAATCAATCGTAAGCCATAAGCTCTATCTTTGATTGTCGCTCAAAATACATGAAAGAAGTTCAAACTCATTACTGTTCTCGCATTATTGATTCTTATTTGTTTGGTCAAACATTTGGCTACCCAGTTTGTAGAACTTGCTAATTTATCTCAACAGGCCCTTTGGAAATGGATTAACATTATGATTATACAAATGATTCGGGGGTGTTTGGCAATAACAGAAAGCAACACCGTGTCTGCGTTTGATTACCCTTTTTTTTTTTTTGGCTTTTTTTGCCCTTCTTCTTCTTCTTCTTCTTCTTCTTCTTTGTTTCGTTTTGTTTTCTTTTTTTTTTTGAAAAAGGGTTTCATTTGATTGTGTGCTATTAATGGGGGAATATGGTTTTGTTTGAATTTGGAGAAATGCGATGTTATTGTCTGAGATTCATAATTAGTTGTTCTTCTCTTTATGATTTCACTATTTTAGCTGAATTTGTTATAGTTATGATTAAACAGAATCAAAGGAGAAAAGAACCCAAGATTTAAGTGGTTAGGCCTAAAGCTTACGTACTCGAGCAAAATGATGCACTATGAAAAAGGAGAATAGAACCGGCAAAACCCAATATATATATATACCCTAATGTGTTGAATTGGGTCGCATCTATAGGCTGGGGCTACGCCCCTGAACCCCAACAACCCTCTTATTTGCCCATTAAATGGATTGTAAATAGGTTATAAGAGAAATCAAGTTTTTTTTTTTTGGATAACAAAATATGTATTAATCAAAATTAAAGATATATAAAGGAGTTCGATACACATCCTCAAATGCTAACAAAATGATGATAGAGTAAATTACTCAAAAACAAAAACCAAAACAATCCTACAAACTCTTACAGATCGAGAGTTAGAAAAAATAATATATTTTTTCTTACTTAAGCACGATTTTTTGAGCTTGTTCAAAGGGACTAATTTTTCTCAGAAACCAAGTTAAATACAAGATATATATACACATATGCGTATATGTGTGTATTGCCTTCAGATTTGAATGGTGTGCTTTGGAATGCTTCACCAGGGTGGGTGGATATGTTCAAAGAGCACCCTCTACATAGAGTATTTACCATTTTGATGCTTGTGAACTTCCAGTGTTAGTTTTTGAATAAAAAAACTAAATTCAATTCATAGAACTTTTGAAAAGATAAAAATGTTACTGGTTGTACATGGCTGAAGACCCATTAAAGCCGACAACCTCAACTGCTTAATGCGCTTTTAGTTGTTGTATATAGATCTTGAGCTCAAAGGTACAATAGATGAGATTCACAAATATATAAAATTAAATAAAGTATTCATAATAATTTGTCATTTTCTTTGTTTAGGAAGTTGCTATGACTATTTAAAATTGCAACTTATGTGTTTCAGTTGTACGCTGCACAAGAGACTCAACTCATATTGATGGTTCTCTAAAGAAACATGGAGTTGAATTATCTATTGGAGGTGAAAAACATCTGTCCGCCATTTCTGAATGTGGAAGCAAACTAGGCTACATGCTTTAATTAACCTAAGCTCGGTGTGGAGGACTTGAACACACTGAATACTGATTCTTTGCTTGACTTTTTGCATTTTTATTTTCACTTTAATTTTAGGACGAGGGAAGGGGTGAAAGTGGTGCACTACATGATTTTTGATTAACGTGAAATCAATACGAAAAGGAAGCTTGAATGCATGATTGTCTCTATATAGACTGTTCAGTTTATTGGATTGAAAGAAACGTGACTTCAATACCTTTTGTATGGGGCTGCATTGTGTTTGTTAATGCCCAGGACAAAGAATATTCAATTCAATCATCTTCTTCTTGTCATTGCTTCTCAACACCTGTCTATAGTTCTTCTTTAACATTAAAGGCTTTCTCTTGCAGAATCCTACATGGTAATGGTAGCTGAATTGCCATTACCTGGCTACTCATTGAATGCTATTACAGCTCCCAAACTTCTGAAATCAAGATTTCCCCATAGACGCCTTGTGATTCACATTCAAAAAACTGCTTTTGCTTTTGGCAAGAGGCTCTACTCTCGCCTTTTTTTAATTCACACAGCAAACCTTTCTTCGTTCAACAATTCCAAGTAAGTCCCGTCGAATCTGATATTTATTCCATGCCTATTGAATCCTATACTGTCAGCATCACAATGAAAACTTCTATTCGGTTTTATATGCACCAGTGAAGTCGCGTTACATGTTGTTGTAATTGTTGTAAGTAGGGCCGGACCTGGGGCATAGTCCTAAGAAGCCGCTGCTTTGGGCTCTAATTTTTGTTTAAAAAATGATTTCCCCATTTAGGTATTACTCTTTAAAAAATGTAAGATTCAATGAAATGAAATGTTTCAATTAATTTAATTTTACATATATGAAAATTTACCTTGGTACAACCCTTAATACCAAATTCAAGAAGAAAAACTATTTTATTAGCTAAGGTCGCAAAATAACTGGTTTTCACTTGTATACAAACCTAACCCTCAATTCCAAGTCTACATATAAATTATTTTTACTAATGGAGACCTGAAAATAATTGATCATCACTTTAGAGTACTCTAACTTAGGTCTATCTCTTACTATGAAATCTAAATATAAAACATTTTTTTTCTATGAATAGAGAGCATTAAGTGATGAAAAGTTATAACCTAAATATATCAGCAATACTATGGTCCCAAAAAATAGTCCCAAAATTTTACCCAATTTGAATTGGATAGATCAGATTCACATAGAGATGTGTGTCCTATACACTCCAGTGAATCTAATCTATCTATTTCAAATTCTGGGTTTGATTCTGAGATTGTTTTCTGGGTATCTAGCTTTTCTATAAATATGTAAGTTGTTTGTAGAATATTACTGAATATCAAACTAAAATTGCTTCTAGAGTAAGAAATTCTCGAAGTTGTAATAGTTCAAATATTATGTTCGATTAGTTATGTAAGAAAAATGAGTGAATTAACTATGTTTTGCACTAAAAAAGATACACTAAATAAAGTTGGTCGCCAAAGTTTTATAAGTAGCTTTATAGCTAAAAAATTGATAAATCTAATGGTTAAGTAATACTTGCTGCAAATGGTTTTAACTTTTTTTCTTTCAATAATATCTTAGAGAGAACAGTTATGTGTCACCTAATTTTGTCAACAATTTATGTATTTTGTCAACAAATTATATATTTGAATTCCTATATAATTTCTACAAGTTAATTTTATGTTCTTTTGTTTAAACATATAACAATAATTCTAGGATGACCAACTTTTTTTACCAAATTAATGTCTCAAGTGATGTGGCACAATCACAAGCATTGATGCAAGGGGTTGCATTGCATGTGAGTTTTTCTTAAATTCAATACTTGTGATTGTGCTACATCATTTGGTGTGTTAATTTGATAAAATAAGTTGATCATCGTGGCATTATTGAATATATAAAGGCTCCACTTTAAATTGTTTGCTTCAGGTCCTATGATGCTCAGGACATGCCCTGGTTGGAAGATGTGATTAGAATACTGGTGATATGCTCATAGTCCGATATCTCTATTCAAATTGCATAGGAGGTTGGGCTGGTCTATTTGGAGCAGTGGATATGGCGGCGGATTGGATCTTTCTCCCAGAGATAACACCAGAAGTGGGACCCGACTTATCAGGGCCGTCCAAGCCATTCGAATTAAGTTAAGCGCAAAAATTAAGGACATAAAGAACAACCTTCCGATGAAATTACTCTTTTTCTTGGTGGGCTTCTATTGTGCAACTGCCTTTGCTACCGTAATAGGGCAAACCGGAGACTGGGATATTCTTTCTGCTGCTTTGGCCGTGGCTGTTGTAGAAGGGATTGGGGCTCTCATGTATAGAGCTTCTCTTCCTCTGTTCAAGAAGGCTAGGAGCTTGATCGCAATGTTTAATTATTGGAAGGCTGGTCTATCCCTGGGCCTTTTCCTGGATTCATTCAAGTATGAAATTGAAAACGTCATTGGCTCGAGCAACCCCTTTGATTTTGCGATAGATATTTTCCCTAGATTCTTGTAAAAATTTTGTTCTCGTCCAAGCAAAATGTTTACAAGAATTTTGCTCATGCCTACGTGTCTGACCATTATGAGAAGGTGGTCAGACACGTTGGCAAGGGCTTCTTTGCACCTGCGGGGAGGGACGTGATACAAGTTGGAAGTCTACAAGTACAATTTTGGACTAAAGAGAGTTGGATTACAGGCAATAGAAAGAAACTTAATAGACTATGTGTTCTGGAAAAAGCAGTGTGGCAAAAAGTTCATCAGGCTTATATGGAAGTTTCGGCAGTTATGACCTTGTAAAATTTGTTGCAGCTTCTTCGAAGGCTTGGTGTCAACTTGGCTTAGTCAAAGTTTTCCTGGCTTTGCCCAGGTTTTTGCTAGCAGGCTGCAAGATAGTATAAGTTGTGAGGGGGAAAGGGCTCTTCAAAGACGATTCGTCCTTGTGCAACTGTTTGATTGGTTCCCTTTGGGAAAATGGTAACTTGCTTGAACTGATCAAGC
Organism: Heliamphora exappendiculata; assembly: GCA_034768845.1. Taxonomy (NCBI): domain Eukaryota; kingdom Viridiplantae; phylum Streptophyta; class Magnoliopsida; order Ericales; family Sarraceniaceae; genus Heliamphora; species Heliamphora exappendiculata. Next base: position 14,053,315 of record JAOTRH010000024.1, on the reverse strand, counting down.
TATGTTCTTGCTCAGTTATGAGGCTCGGAAGTCGGAACCTGTTAGTGGTTCTACCTAAGATAAGCCAGGTGCCGGTGCCGGTGCTGGACCAGGGAACTGAGTAATTTGTTTCCTTGATATGCAGCTTCAGAGTTAGTTATTTAAAGACTAAGAAGCACGGATATTCCAAAAATAGTCTGGTACGAGAATATTCTGAAAATGGCTCTGTACGAGTATTGGATACGTATCAGATATCGATAAGCACGAATACGTATCGCGTATGGCTAAAAAGTCTCCAAATTTTTTATTTTTTATTTTTTATTTTTTCAGTTTTAGATACATTTTGGATGCGCACATAGATATGTTTTTGAATACGTTTCAATTTTTTTGCAAAAGCTATTTTTTTTTCAAAAACTATTTTTTTTAGTGTTCTAATTTTATTGTTAAGAATGTACTACAGTCTAAATTTTTTTCCCTATGCTTAATGAAAAATTCTTTTAACTTCGGTAGTTATTGAGTGTTTTAATATAACAGCAAAATGAATTAACTCTTACTTTTAGTTTAGTTTTATAAATGATACTATACTAAGAAGTATATAAAAAAAATATTTTTTTACAACTGCATTCTACTCGTATTATATCGTTTTTTTATTTATTACTGTATTTGTATCGTATCCATATCTCTTGTAGAAGTCTTTGCAGGAAAAACTGCATCTCGAATAAGGATGTGTTTCACAAAACTTTTGATAATGCGAAGAAAGTCGAAGAGAAACTGCTACTGGATCAAATTGCTTTGGACCATTTGTTGGACTGATGGGAATTTAAACGCTCTTGTTCGATATTCTTCAATTGTTAGATAGAATCATAGAATGATTTAGTTCTTTTCTAATTCAACACTTCGCCTTCCGCTGTACTGATAACTGTCGTTAGAGGTTGAAACTCGAACTATTTCATGATCCTAGACGTGCTGTAATCGACAGTTTTTCACTGCAGATATCTTTGCAAAAAGCTTTGAACACGAAAACTCGCTATCAGATTGTGCATTTTGTGAAGCTTGCTGTGCTGCAAACAGGCCATTTTGGAGGTATTGTTGGGTAGCATTGATATTTTTATGTTTAAGAAAACATGGGGATGTGTTTGTTTACATTTGTTAAATATGAAAACAAAAAAACAAGGTTGGATCATACATATGTGCCAAAAAATTATCTTGGAAACACGATGTTATAATAGGAACGAGAGATCTTTCTTGATAGGAAAATATTAACTATCGCTCAATGGGCAGTGGTTAAGGAGTATATAATATATAGATATTTATGTAAAGTGTATTGATATTTGTGAAAGTAATAAATTCAACACCAAAAAGTGTATTGATATTAAAAAATTTTAATCTTCGTTAGGCTATTAATCACCGGCCAATGAATGGGGCAGTGGCTAGCACTAACTTTCTTGATAATAGGCGGTGGGAGGCGGTGGCCAATTGGCAATGGGTTGCCGGAGTAGGATGAATTGTTGGGGAAAATTTCTAGCGGAAGAGAAAAGCAAGAATGCTACTTACGATAAAAACAAATTCAAAAATTTATTTATAATTCAAATTGAATGGATCAGATCCAACATGAGCCTAAATTTGGATTATTTATTTTGAATTTTAGGTAAATTTGCCAGAAGGGTAATTTATTTTGAATTTTAGGTAGATTTGCCAGAAGAGTGGATGACAAGAAGGCGTACGAGGGGATGGCCGACAATGAGAGTGGGCGGTATGAGGTGGCCGCCAGGGCCAGCAAAGGTGGCGGAAAAGGGTGGAGAGATTGAACTTGTTTTGAAAACAAGTAAAAACACCATTTTTTGTGTTTTTCATGACTCAAAAAATTTTGAACTTTGATTTTTTTTTTTTTAAACGAGAGAGATGTTACGCACCTTTATCGAGTTTTAAAGAAGCCCTAGGTCAATGGACAAAATAACTGAATATCGTGAAGATATTAATTGGTGATACTAAGGCTCTATTTGATCTAGCTTATAAAAGCTTTTATAGAGGTTTTTTCTTATCTCTTCTGGATTTTAATTCATATTGGCTACCTGCTTAAACTTTCTACCTATGAGCAATCTAAAAAAGAAAACTTTTTGAACCAATGTTGAAAAACATTCATTTTAAAAAATAATAAAAAATAACTTTATTTGTAACTTTATTTTAATGCAATTTTTTTTTTTTAAAAAAAGAAAAATCTTAAAACAACAAAAGCGCACCAAACATGTTTATCCTTATAGTTTACAAAATCTTTAAAAACATATGAAAAAAAAAAAAAAAAACCAAGCAGGCCTCAACTAGTTTGAGAGAAGAGCTAGAATGATGTTTTCCTTTCGTATGTTAATGGTAACTTTGCCCAATTAATCAACTTCTTGAAGGGAGGGAGGGAGGGAGAGAAAGAGAGAACCAAAAACATATATAATGAACAACTTCCCCAATCACACTATTTATAAAAATTTATTAGGTATTCTCAAAATAATATTACCCATCATTATTTACATGGTGCAAGTCATAACTACAAATGTTCGATACACAATAAATAAATCATCCCAAATAAATCATCCCTCGCCCCGTTTACTCAATAAAAACAAACCAATCATATCCCACAGAAAATGTTATTCACTACATCATTAGGTAAAAATACCCTATAAACAATGCCATCGATTGGTACTCCAAAACTATCCAATAAATATCGGTAACTATGTGATGTATTTATCAAGCTGTAACTATATATTATCAGCTCTACTGCTGGGTGTCAAAGATGAAAGGCAGCATGACCTGTCCCAAAAATTACATGTTCTTTTGTCCCAATATAATAAAAACAGTGGGATATACCTTAAGATTTTCACAGTTTTCAATGCATTGGAACAAAAAAAACCGTGTGATTTTCGGGACAAAAAATCCTTGCTAGTCTGTCTCGGCAATTTTTTTGCAGCTTTTTGAGATTAAATTTATTAATCATGGGTATGCCAATGTTATCTGAACCAGGTTTGATGATTCTAGCAAATCATGCATCAATACCAGGGCCAGGATACGCCGGTAGGCTCATTATCCGCGTATCTACGACTGGTCCTCCAACTGTAAAATGATAAAGGCTCTGATAGTTTGATCCTCTCAACCCAAGAACCTCATGTACTGCCCAAACAAAAAAAACGACGACTAAATTTAAAGGAGATGACCAAAAAAACAAAACAACAGAACTAATATTTAGCATACCATGCAAAGTCCAAACAGTAAGGCGACAATGATTTAGGAAATGGTTTCTCTAGAGACTGGACTGTTGGCTCACTTCGGTCATCTAAACTGTTCATGCTTGAATAAATGATTTTGTCCATACAACATGAATGGTTCGAATCACCAAGTAGGCCCAGCATTGACCCACAACCTGCCAAGCTGGACAATCCAGTCCATAAAAAGGACCGGAGAGAAGCCCAGCCCATGATTTATTATCACATTCACATGTATTCACAAAAAAGAAAGAGGAAGTTTGTCGGAACTAATTCCAAAGTTATTCAACTTCTGTTTGTTGGGATTTATTTTTCAATTTTCAAAAATTAGGTCAGGAAGGATATGCCAAATGTCTGAGTCAAATTTCAGAATGTTCTAATTATCTTTAGAATATCATTGTATTGATAGAAGGGTTTAGTGCTTGATAATCACCATCTTTCTGAGACAATAACAAGTCAGCTTTAGAAAGAACAACCAGTGCACGGGTTCCCGCACTACATGATCTGAGAATGATAGAATGTATGCAGCCTTACTTCTTGATTCGGAGAGGCTTTTTCCACATGATTACACTAGACGACCATGTTTTCCTCACTTGAAATTCTTGCTTCCAAATGGTATTAGTTAGTTGTGCATCATCAGCCCAATTATTTTTTATGTAATTGACACAATCTAACTAATCCTGATACTGAAGTCCTACTCTACACCATCAGTTTCCTGTAATGAATTTTTCAGGTTGCATCACTCTCAAAGTCTTAACCCCCATACATGTACTATATTGGTTATATGTCTCCCATGTATACTTACAGGATATTTGTTAGAGTATACAATCCCGAATTGCTTGAGTATAAAATGGATACTCACTTAATGTAATGTTAAGAGCTAAGTAGCATGAACATGAACACGAACACGAACACGTGACATGACATGGACACGCCGACACGTTAATTTTTTAAAAATGCATGACACGACATGTTAAAAATTTATATTTATATATATTTATTATATGTTCAATATGTAAATAATTCATTCAATAGTAATTAAAAATATAAAATATATCACTAATAAACTTAAGAAATCTTGAATTTCCCCTTATAAATATTCTAAACATATTTAGTATACATAATTTGTGTTTTAAAGAATGCAAAACATTGTTACTATAAAAACCTCATCCCATAAGACGCGTCGGAGAGTTCAAGAAGTATCATTGAAGTGTCCACATAGTGTTTAAAAAGTGTATAACATTATAAATTTAATTTTTTTAATTAAAACGCGTTTAAAAATTGTTGAATACAAATTTAGGAGTGTCCGAACAGTGTTCAAAGAGTGTCGTGTCTAACACAACACGCTACCTTCGTAGAAGTGTCCGTGCTTCATAGGTTAAGACCTCTCCAACCTATTTAGTACTTGAAAGATTTCGTCTTGAGTTTCCATCTCACACTTTCTTGTGGAGTGGAATTCTGGTATCGGGATCTCATTCATCATTGTTTTCCATGCCAAGCAAATAATTTATCTCCTTGATAAAGAATAAGCAAAATATAGTGACTTTTGGCATTTCTAAGAACGTATCATGCATACCCGCTGCACTCGACTCAACAAAACTTTCTTCCAACCTATCCGCATAAATTATTTTTTTGTGATTTTGCTGACAATAATTTCAAACCATACCCAATCACTAGTCTCTTCTTTTTTTCCTTTTTCACTTCATTTTTCCTTTTTATTTCGATTTTCCTAGTGGAAGATTAGCCGTGGTAAGGTGCCGTAGAGTGCTCTAAAAAGATGGTAGGCACGAATATAACTGGAAACAATTGAAAGTGGATAAAGTGAAAGCAAAGGCGAGCTTAGCATGTATATTGTGTGAGAAAAAGAGAGATTCGGGCTAAGCCGGATGATCTAAGCCTCGGGGGTTGTATCAGGAGAGTTGAAGAGAAGGGCAGTATTATTTAGGAGACAACTTCCAAGGTGACGCATCTTGGTCAGCATTGGTCTTCTTTTCATGTTTGTGCCTCACCCTAAGATCAGTTAAAGCATGAGTACCTCACGAGTTGGGGTACCGAAAGTGCTTCAACGAGCTCTTAATTCTAATCTCCAATCCACAACTCCTCCAATTACCCCGATTGGAGTACCTAAGCAATGCTATTAACCTAGATGGTTGTGAAGATGCGGAGTTATCTCAGAGATCATCTAGGGCGCTACAAGGTACAAGTTACGCGGGTGAGCCACAAACGAGCTGAATGGGTGTAGAGCACACCCTTGGTTGCAGGTGGATTGGTGAGAATCCATACATACCCTCTTGGCCTACCCTCAGGCTAAGATCTTGCAATTGGTCCACATGTCATCCATGAGAATGATGAATTTTTTCCCATATAAAAAAAGGGCCTTTTGACTCCTCCCTATTTTGCCTCCCACCAGCTTATGGTATGTAACGACCCAAGTAAACTACCGAGCTAATAATTTAAATAAAGATCCTAAAAACGCGACCCAAAAGCTCAAGCCCAAATTATTAGTAGTAACCCAGAAATTTCCTTATATACCAAGGTTAACTCAAATACGCAATGCCCTCGTTGTGTGGACCAGGTTATTTCTCTTGTGTTGAGATGGGGATAGCAGCTCATTAGCGGGCTCAAAGCAGCCCATTAGCGTACACAAGATGTATAACATCGGGGCCTCTACTCCTCTCCGGAACCTCTACTTCTCTATCCACACCGCCACAGAGCCCTACATGGGAACCAATGTTGGCTTTGATACCATTTATAACGATTCAAGTAGATCGCTGACCCAATAACTTGAATAAGAGCCTGACAACACGACCCAAAATGTTTAAACTCAAATTATTAGTAGTAGTCCACAAGTTTTATTATATATCATACTTAATTTCTCTCTCTTATCGATGTGAGATAAGTATCACATGATAGTTGGCTTAGCCTCTCGCTAACCCTTTCTCTGGCTTTTACTTTCTTTTTTACCTAATGAAAAAGAACAAAACAAGGTCTTTGCTTTTCACAATTCTTTTGACTTCCTTATTGAGGACCCAAAATTAAAAGCATGCAACTTTCCTCTTAGTTATAGTTTTTTGACCTAGTCTAATCATGTGGAGTGGGCTAACAAGGGAGTGACATAGATGGACCATGTGATGGCACATATAGTTGTACCTACCCCTTTTAGATAGACTATCTACACAATGTAGGGTTAAAATTTAGAATCAACAACGTTTATTGTTCATGTGCTCCTGTCTTGCAAGGTACATAGCTAGTTGCTACTTATGGAAACATATCCCCAAGATTGTGAGAGTGCAACTTGAGTAGAAATTGACGTGTTATAGCTGTTATTTCCATTTTGATGTGAGAAATTCACTTTTCAATTTTTTATTTTGTGCTAGGGCTGATGGTTCTTGAATCCCCAGTCCTGAAATTTGCATTCACCGTACACTTCTTGGCTTCACAATTTCTTATCATCTGGTCTTAAAGGCCAACTTGGCCAATATTATAGTCACTTCTGAATAGAAAGGCTACATAAAAAGGTCAACCTTATATTATTCAGGGCCCCCCAATTTTTGGGCCCAATCATGCACAGTAATAGGGATGCACCCTACTGTTGGATTAGCTACCATAAGATTATCTGATGACACAATTTTACATCAACCTTCATTAAATTCATATCTAGGTCACTGCTTAAAGATCGACACTCTCCTTTGACCCAATTCGACTATATTTGATTTCAGTTTGTGCTAATCATGTCTAGTGGGCTAACAAGGCAGTGACATGGACTGACCGCGTGATGGCACATATAGTTGTACCTACACGTTTTAGTAGACTATCTAGACAATGTAGGATTAGAATTTAGAATCAACAATGTGCATTTTAGATGCTACCATCTTGTAAGGGAACATACCTAGTTGCTTGCTATGAAAACATACCCCGGGAATTGTGCAAGTGCGACTTGAGTAGTAATTGACATGTTGTAGCTCTTATTTCCATTTTGGTATGAAAAACTCACTTTCAAATTTTAAAATTTATGATGGACTGAAGGTTTGAAAATTCCAAGACTTGAGTTTTGCATTCCTGGTACAGTTCTCCGCTACACTATTTCTTGTCATCAGGTCTCAAAGTCCAATATTTTTGCCATTTCCAAAGAGAAAGGTGTTAAGGTTGTATACTGAAAATCATGGATTTTATTTTAGTTTTAGTATTTAATTTTATTTTAATAAAATTAACTTTCTATTTTATGATAATCTTAATGAGCAACGCATGCAATATCATTTCTTTACTGTTATACATAGGTGTCCTTTGTTTAATATAGTATTTAACCTGGTGCGTAGAGTACGACTTGCACATAGTAGAAGCTTCCTGGCAAAGCTTCAAACAAAGAGGTTGGGCTGTTCACTTCATTGATTTGACTCCACTTTACTTAAGATTAAAGAAAGGGGCCGGGCGGGCAGTGAAGGCTCATTTAGTAGACAGCGAGCGAGCAGCAAGCTACGGCTTTGACGAGCAGCAAGCACCTACTCCTATCAAAATGAAAAGCAGCAAGCTCCGCTTGAAGAAGCGAGCCTCTATCAGAGAAAGCCATTGCGCGCTAGCCTCTTGTGCACATAGAAGACCAAATTATATGTTATTGCAGAATATAAGTATTTGTTCACAGTTTATATGAAAATGGACATACCATCGGTACGACTGTAGCACAGAGTTTTAGTAGGCATGTCTTAGTTATAAGAAACAGATAATAGCGTCGTCTATTGTTTCGACTCTTTGTGCTAGTACACTTTGTGTGTATTGAACATGACACATTGAAGTAATTAATTTTATACTGACTATATAAATTAATTCACACTCTAAGATTATTATGAGAGTGCTTATACTCTTAATCATGAAATAATTAATTATTTGCGTATATTTAATACTCGTTATTTTGATTCATTAGATTGTGCGATCTTATATGGGTCTATATTCCCGGTAAATTGGATAACGGTATTAATTATATGGTGAATATTAATTATTGACAGAATCTACGTCTCGATAGTTTGGGATTGACGATACCCCCTTAAAGAAACTTATAAGTTTTAACTAGACTAAACCCTGCAGGTGAATTTGATTATCCCGCAGTTAGATAAATTAAACAGAAGGGTTTAAAAAAATTTTAAATATCGATTAAATTAAATTGTCAATAATTAAATTTAATTTGCGAATATCGAAAATCTTAATGTAGGAAGATAAGTTAAGCATTTAATAATAGGAGCTCAATGCAAAATGATCGTGAGATTATGGCTTAGAGTGCAGTTACAATTCTTTAGTGGTGTGAACTGTAGTTTACTCTTTTATAAAAATTACAAAAATCGCTACAAGATTTTCATAATTATAGATACCGCTGTGAGGTTTGCATAATTGCGGAAACCGCTGGATGGGTATATGGGTTACACTAGAAATGTTTGTCATAATTACGCCATAAGTCCCTGCTGTAACCCTATAAACATGCGAGTAGACTGAACAAAATTCATAACTCGTCTTCAAGACTAAGGTTGACTAGGTTCTGCCGATACGAGTTTTCGAAAGATCGTAACTCACATTACGTTCGGGAATCGCATAAAGGAATACAGTAGAAGATTTGATTGGAGTTTCAACTCGGAATCAAAAGTTCGTAGTTGGAGAATCGACCTAAAAAGTATTCTTCTAAATTAACTGTGAAGGCACGAATTTTATTTTGATCATTTGACATTAAAAAGTTTTATCTAAAACCCGTTTAGGCAATTACCCGTCCAGTTATTTTTTATTAAAAAACCGTCTACAAAAACAATGATCTTAACAGTTTTGCCTCTAACAAAAGGCTACAACGAGGTCAACCTCATATTATTCATAAGCCCCTTATTTTTGGGTCCAATCATCACAGTAATGGAGATGCACCCTACTGCAGGATTAACAACCACATGATTATGTTAAGACACAATTTTCATCAATCTTCATTAGATTCATATCAAGGTCACTGGTTAAAGATCAACTATCTGTCCATTGACTCAATTCGACTATCTTTGATTTCAGTTTGTGCTTTTGTGTTTATCAGTGGAGCTGTATTAGTGAGGGTTTGCCAATGGAAATTGTCGTGAGCCACACAACTTCTTCAGCTGTGATGCATTGATTTTCCGAGATATTATTCCCTTTATATTTTCACTCATCAACAAAACAAACACAGACACTCTTCTTTTCTCCCTAGCTGTTTTTTTCTTTCTATAATAATAATTATTATTTTTCTATGGATAAAAGACCTTAAAGGCATTTCAGGTGTGCCAGCCAATATTAACAGAAAATGCTACTTAAGGATTTCTTCACGAGTGGCTTCATAAGCGGCTTCACGAGCGGTTCTTGAACCATTGTCAATGCTAAAGATCAGAAAAATCTGTCTTAATTTTTTAATGCATACGCAAAAATTAAAAACTAAAAAGGATGGCTATCACTTTCTTAGGAGTCACATTGATTACAACCATGACTAAAGCATTGACACTTAAGAAATTTGGCATATATTCAGAACATCTATGATTTATCTCTATAAGAATACTTTGTACCAGCACCAGTATCCAAGAATGATTGAATAATAAAATTCGACTCTTGGGTATGAGGTGAAGAAAAGGAATGCATACCAGGATCATCAAAGAAGCAACCAATTCCAGTAGCTGAGACGCCAACTGCATGGGCTTCAAGGTACAACACCTGACCAAGAACTCCAGTCTCCCAAAATAACCGAGGATACATCCACATGCCCTTGGAACGCAACGTAGGCGCAAAATGAGCTACCATTCCTAGACTGAAGCAGCCATCACCAGCAATATCCTGCAACAGATAATGACGTTTAGCAAAAAAAAAAAAAAAAGCAGGGACTTGACTCAGTCTATGCCATTCCCTTTGGAATTACTACATAGCACACCGCTTATTAAAAGTTCACCCAAAAGTATCAAACTAGGGAATTGGGGTGCGGTTACAATAACTAGGAATTCAAGAATTAATCCAGATTTATGTAATCAGAAATCACCCAAACAATTCATCATTTGGTGAGAGAAGAAATGGCAAATCTTCAAATTCCACAACTATGGTGATAATGCCTGAAACTTGTCACAATATCAGCTGACTTCTCAAAGAATTTCCAGTTCATTATGCAAACATTACTTTTAATGCTGATTAAATGAAAGTTATGAAACAACACTACCAAGAAATTCTATAGAAATGGTCAAACCTATGACACCAATTTGTGATTATCAACCTTTATACTCAAACATGAGAATCGCGACAGATTGCCTATAGCATTATAGTTTGTTAGTGTTCTAAACTTCATAGTCAGCCATGTGTTCCCTGCTTAAAATTCAAAGAAACCATGTTGAGAAGTGAAAAAGTAGGTAAGATGTTCCTAGCATGCCTACAACTATCTTGAAGTTTAACATGTAATTCCAGCGAAAGGGAGCGAAGAAGACATTCGAAATCATTACACTTCCTAGGATAGTGTGCGTGTTGAAAAAACCGTTGGCACAATCAAAAACCAACTTAATTGGTCTTATTCCGATGATCCCGATCAAAGAAAGGAACCGAACTCCTATTGGCTAAACTCGCTGGAGGGTAATTCCTTTGTTCCCGAACTCCTACAAGGCTTAAACTTCTCTCTTTGAGGATTCTAAGCAAGAACTGGGTCTAGAATTGCGTACCTGGGGGTGTGGAGTGCCTTCCTTTATATAGAGATTGAAACCTGAGCGGCTGAGTTATGTTGGGACTCTGCCTCTTTTCCCTTATCTCTAGCTGATTAGAGATTTCATTTAATCCTTTTGGCAATCCTTGTTGCCTTGAAATACTTTCCCCCATTTCCAGAACTGCCGTGAAGGGAATGGAGTCTTCCTGGGCAACTCTTTTGCCTAAGGCTTTTCAACAAACGATACTGGATTATCATGGGCTTCCCCTTTCTGGGGTGGCCCGAACTTGTTGTGGGCTGGCCGACTTAGCTGAGCCGAACTGATTGTGGGTGGCCCTGTTAAGTAACCCAAGTGCTCTTTGCTTTGGATTGGGCCTTGAGCCTATTATTTAACTCACCCTCATATAGTTAATGTTTCTATGCAACATGCTTAGAGCCCCTGCCCACACCAAACTCGGAATGCTAACTTCTACTAAATTAGGATAAAAGAAAATATGGGCACTTTGAAAATTCATTTCATAACCTAGTTAAGATTTGAAATTGATTCCACCCCAAGAAACTCATTTACCTCCTTGTTATAATCTTAAACATCTCCACACAACATAGATCAGTCTAGAGAAGCTCAAGAAACTAAGCATGCACTTGGTCTCGTCTTTTTTAGGCTTTTTGTCTTTTTGGAATCTTTCTATTTTCTAGTTCAAGTTTTTACTTTTCTCTCGTAACATGATGAATCTTAACAATATTCCATTTGGGCTAAAATTGAAAAAAACTAACTAAATACGAAGAAAAATAACCACTAAACTAAAAGCCATAAAGTGACTTATTAATCATATCTGATTTTTTTGTTTTTATTAAATTTTGCCCTTTTTTCTGATTCTTCACGACAAGATAAATTTTTTAAAAAAACATTGAATAAAAAAAACTAAATCAAATGCAAGCCAAGATCATGTAAGAACTGACACACCTGATGGCAAGAAAGCCGTTTAGCAAGCTGCCTACAATCGCCTCTTGCAAGTTCATACAGAGGGAGATCATCAGGGCAACCTTCTGGTTTCTCCCACTTAAAGTCAGACCTTGTAGCCTTCTTGAGATCCTCAAAATGATCTTCATTCCTCACCAAGAAAAATAAACCTTTCGGCAACCCTGCAACCCTATGAACAAATAAAGCAGCATGCACCTCTGAATCCCAAGACAGGGCCCTAAATGGCAATGCCAGTTGTTTCTTTTGTTTCACACCATCCGAAGAACCCGAAGGAAGACAATGCAACAGAATTTGATAAAATCTCTCTCTCTCCATTACAGTAACTCCATCCATATCTACGGCACTTCGCCGCTTCCTAACGACTTCCCTTAGCGTAAAACTCTTGTACGAACGATCACTAAATAGTCCACTACTCTGAAATGGATCAACCGTGAATTTGTTTCCTAATTCTAATGGCTTCTTAATAGCTTCTGCTGTTCTATATATTATATCCCAACACACATGCTCTTTACTAAGCACATTAGGCTTCCCTTTCCAATCCAATTTTGAAAACTCCGATATAGCCGAACTCAATTCCTCATAGTTCACGTCAAATTCACCAACCCCAATTGGAAAAACAACAAGAACACAATCGGGGTGTTCAAATTCAATCTCGGGTAACTTACCTTTCACAGGTCTAGACGGGATTTTGAACTCCGGAAAGAATTCGAGTCCCATGAGCTTTTCCACATTCACATAACCCAAACCATCAAGAATCTTGACATCCCAACCAAGCCCTGCTGCGGCCATTGAAAGCGAAGCAATCGCATGACCCACGTCGTGATTACAGTAACGAAATGCCCGCTCTCCGTATTTCCAGGCCTCGCGCCAGACAATCGAAGAAAACCCAACAAGGAAAGAACCTTCCGGGAAGAATTTTGGCAAAAACCCAGATGGAATATAGGTTCTAATCTCCAATGAATGCTCTTTCGGGGCGTAATGCGCCACAAAAGGCGAACTCGAGACCGAATCAATTGGCGGGGCAATGATGTAAGCTTCCGTTGGGTGGAGATTTCCGCTGCTAGGGTTTACCCGAAGCGACCATGTCGATAGCCCAGTAGTTTTCCAAGCGGATAGCGCGAGAGAGTCGTAGAAGAGCTGAGAAATGGTGGATTTGGAGATGGGTTTCGGAGAGGGAAGAGAGCGGAAGACGGAAGAGTACGGAGGAGAAACTGAATCATCATCACCGCTCGAGCGGTCGGAATCGTCGGTGGGGAAGTGAAACAGAGGGAGGAGAGGCGCGGAGGCGTAGCGGCGGAATGGGTTGGGTTGGTTGGCCCAGTCGAGGCCGTGAGGGCCTTTGGCGTAGTTGGTGAAGGAGTGTTTGGTTCGGTTGTGGTAATCCTCGACCTGATTCAGCAACGAGGCTTGTTGGTCCAGAGAAGGTGAGGGTGAGGAAGAAGACAAGGACATGGCCAGAGCTGGAGTTGTCGTCCGTCTGGTGGT
>JAOTRH010000024.1:14013979-14039861 GCA_034768845.1 Heliamphora exappendiculata | reverse complement strand
TCAATAGTGTAAATGCAATCTATTTTCTAGTTTAACGTAAAAATTGTTCATATTAACTATGAAATAAAAATGAAGAATCTTCATTTCTCAAAAGAAAATTGATGTTAATCTAGGATGATAACTTTATTTGTTTCTTTTCTTTTATTTATTTTTATTTTATTAAGTTTTTTTTTTATCAACAAAATTTAGTTTTTCCATTCTTTTCACGAGACTAATCAATAAAGTAAATAGATTTGATCAAAATTTTTTTAAAAAAAGATACGAATAAGCTAATAAAAATTATTATTTTTACTCATTTTTATTTGTAGTGATTTTTTTGGTTCATTAAACGAGAGAGATAATTAAAAATAATAAAAAGTCTAAACTAAAGTTCCAATCTCAATATACATTGCTATTCTATTTTTACCCTCCATTATTTTTTTATACTTAAATAAGTTTTAATTTTTAATGTAAAGTATTGCAGTGGTATTTTATAAATTAAAAGAAAAAATAGTGTTATTTTAAATAGAGTTTATTTCACAATTTAATTTTCAGTTGAAATTTTTATTTTAAAGTAAAATTCGTTTGGTTGAGACAATAATAATTTTTAAACAATTAAAATAGCCAAATAAGCGCAATGTGAATTTTATGGTTGTTTTTCAATTTAAATAAGTTAGATTATGATTATTTTGTTAAAATTTATATAATTTTATATATAAAAAAATAAAATTAAAAATTATTATGAGAAAAATTAAAAAGTTTAAAAGTGAATAAGTTAAAAGTTATGGGTTGACAAATGAAATTTTTTAATTTTAAAAATTTTTAAATTAGAAAATCAATTTTAAATTAACTTAAAATTGGTAACGAAACAAAAACTAAAAGCAGAGGGTTAATTTACCCTATATAAAATATAGTAGATGTATGATCGGTCAATTCCTACCCTTTAGCTGAGAAGTCAGAATTTTTCACCTTAAACTATAAAATAAAATATGAATATAAAAGGGTAAAGCTTTAAACATCAACCGGCTCGCGTGCTGCCCGTGCTGTTTTTATATATATGGATAATTAGTAAATAGGATTTTGAACATAATTTAATTATAAAATTAATTTAAATAATAAATATTTTTTTATTTATTAAGATAGATATTTAAAATATTTTTATTAAATATATATTTAATTTAAATTAAAAATAAAAAAATAGGTGATTTGTATATATATATTAAAAATACATATTTACTCAAAGATTAAAAAAAATTTGAATTTAAAATAAATTAAAAAGAAAAATATCAAATTTAAAATTAAAAATGTAAAAATTTTAAATTATAAGTAAAGAAAAGGAGAGAGATTAGTATCACATAAGACACCTATTAATATCAACACTCTTATAATTTATATTATAAATTATAATTATATAATTATATATATGGATGCAGATTCTCTTTGTTTTTTTAAATAAAGATCATGTTGAATAGATATAAATCATAAATGGGATATGACTAATAATTTAAATGAAGATTGAAAAATAATGATATTAGTGTTTGATTGATAGTTAGTTTAAAAAAAATTTTAATTTTTTTAATTTTTTAATTTTTTTTGTGTTTTTTGTTTAAAAAAATTTATTTGAATGGAAAGCAAGTTGTTTGATTAATTTGCTTTTAGGCCCACTTTTTTAAAATTAGTTAATTAGGTAAAAATTTAGTTTTTTAATTTTTGATTAAATTGAACAGTGCTATCTTTTTATATAGTTAATTAGTTATTATAATTGCATGTAATTGATATTTATATTAAATAAATTATTATGTAGAGGTATTATTATTATTATTATTTTTGAATGAGATTAGAGTTTAAATAACCTAGTCTAATGATTAGCGTTTTGACTTGATTTTTGTTTGTTTGTATATTTGTTTTTTTTTTTTCCAGCAACCCAAGTTGTCCTTAATGGAGGTGTGTTGGCAAAGTTTTTGCTGTTATTTTTTAATTTTTTATTATTAATTTAAATTATAAATTATAATTTTTTTAAAATATTTATAATTTTTATTATAAATTATAATTATTTTTTCTTTTAATTCAACTATAACTTAACACATTTACCAAATATATACAATTTTTATTATAAATTAAAATGTATAAGTTATAACACATTTATCAAAAATACACAATTTTTATTATAAATTAAAATATACGAGTTATAAATTTCAGTAATATTATACA
This sequence comes from Heliamphora exappendiculata, assembly GCA_034768845.1. Taxonomy (NCBI): domain Eukaryota; kingdom Viridiplantae; phylum Streptophyta; class Magnoliopsida; order Ericales; family Sarraceniaceae; genus Heliamphora; species Heliamphora exappendiculata. The sequence goes on along the minus strand of JAOTRH010000024.1, from coordinate 14,037,671 downwards.
CCCTCATACATTTTAGAAGTGTTTGAGCTAAACTTATTTTTGATTATATAAAAAGTTTAAATTTTGTAGAGAGGCAAACATAACGCTACTATTATGTAGTATTCGCACAAGGCAAATTATTAAGTTTTTTAAAATATTAAGTAAACGATGTTACAGTATTTTTAATAAATAAATAATTATAATTTTTATTATATAAATTATTTTGTTTTTTAATTACTAAATAAAAAAATATTATATTTTTATATAAAATTTATCGCTATCATATTAAATAGTGTAATACGTAAACTTGTGATATGATACTATGTGAGCATCGAATAATGGCCATAAATGGGTAAAAATTGCTTATTAGCTTATTAATTTACTTTTCATCGTAAATTTTTTATTTTTAGTAAATTTTTTTAATTATTTAGTCAAACTATTATATTTTTAAAATTTTTTTATTGAAATGAGCTAAAAAAATAAAAAAATTTAAATTTATTTTAAATAAAATTTATAAAAGAAAAAAATAAGCTAATAAATCAAATCAAATGCTGTTTATTTTTGTCTTTAGTAGATTTTTTTTAATTTTTTGATTAAAGATTTTTATTTTTTGATTTAATCTAATCGAAACGATTTAAAATTTTAAAATTTTAATCAAAAATAAAAAAATAAAAAAAAAAGTCAAAATTAAACTAAATGCTGCTTATTTGGGCATGCTGGCCAATTACCCATGGAATGATTAATAATTTTCATATCGGGTAAACCAATGAAACCAAAGTAAACAAATACTTCCGCAAAAAAATTCCAACAGCATTCATTTCCGACCCTCAGTCAACGGCCCCGATCCATCTTCCTCAGATCCAACGGTGATTCCGCAACTCTCATTCACACCAGACATTCATAACTTGTCCTCACTCTTCATCTCCATTTCTCTCTTGAAACCATCCAATCGTGTGAGTCTCGCCGGCGGAACTCCCCTCTCTATCCATCATCTCCGGGTAGAGCCATGGCCTCATCTCCTTCTCTAACCGTATCTCAATCCCTCCTCTCTCGCACCACCACACCCCACCATGGCTCCACCCCGGCGCCACCGCCAACCTCCGTCCCCACCTTCTCTCTCCCCACCTTCTCCGGCCTCAAATCCACCACTTCCACCCCCTCATCTTTCCTCCCCACCCGCGCCGCCGCCTCCTCCTCCTCCTCACGGCCCCGCCTCCCCTCCCGCCGCCCCTCGGTCCGCGCCTCCGCCGCCGTCGAGACCCTTGACAAGATCGAGACGGCGCTCGTCGAGAAATCGATCAACACGATTCGGTTCCTCGCCATCGACGCCGTCGAGAAGGCCAATTCGGGGCACCCGGGCTTGCCCATGGGGTGTGCGCCGATGGGTCATATTCTGTACGACGAGGTCATGAGGTACAACCCGAAGAACCCTTACTGGTTCAACCGCGACCGATTTGTTCTCTCCGCCGGACATGGGTGTATGCTTCAGTACGCCCTACTTCACATCGCCGGATACGACAGTGTCAAGGTCTGCCTATCTTTTTGAGTAATGCATTTGATGATTTGACCTGATCGTAAGAGTATATACACTCACGACTATGTAGTTTTGTTCGGATCTTTGAATCTGTGAGGATTTTTTTTGGTGGGAAAATTGGGTGGTTGAATCAAGTTGCGATCTGGGTATTTTCTGTTTAAGGAGAAATGTCACTTTTTCAGGCCCAACCTGGCATGAGGGGAGACATTGCTCATATTGATATTAATTTCTAGTTCATTCTTTGTTTTTGTAGTTGTTTTAGAAAGATTCTAGGTAGACAAGATTCACTCACCAAAAATGATCTCCATCGTCCATATGTTGGTGTAAGTTGTAACTTACAGGTATTGTGGGTCTTAAATGCATAAGAATGATCGAGATCGTTTTCTGTGGTTGATTCTGTGTTCGAAGAAAGAACTAATTGTTTTGTAATGGACGATATAGTCCTAATAAACACCATGACCAAACATGTCTATGGACTAAGATTTGCGTGTGGTTTTATTTGTGTGAATTAACTGCAACTATTTGACTTGAGTTTTTATTTACTTGTTTCTGTTTTTGTCGAAACAACTTGGAATCCCATTTTTTGTTTGCTTAATCACCTTTATCTTCTTAGCTTTTCTTGATGTATTGTATGTAATGTGTTAAAGTTGCTATTTACTTTTAATCTGGGATTCTCTTCTCAGATAGTTTTGTGGTTGAAACAAATTCTTTTGGGGGGTATGCTTTCTTTCATGTTATAATGAATTACTTGGCTGCCTTTATCTCTGATGCAATTACTTTTATATGAGGGATTTTTTGGATTTTGTGTCTTAAGATTTTGTCCATTGGATCTGTTTACTAGGAAGAAGATTTGCAAAGTTTCCGCCAGTGGGGAAGCAGGACCCCGGGTCACCCAGAAAACTTTGAGACCCCTGGTGTTGAAGTCACTACTGGTCAGATTTTGGACCTGATAATCATATTCTTTTGCTTACATAAGTTCAGTAGAAAAATTCATACATTTGACCTCTCTAACACTTTTGCAGGTCCTCTTGGTCAGGGTACTGCCAATGCTGTTGGTCTTGCCCTCGTTGAGAAGCATTTGGCTGCTCGTTTCAACAAACCAGACAATGAGATTGTTGATCATTACACGTAAATAGGCTTCCTTAGATCTTGATTTTCAGATTTTCTCTTAGATCTAAAAGGTTCTCAAATGTTAACCTATTTGATTTATTATATTTGGTATTCTTATGTCTAGGTATGTGATATTGGGTGATGGCTGTCAAATGGAGGGGATTTCAAATGAAGCTTGTTCCCTTGCTGGTCACTGGGGACTTGGGAAGCTTATTGCTTTCTATGATGACAACCACATCTCCATTGACGGTGACACAGAGATTGCTTTTACTGAGAGTGTCGACACTCGTTTTGAGGGTCTTGGGTGGCATGTTATCTGGGTCAAGAATGGGAACACAGGTTATGATGAAATTCGTGCTGCAATCAAGGAAGCAAAGGCTGTCAAAGACAAACCAACTTTGATCAAGGTCAGATGTTAACTGCATACATTAATTTATGCATCGCTAAGGATAGTAAGGTCAAAGAAAGATGGCTTTAGACAAATTCAACAAAGTTTTTTAGTTGGTTTCTTTATTGACGTCTTAATTGCTTTTCATGAGTTTGCCATTGATGTAATTTGTGCTGCTTCTTGGATGAAGATAATGAAACATCATTACAAAGTTGCAAGTTGAAATAAAAAGTGGATGAGATTTTTTAGAGCCATTCTAGCATTTTGCTAATCTTAGTTGAAGTTGCTTCTTTCAACATTCTTAATTTTTTGGTTTTGGCCCACTGTGAAACTGTCTTTTATCTTCTACACAGGTAACTACTACTATTGGTTATGGTTCTCCAAACAAGGCGAATTCATACAGTGTACATGGGAGTGCACTGGGTGCCAAGGAAGTTGATGCCACAAGGACGAACCTTGGTTGGCCATTCGAACCTTTCCATGTGCCTGAGGATGTGAAAAAGTAGGGAGGTTCTTATTTTGCTTTTAGGATTGGTTTGAATGTTCAGGTGAGTTTCTCTAATAAATGACTGCCTTATTCCCCCATAGGCACTGGAGCCGCCATGTCCCTGAGGGTTCTGCTCTTGAAGCTGAGTGGAATGCCAAATTTTCTGAATATGAAAAGAAATATAAGGATGAAGCTGCAGAGTTGAAGTCTATTATCACTGGTGAATTACCAGCTGGTTGGGAGAAAGCTCTTCCGGTGAGTAGTGTGCTAATAGTGTTGGTCACTCTTTTATCTTGTCTATGAGGGCTGCTCAATTGTTACTTGGCCTGTTTCAGAATTGTTCTTTTGCCGACATTTTATGTTAGATTGGAGCGATGCCAAAATATTTCCACAAGAGAAGCATTTTGAGAAAATTATAGTCTGCACATTCGATGCTACTTTCTGAAACACAGAAATCTCATTTTAGTTGATGTAAGAATGTCTGGCACGTGCAGACATGCCACAACTCAGTGTCCTGTGTCTGGACACATCTTAGGGTACATTAGGGACAATGCTTGTCATATATTTACATCACAGTTGAATTCTAAACTAAGTTGCACTAATTTGTTAATAAGATTAGTCTGCTTGTGAGTTGTTCTTCTTTGTTGCATTAATACATTAGGGAGTTTCTCCAGCATTTTGAATGACAATAAAATAATGCATCGAAAGGTAATTATTTTACATTTGTTTTTAGTGGTTTGTGTATATTTTATTCATATGCATAGCAAATAAAAATATATTATTTTTTTGTATCCTAGCGGCGTTTGTATTTTGTTTTTTGGAAATTTGCCATTCCCATTTCCATACTCATGTCTTGCTTGTGTCTCATATCTGTGTCTATGCTTTGTAGATGGTAATACTTTAACAAAGTCAGATACACTGCCTTGACAGTGCAGTTCTCAAATAAGTTCTTGTGATTCACAAGTTGTCGTAAAATCAGTTGGAATTACATGCAGAATTATGTATGTGTATTATGTGTTAAGACTTATGTTCTTGTATTCTCCCAGACATACACTCCGGAGAGCCCAGCTGATGCCACCAGAAATCTCTCTCAACAATGCCTTAATGCCCTTGCAAAGGTTATCCCTGGATTTCTTGGTGGCAGTGCCGATCTTGCTTCTTCCAACATGACTTTGTTGAAAATGTTCGGCGACTTCCAAAAGAACACACCAGAAGAACGTAACCTGAGGTTTGGTGTTCGTGAGCATGGGATGGGAGCCATCTGCAATGGAGTTGCCCTCCACAGCCCTGGCATCATTCCCTACTGTGCAACTTTCTTTGTTTTCACCGACTACATGAGAGCAGCCATGAGGATTTCTGCCTTATCTGAAGCTGGAGTTATCTATGTTATGACCCACGATTCGATTGGACTAGGTGAGGATGGGCCGACCCATCAGCCTATCGAGCACTTGGCAAGTTTCCGAGCAATGCCCAATATTTTGATGCTCCGTCCCGCCGACGGTAACGAGACCGCCGGGGCATACAAGGTTGCTGTTCTCAACAGGAAAAGACCATCTGTCCTGGCCCTCTCTCGACAGAAACTGCCCCAACTTCCTGGAACCTCCATTGAAGGAGTGGAGAAGGGTGGATATATTGTATCAGACAATTCTTCAGGTAACAAGCCTGATATTATCTTGATTGCTACTGGTTCGGAATTGGAAATTGCCTACAAGGCAGCTGATGAACTTAGAAAGGAAGGGAAGGCTGTACGAGTCGTGTCCTTTGTTTCTTGGGAGCTATTTGACGACCAATCAGATGCTTATAAGGAAAGTGTCCTGCCAGCAGCGGTATCGGCCAGGGTTAGTATTGAAGCTGGATCGACATTTGGCTGGGGGAAGATAGTTGGGAGCAAAGGGAAGGCAATAGGAATTGATCGGTTTGGGGCAAGTGCTCCGGCAGGAAAAATATACAAGGAGTTTGGCATAACAGCGGAGGCTGTTATTGCAGCAGCGAAATCAATTTCCTAGGCTTCACGACATGAGGTTCATGGTTGCTGGAGGTGATCCAATCTAAGTTTCTTGCCCTGGATTCTGGATTTGGACATTTATAGTGAAAGAGGCCATGCTTAAGAGATCTGGGTCATTTCATGGCCTCGTAAAACATTTCAGAATAAAGGGATATAAAGTTCTCTCTTGTTGCTTTTATCTTCTTCGGCAGAGCAGCCATGACTGCAAACTGAATTAAGATCAAGAGAGAGAATTATGATGTAATTTGTACCATCTGTTGAACCTTTTTTGAGTTTTGTAACATTACGCGATTGATTGTTAATGAGATTTTATAATCTTCCTTCCATATTTGCTCCAGCTATGATAAGAGCAGAGGGTCAAGTGATGAAGTCGTTATTTGTCTAATTGCTTTGATCCTCCATGGAATTGTTGAGAGCAATTTACTTTCATTACTATGGGATGCATCTGAAATTGGTTATTGATTCTTTGCCACTTTTGCTTTTGCTAACCTTCTTGCATTGCCGAAGTTCTATTCAACTATCCACAAGGAATGGCTTGCAATTTTTTAGCAGTTGGCTCATCAATGATCTAACTCCGCCTCATCAATGGTCTAATTCTGTCTATCTAGTGTTTGAAGTCTTATTTCTAATACAGTTGGTCCCAAGTAAAGAAGAGAGTTGTGCGATAGGTAGCTGATAATCCATTAAAAAATTTATCAGATCTCTATGAATATGAACTCAAATAACTATACTAATTTATTGGGATAAAAGACTTAATTTGGTTTGGCTTATCAATAGTGAGTTGGAATGGAGGATTTTTGTGTCATTTTGAGTGAACTAGATTGGGTGGTGGATTAAAGCCATTCAAGAAGGGTGGGCCAATCTAATCCCCATGGCTCATCTACACATTGGTCCTACCAAGCAGTGGTGTGAGGCCTTGGCTCCATTTAAGAATTTTTTTTAATACGAGTGTGGGCCCTTCACCAGAGAAAAGGGACTGGGAGATGAATGAATGAGCCATTTGATGACTGTGTGGTTGTTGAAGCTCTACCTATCCACAATGTCTTCTACTCCACTCTCTGTACTCTCTTGGATGCTTTTTGGTTGTTGAAGGTTGAGTTTGGTATTGGGGGATGGGAATGGGACCCATGTTTACAAGACTCAAGAATAATATTTTGGAATTCAGCATATTCTTTGGGATTCTGAATTGTTTTCAAACACTTAAGTGAGAACTGGTTGGAGAGGAGTGTTATTTTGTTTACCCACAAAATTATATGGTTAAATAACAATATCCACTTTTTTATTGGTCAAAACTGTATAGCTTACCATAAATTTAGTAGTGAAGTCTACAATTTAAATAAATGGGAAAATGAATACTATTTACCTATATTATTCAGAGCTGTAGATAATAAGCAAATAATGCAGAATATCTATGCAAAATGTATTAATATTTGTAAAAATAAATATTGATTTTTTTATCCATATTATACTATTATTCTTTATCTAGCTCCAGCAATTAACAGGACCCCTTATTATATGACTTTTTTTTTCAAGTCATTTGAATTTTTTAATTAATTCTTTTGCACAATCTACTTGGCTTCCACCTAACTTAAGGGTCTCCAACTTACTGGTTTCTAACCTAACACAGACCCAAAAGGGTGGTTGATCACGTGACGGTGGTGTTTGATATTACTAAAATTAGTAATTTATAAATTGTAATTTGTAATAAAAGTTGTTAGTATTTGGTAAATACTGTAACTTGTAACTGAAATAAATAATAATAATAATTTGTAATAAAAATTGTAGGTGCTTAGAATTTATTGTAACTTATAGCTAAATTTAATAGCATAAAACTAAAAATTACTTGTAATAGTTTTGCCAAACACCTCAAACATCTTTTATTTTTAAAAATATATATATTTAAAACTTGGAACATCAAAATTGAATATCGTATCGTTTTTCTTTTTTCTTTTTTTTTTTTTGTTAGTTGAATCTCTGCTAGTTGTGTCTACTATGTACCAATATCTAGATTTTTAAATATTTTTATCTTGATCAAAAAATTTCATTAGAATACCAGTCAACTTAACAATTTTCAAATAATATCACAAGGAATTGCCAATTGATAGAAAGAGTAGTCCATTGAAGATATTTTCTCCTTTATATACACTTTCAGAGAAAAAATAAGGTATTTTTATCCAGCTAGAAAAACAATATCCCATGTATCCTTTTTACTTCAATTCAGACTTCCACGTGACTTATCAACAGTCCTGTTAATTGCCACCGTTGAGTGATGGATAATAATTTAATAGAGATAAAAAATTAATATTAATAAATTTTTTAAAATTGTGAAGCATAGCAATAGTTGGGTATGATTATAGGTACTATTCGAGACTCAAGCATGACTGCTCCTATTAGAAAAAGGTAAGAGCCGACTTTCGTACTTCTAATATGCTAATATTTTGAATTTCATATTTAAAAGGAGAAGGGCAACTTGAAGCAAATATTGTATTTCTGGGGTGAGGAATGATGCTACGCGAAGTGCACAACACAATGTGCATTGCATTAAAATGGCGTCGTTTTGATATATAAAAAAAGTTAAAAAATTATATTCATTTTTCCATTCTGTTTAGGTGGATAGAACTTGGTGGTGAACGATGGCGGCATGGTGGGCGGACCTCTTTAGTTTGCGCCACAGCTCAACGAAAGGCTCCATGGACAGTGGCAACAACATGGTAGTGAACGATGGTGATGGTAACGGATAGTGATGGCACGACAATGGTGGTGGCATAGCAGCGAGTGCTGTCTTCTGCTCCTTTTGAAATATAAGCTGATTAGCAAAATGACAAAACAATAAGAAAAAATTAGATATTTTGTTAACATGCTCAAAACGATGTCGTTTTGTGTAATTTTTTTAACTTTCTTGTTGTACACTAAAATTAAGTCGTTTTGATGCACAAATCAAATATGAGAGTATATATCGAACCAACCGGTGTTGTAATACTCCCTTTTTTTGGGACAATCTGCCTGGCCTTGCCGGCATGAACATGGGCTGAACTCTTGGTGTGGTTGGTGGGCTTGTGATCAGTTTGGACACTTACCTCCTTCATGGATCCAATAGCTACACACCACTCCCACAATCCCATTATAAAAGGGCCAATTATTTAGTAATTTTGAAATATTAAATAGTGTTTATATATATATATATTTCTTATTAATGATGTAATGAAATATAGGTCGGGTAAATATTATTAAGCCTATATTTGGACTAGTTTTTTTTGTAAATTTTATGATTTTTTGGCTTTTTTTTAATAAAAAAGTAGATATAAAAATATATTAAAAAAGCCAGCTGAGACCAAACAAATAAACTTTTTTGAAAGTTTTTAAATAAAATTTTTTTTAAAAAAACTAATCTAAACATAGGCTAATTTACATTTGTAAATTAGAAGAGAGACATGGAATAACCTATTTAGCGAATGTCAAAGAATAATCCACTTGATATTCTCATAATGTTATTCATACTAGCATTGAGATCTAAAACAAAATATTTATTAATAAATACATATGCACTCATTCTCACAATTTATACTTAACACGATTTGAACTCATTGTCTCTTATTTAGTTAGGTAACATTTATACCATTTGAAAATTACCCCAGATTGAAGCTTGAAATTACATCTTATTTCCAAAATATGAAATTGAAAGCATACCTCAAACATAAAAAAATAATATCATTCCTCAATAGTACTAGAGACATTTCATATGATATCACATATTTCATACTCGTATAACTGCGAATCTTACAACTAAGAACAAACCTATGGAGAGCGAATGGATGCAATCGCCCAACTAAGTTTCAAAAAAAATATATTATTATAATTGTATCGAAATTAAATAAGTTTGTCACGTTAAGAAAATTTTTAAAACGATCTTATAAAAATTATTTGACTCTCAATTAAAATCTCTAATTTATTTCTGTCAAAAATAATGCTTGGAGTTTACAATTTATATAAATATAGAATAAAATATGAGGTAACAATGTCTATAGGTTTATTCAATTTAACTAGCTTGTGTTTTTTCTTATTTTTCTTTGACTCAGAGGAAGAAGAGCAAAATGATTTTGGTAAGAGACATGGAATCCATGAACACCCCAGCGTGGTAGCAATGGTAATTTTTATAGTTTTAATTTTCTTATTGCATTTTTTTTTAATTGTATACAGATTTTTTAAGTTCTCGGTAAAATATAGAAATAGAAAGGGAGGGGGATGATATTTCTTTTGTTTGGGTCCCATTTTCTCTTATTTTGTACCTAATTATATTAAATAAGAATATATAAATACACACATATAATTAATTAATTAATTTCTTAACACGTGCACAGGTATAAATTTAATCCGTTAAAATTGAAGAATACTCACAACATAAATTTGACTTGTTTTTCATACTTATCCCACAACTTTGATAATATACGAGTACGCTTTATCTTGCTTGATTGACATTTTTACTATTTGTCCTATCATTTCCACTTATTCCTGAACCGGAACCGCTACCGGATTAGTAGAACCGGCTAAGTTTGGCATATTCCCAATTTTAGTTTAAAAATTCTAATTAATTAGCTATTTGATTTCAATAGGCTAATACGGGATCCCCAATCTCAGCTACTCTTTATTCATTGTTTTTTGGCTTTATTTTTAATTTTATGTTGTTCTGTTGTTGTTACTGTTTGTTGCTTTGTTGGGATTTTTATTTTTTCAATGCTGTTCACTTGTCATGTTGCTTTGTTGGGTTTTTATTTTTTTAATACGCTGTCATGTTGCATTAATAAAGAATTAAAGATTATTATTTTGATTACTTTTGTTGGAGGTTTCAAGTTTTTAATTAGAATCATGCTTAAATCTTGAGATTTTTTTATTTTTTTATTTTTTTTGGATCGTGTGTTAAGTATTAATTTTTGGGTAATTTAGGGTTAGATCCCATTTGGGGATTCTTTTCTAGCTTAGTCCCAAAACAAGAATGGTTTTGTAATAACTCCTATTTTTTTATTTTTCTTCTTGAAATACTCTCAAATTTTGAATCTACTCAAAATTAAGAAACACGTTTCTTCTTCTTCTAAACAACCAAACAACAAATAATCAAAGCTAAAAATAATAATAATAGTTAAACAAAATTTAATTCTTCTTCTCTGTCTTTGTTCTTTCCGCATTCATTACGCTTTCATCGTATCATTTCAGATCATCTATTATCGATTCGCACCACATTTGAAGCATTTAAAAAAATATATAAAGATAAAAAAATAAATCTAAAAATGAGACACATTTACAACCTACCTAAGATGGTCCACTTCAACAAATTGTTTCATATGTATCATTTTTTAGAATGAAACATCTAACAGAAAATGAAATAGCTAACAGAAATAATATGCAAAATGAGACATTCAATAAAAAATGATACACCCAACATAATATGGTACACCAATCAGTTTCTTTGTTATACTTGTTTTATTTATAGTAAATAATAATACATAAGTTATGATTTTTCGACCATATTATGGTTTTTATTTGAATGATTTCGTAGTGTTATATTTAAAAAAATGATGTTCAGTTTTTGAACATATAGTATCATTGTATCATTTTCTGTAAACTGTATTTGTAGTTACTGTATCATTTTCTGTAAATTACTCAATATCCACTTGAAAATTGTGTTATAATAGATTACAAAAAAAAAATCATTGAAGAAAATGAACAACTAAATATTAGAATTGAAAATTTAAAAAAAAAAATCAATAATAAATTAAAATACAAAATAATATATGAAAATAGCGTTCAAATTTACAGGACAAACAGATTTATAAAATATTTCAGATCTGCATTAAGATTTTCATATGCAATATAGTATACGCCGGTCAATAATAAAACAAATAATTGAACCCAAACTCATGACGTGATATAATCACAATTAGTCAGGAAAATATTCTGTCCATAATGAAAAAATGAAATAAAAACGAATATTTATTATAAATTATAATTCGTTATTTTTTGTGTAATTTTAATTACAACAAATAAGGGTATAATGGTCCATTATTTATTAAAAATTTCAAAAAATGACTTTATGAAATACAATACTTTTGATAAGAACTAATCCTCAAGCACCTCATTAAAAGGGGACTTATCTCTAATTTACATTTATTTTTATTTAATATTTATAATTTTAAATTAATGATGTAATTATGACGCCACGATTTGATTCTAGTTGAATCGGTAATTTGTCCACTCAATCTCTTTTTCATTTTGTTCTTCGATTTTCAAAATATCATAGATAATAGAGATAACAATTTCTCTCACTTTGCCTCAATTCTGTATGTTTCTATCTCATTATGTGTTAATTATTTTTGCTTATAATAATAAATAAAATAGATATACTGTTTTTGCATGCCGTTTTCATGCACAGGTTACATAAAACTCTTTTCGTATCTCATTATTGGCATATCATATTTTTTTATCTATACTTTTATATTTAAAATTCTTAATTTTAATAATTTATTAATGATTATTTTTTACTTATTATATAATTTATGTTTTTATTAGCATTAATCTCTTAAAATTTAAAAATTATTTTTGATATAAGCTTTGTTTGAAATAATTGCTTATTTATTTATTTTAGTCTTTAGTAAAAAAAAATTTATTTAGTTAAATTATTATATTTTTCAACTCCTCTCCCGTTTAATAGCTTTTAACATATTATTTTAATTTTAGTTATAAATTATAAATTTTTTAAAATATTCATAATTTTTGTTACAATTTATAATTATTATTTTAATTATAATTATAATTTATAATTTTTATTATAAATTATAATATATAAATTATTAATTTTAACAATATCAAATATTACCATTAAATAAACATGTATTAAATAGTCACACATCCTCCAAAGCCTTCTCCGCAGCAACCCACATCCTCTTCTCCCTCTCAAAAAGAATAATGTTAGAAATATGCACAATTCTAATCATAATTATTAAATTATATATTATTTTTATTATAATTTTTAACAAAAAATAAATTAAAAACAGTACACAATTCAACCATTGTGGCTGGCTGGAGTTGTGCAATTCTGCCTATAGCATCACTCTCTCAAAAAATTTCAGTTCTAGAGATAAAGAGAAGGAAGAAATGGCGTCAGTTACCAATGGTTTGAGTGTAATCCAAGGCGATCATTACAGTCACATTGTACCCAAGATCCACCATCGCAGTCCCTTTCTGGGTTCTCTACTCTTTCGATCAAATCTAAAGCGCTCAGACATTTCAGGATGTTTGAGCCATGAAATGGCTGTCGCCCACGACCTCAGTCCACCATGTTTGTATCGAAAGATAATGATCAAGAAAGTTTAAGTTTTCTATATAAATAGTTGTATGATTAAATATTCATTGCAATGTTTATCTATTTATTAATTCATTCTCTTGTTTCTTTGAAAAAGATTAAAAAGAATTAAGTTTTCGACGACTAATTCCTCTCTCTCTAATATTTTCCTCTCTTGCATTCTTTCGTTATCCTTTATATAAGAAATTGTGTTTCAATTCAAATTCGGACTATTTGCCAAATTTCTATTTTATATCTAAATATGGGATACAAAGATTATTATGAAGTAATAGTTCAATCCCATATCTCGATCTTTCAATACAAACCTGGCCTTAGGGTTTTGGGTTCCATAGCCACCGTCGAGAAGCCGTCAATGGCACCGGACAACCGGAGACATTGTTGCAACCCATCAAAGAGATTTCCCGCACCGTAAAGCTCCAAATCACTCTCGAACCGGATTCTCCTTCTTGCTGCCCTTTCAGAAGGTACACCCATAATTTTTATTGCTTCCTAGGGTAAATTTTATTTAGGTTGTGTTTGGGTCGATTTGTGAAATGATTTATGGAGGAAAAAGAAAAGATCAGAAGATGATGAAGTGAACAACCTAAATTATATTTCTTTGGGTTCCTGTCATTTTTCTTTTCCTGGTAAATACCTCCTCAAATCCATAATTCCTATCTGCTTATAGAAATACTACAATACAATTTTAAAAGGCTTGCACAAGGTCAAATTTGTGTTTATTAGTACTCAAAAGTGATGATCATGTTTGCACAAATCAATAGGATTGAGTTTAGGTATTAATGTTGTGAGTGTTTTTGAATGTGCTGTGCAAATTTGATGGCCTTTTTCTGTTAGACCTAAAAAAAATTGAAGCTTTATAAATCTGCAATTTAGCCTGTTTTCATGATTGCACACCATTTATTTAAGGATATGGACTATGGAGGGAATGCATTTGATGGAAACTAAATGGTATATCATACAAGGCTTCCACATCAAAGTGGATGGTCCACGTAGGTGCATGCCTCGCACTGTTTGGCCTTTTTGAATGATATGAACTTCATACATTTGAGGGAGACGAACTTGCCAAATGTTCGGAATTTGCAGAGTTTCATATTTTAATCCCCAGACACAAAAATGCTAACATGTTACTGCAGACTGCCTTGTTGATCTCTATGAAGGCTGATAGGGAATGTTTTCCTAACTTAATTTTCAGTATCATGAAGTGATCCTAATTCATTTTTTTACATGAGAAAATAAATATTCGACAATGCTCTGTATACCAAATAAAATGCTGCATGACTGCCTCTCTCACAAGGCTGGTGGATCCCACACATAGGAAAAAGAAAAATTAAATATAGAAATTGAATGCTGTTAATTATAGCTGGAATGATTTGTTTTACCCCCTAAGTGCCTCAAAGATTGAGTCTTTTTTTTTTTTCAAAAGAACATGGAGAGTTGACAATAACTATAAGTGAACGCGTCAATCTACTTGGAGAATGTATAAATCCAAGATCTCAAATGCTCCTTGGAAAATGCAGCCTAGGTATCCAATTATAGCTGGAATGGTTTGTTTTACTCCTTAAGTGCCTCAAAGATAGAGTCTGTTTCTTTTCAAAAGAACATGGAGAATTAACAATAACTAAAAGTGAATGCATCATTCTACTTGGAGAATGTATAAATCCAAGATATCAAGTGCTCCCAGGGAAAAATGTAGCCTAGCCCCTAGGTATCCAAAAATTTGTTACATAGACTCTTCTAAATGTATAAAGTACTTATGTCGGATATTCGACACTTAAACGATAGTATGTATATACGTCCGATATTTTTACTCGGACATTTACTTAGAAAGCATATTTAGTAATTCGAGTTTACTATAAAAATTATACAAACTCTCATTTTATGCATGAAATGCTCAATAGAAGCTTGTCAACACCACTTACTTGGAAAATAAATAGAATTATATTAAAGAATATAAATATTTTTTAGTTTTCCAATGTTCTTCGTATGAAATTTAGATGAATATGACATTTAGACCCATACTCGCACCCAAGTCCACGTAACATAATTCTAAAGATGAAGGTGCAAGGACGGGATGCTTGGCCAATTTAATTGGTTAAGTACAAGTTATTTGGTTATCTAATTTCTCCAAATTTATTTCTTATTGAATGATTTTCTTACTGGGGTGACGAATTTGTCTATGAATCTCACTTCCGTGCTCTAAAGTAAGAATTTTGTAAGAGTCTCGCTCCCATCGAGAAAGAGAGCTTCCAACTAGGATGAAACCTCTCAAAGCTATAGATTCCAAAAAAACAAAAGAAAAGTTACAAAATATGAAAAAATTTATAAAATTAATAAGATTATAAAATTAAACTAACTCAAATATATTCTAGTACTTTATATTTATATAATATTTATTTATATATACAAAAAATAATATATATTTAACACTAATCTATAATATTTATTCATATTTTAACATATATTACAATTAAAAAATATATATTTGTTAGAATATATAAAATATATGAACGCTCCCATAGGCGCTCCCAACCTTAGACTGTTCTATATGCCCTCCCTCTCCTGCCCCCGCTCTCGCTCCTGCTCCCATTCCCACTTCGTGCTACTAAGGTTTATTTGTTGCCAGGTATTGAAATATTTTATAAACATGGATAGCAAGAAGGGCCAGTTGAAGCTGGGTGAAGCTTAATTACTAAGCTTTATTGAAGCTGCCATTTATCAGTTTGAATCTGACAAGCATGCTTCAACGAAGCAGCCTACTTGATTTAGAAGTGAGGATTTGGTACACATTGTGCATGTGTACCTTCCATAGGGCCCTCTCATCTCTTCCTTTTCCAAGCTCGGGCTATGGAAGAAGGAAGCGAAAAGAAGGTAGCAGCAACAACTGGTTTTACTACGGGACAGCTCATGATGTTCATATCAATCTATGTGCCTTTGATTATGTATTTTTTCTATTTAGCATTAGGTAGACCTTATACATTGGAGATGGTTGGAGGATTTGATTATGTGATTACTCTTGAAATTCACCATTATCAGGTTTAAGAGCGATTCTGTATTTTTTCTTTAATATATTTACCATGAAATAGAAAGTGGATGAATCATTATCTGTTTTGAAGTGTTTGTTCCCCTTAAATTGGAATGTTACTAACAAAATCATTGAGCCTTTTCTGATAAAGTGATGTGTGTATGTGTGGATTATATCTCATTTCTGCCCTGTGTATGTTGGGTCTCATTACATTGCTTATTTTTGTTTTCTATTTATATCTTGCCATATCTTCTGAACTACCTGAATGAACAATAAGTGCTACATTCAATTATTTTTAGGGAACAACTGTTGTGGACAACTTGTTGAATAGTAATGATGTCCGTTACGTGCTTGGTGCTTTGAGAACTCTTGGGCTGCATGTGGAAGAAGATTGTGCAATCAAACAGGCCATTGTGGAAAGTTGTGACAGTCTGTTCCATGTGGCGAAGAATCAAGGGATGAAATTCAGCTTTTCCTGGGTAATACAGGAAGAGCAATGCGTCCATTGACGGCTGCAGTAACTGCCACGGCTGGAAATTAAAAGTCTGTCTAAATTGTTTTTATTAGCGAAGTTGTGTTAGCAACTGAAAGTGATAAAAAGTCAGATATTTCCTGCGGTAACAAAATTACCATTTAAAGATGTGTAGATAAATTTGAGTTTGTAGGAATCCCGGATGGTTTGGCATGTCAAAGACACGGTAACACAGGTTTGGGATCAGCATTTAATGCTGATCATCTAGGATATGTCCCAAAAGTTTATCCCATAAAAATGTATATACCAAACTTTCCAATTCTGGAATTATTTTATGTAAATCACTCTGCCTTTTTGTTATTTTCTGGAACACCAATGTGACCATTTAGTGCACCCAATAGATTAGCATTAGATTCATCACTGTGCGAGTGATGTATCATAAGGTGCATCTCCAGTCTCCGCCAAACTTATGTGCAATACTTTATCTTAGGGATATTTAAAGCCGGCCCTTTGTTCAGTCACTTGTATAAACCCTTGTAAACTATTAGCCCTTCTATACAGTTTCAATTGCTTTAAGCTACATCCTCGATGGGGTTCCTCGAATGCGAGAAAGACCCATTGGTGACTTGGTCACAGGTCTTAAGCAGCGTGGTGCAGATATTCATTGTTTTCTTGGTACAAACTGTCCTCCTATCCATGTACTTGGAAAGGGTGGTCTTCCAGAGGGAGAGGTGAGCTTTTTCATGACTTCAGCATAGCATTTTAATGCTGAATATGATTCTTAGATGGATCATCTGTTCATAAACCATCCGGTGGAAATTTCTGACACTTGTACTGTGGGAATGCCCTTTTTTCCCCTGGTTACGTTGAGTATCTCTGGTTCATTTAGAGTTAGTTGGGTCTGCCTCATGTTAGGTATAGCCTTTAGGCATTTGAATATTCACCACGAAACAGTTTTAAACTTGTGAAGGGCATGATATTGGGTTTGAGAAGAAATAAGTCCTCAACTTTTTACCACGATTTGATCCATGTTATTCTAGATACAGTGATAACTGAATTTATGGAAGTAAGAGTGCTGCAGAACCGAGACAGTGGAATTTTATGACTGTTTATTTGACACCCCAACCAAAAGCACTATTCATGCATTGTTGACTCGTTGAGTTTTTGTGTGAATGATTTCTTTGGCAAGCTATGTTCTTTTGTTATATTGACTAATTATTGCAATAATAATGTGTTTATTTTCAAAACTGGTATGGTTGGGTTACTTATTGCCTTATTGGCGAATGATTGAGTTCCAAATTAATGATGTCAGTAACTCCTGTGGGATAAATCAATGGAAATTTTAAATACTCAGAGGATGTACTTTTGGTGTGAGCGTTGTTGTATGATAAGGCTTGTGTGGTGGCCCTGGTGGGTTACTGGAGTTTTTCCAGCGGAGTTTTTGTTTGGAACCCATTTCATTGGGTGATTGCAGGATCAGGTGCTAGTGTGGCCGGTAGATTTGTGTTTCTTGTAAGGATCATTTTTCTGTAAGGCAGGGATGATTTACTGCTTAGGAAGGTCTCTGGAAGAATTTTTTTGAAGTGTAGACATCTTATAATGCTTTGAATGAGGGGAGACTCCCAGCTTCCTTAGAAATTTAAGTGCTCCAGCCTTCTTGGCAATTGGCATGGATGCTTTGGAGAAGATTGTAGCAAATAGATACCCTTACAAATTGGTATTGCAAATGCAAGTGCACTGAGGAGACTGCTAATAACCTTTTTAATTCATTGCTCACTGGCAATGGACTTGTTATTCTTGATTCTTACTCTTTCCAAAGTGCAGTAGGGCATGCCTAATTTGGTTAAGAGAGGTCCTGGAGTGTTTGCAAGGGAATTGTACCAAGAAAGTAGTCAGAATGTACCCTTTTCTTACCTTCTTAATGCATTTAGAAAGACAGAAATGGACATTGAGATTGGGGGGGAGACACTGTTGTATAAGTTGATGTATATTTAGTTGATTCCTCGCCTTATTGACTTTAGAAACGGATTCTTCTTTAGATTTTTTATTTATTTTATATAGGGGCTGTTATCTTTTTTTCCTTTTTTGTTTTTTTTGCTTTGTTCTTCTGTTCAATTTATTGGAGTTGTGCCTTCACCCATTTGGGGCTTCCTATACTCTATTACTCATAAAAAAAACGCGTGTTTTACTTTGTTGATATCCGACTTACCATAAAGGAAAAAATGGAAACAGAAAATATATATGATAAATTTATGGGAATGGAATTCATACTCATGTATCGCAACTTCTATATGATAAATTGGAGGGTTTCATATTTAATTTTGACCCTTTTCATTTAGAGCCTTATTTCTGTAGTAGTATGTTCATCATCTGAAGCATGAAACTTTTGCTTACCACTACTATGTTAAGCTCGGCATCTGCATCTTCTTTTTTCCATATGTTTTTCTATGAATTAACAAAAACTTCAGTCAAGTCTCTCGATGAGATGTCCATATGAGTAGAAGTCAGATTCATCATTCTTAAATCTTAATCCTTCCGTTTCATGGACTCTATCGCAGGTGAAGCACTCTGGATCAGTTAGTAGTCAATACTTCATACTGGACTGCTTTGCCCATAGCAGCTCCACTGGCTCTAGGAGATGTAGACATTGAGAACTTATGTTGAGATTATTTTGAGGTTGATGGAACGCTTCGGGCTCACTGTAGAACGCACTGGTAGCTGGGATAGATTCTTCATCCGAGGAGCTCAAAAGTACAAGTAAGCCTCTTTGCATGAAGTTTTCCACTTAAAAGAAATTTTACTGCCCTTGAAGTTAATAGGGCGCAAGACATAGACGGACCAGGGGAGAGCGGATGGGGGTGTTGCCCCACTAAGTTCTGGAAAAAATTTATAATTATAGTAATATTAGTCTAAATATTATAAGATTATATAGGTTCGCCCCCTCGAGATTTTTTAAAGAAAACTTAATATTCGCCCCGCGAGATTTATCAGCTCTCCTGGAAATGCTTATGTTGAAGGGTGATGCTTCGAGTGCCGGTTACTTTTTAGCTGGCGCAGACGTGACTGCTGGAACCATCACTGTTGAAGGTTGTGGCACAAGCCGTTTACAGGTATTGGTCACACCACTACGCCATCCTGAGCTTTACATGGCATTTCATCCAGTGGACAGGCTTAAAATTTGCAACTAATAATTTGTATACAATAACTGGAGTCTTTGCCTCTTGGTAACTTCAGGATGCTGTGAAGTCAACTCCAGGATTCTAATCCCTTCATCAATCAAAATATTTAGAAACATCGAGAATGTGTATTATCCACAAATATGCTTGCCTAGTATGATATTTCCCCATGATTTTCATTGAGTCTTCATAATTGATTGGAAGATTCGCAACATGCACTTCTTTTGTCTGACATTTTGCAACTTGGTAACGATTTCTTTCCTATTAATTCTTAATTCCCTCATAATTTTATGAATACAAATTTCTAAATATTTTTCAGATGTTCTTTGATGTTACTTCTTGTTTTTTTAAAAATTAAATCATTTGATCATCTGACTTCTGTTTTCCTTATATTTTCTTCCAATCAAGGGGGATGCTAAATTTGATGAGGTTCCAGAGAAAATGGGTGCAAAAGTTACCTGGACAGGGAACAGAGTGACTGTGTCCGGGCCTCCTCGGAATTCTTCTGGAAGGAAGCACTTAGATGGTATTGACATTAATATGAACAAAATGCCAGATGGTGCCATGACACTTGCAGTTGTTGCTCTTTTTGCTGCCGGTCCCACTGCCATAAGAGACGGTATGATTTGACTTTTTTTATTATGAAAAATGAGATTAACAAGGAAATGGTTTAATTTTTAAGTCTGATAACATAAGAGAATGCAGGGATTACATTTTTTCTGGGTCTATATGAAATAGTAGTTCCAACTATCTAATAATTATTTGAAGAACCAATTTCTACTATCCACCCAAGTGTTAGAGAAGCATTTTTCTAAATATAAGAATGTGAGTTACTTCTCTACGTACTAGGTATATGATGCAATTCCATATGTATATGCAAATAGATTAATATAGACCACTGTCTTGTCAAATTCTTGTAGTCTAACACTCTTTTGTTACAAACCAGGGCCCATTCTATGATGTTCTGCCTTGTATTTCTTTTTTACATAAAATTTTTGCAATTTTCTTTTTTGCTTATCCTTCTTGTGTTGGATTTATTTAAAGGTGTGTAGATGATTCAAATAAAAGAGTACAAATTACCAATAAAACCGGACCCACACTACTCGAGCATATGGTTCGAGTGAATGGCTCGAGTCAATAGCTCAAGCATGTGACTCGAATGGATGGCTCTGATAGGGAACGTCAGCTGATGTTACTTAGCCCAAAAGACGAACAACTTGGAATGTCAAGTGGAAAGGTAACTCCGCAAGGAAGCACGAGTGCCTAGTAACCGGGTGTATTAGCGGGCCTGAGCATCTTGAACAAAAGAAGGACGAGTAGGTTGAATTAGAGTCACTCGACTCTAAGTTACTCAAGTAAGCTATCTATGATGTCTCAGAGAATAATAGACATTTGCATTACACAGCATTCAGAATATCCGAGTCTAAGTGGTGACTTGCTCAAAAGACCCGAGCAACTGAGATTGCCAAGTAGCTCGAATGCCTAGTATAACCATTTACTGTGATAAGACATACCACATTACATAGCACAGACTATGAGGCGTAGTCTTGACTATGACAGTAGCTCTGACTATTTGCTATGGCACAAACCATGAAGACAACACAGACTGTATTATTACCACGGCATAGGTCGTGAAGACAGCATAGGTTGTGTAGCTCTGACTACTTAACAATAATAACAAAGCACAGACTATGTGGTTTAGCACAGACTAAACAGCCAAGACATAGCACAAACTATTTGATTATAGATTCCTCTGAAAATCGAAAGACTGTCCCAAAGACAATGAAGACAATGGCAGTATAGTCTTACACGGGACGTTGGGAGACATGTGGTTTGGTGACTAAGGAAAAGATCTTGTTGAAATACTGGACCTACCCACTCGAGGCATTCGAGTAACGCCCAAGTCACTCGGTCCGAGTGGGTTGGGTATTCAACCAGCGTGGGTCGGTATCCACGAGGCATCTGGTGGCCGACCTAGTTGAGTTGGAATAGAACACTACTTGGTCGATTTTCGGGATAGAATCTCTTGATTTTTCAAAATCACCTTTTATGATCTGATTAAATTTCTTGAGAAGTCCTATTCTGATCCTAACAAACTCCTATGAGGGTTATAAATAGGAGGGATAGTTATGCTTCCAAGAGGATCAGATTTGAGCCGGATACATTGTTCATATTGCCATTATTCCATACTCGATTAGCCTTCTTCTTCACCCAATCTCGTCTCTTTTCGTTCTGTGTTTTTTATTACTTTACATATTTTACCTCTCCATAATTTTTATTTATTGATTTGTTCTAAAGGACCCTACAAGGTGTCATCTCAATTGTTTCAGTAATTGCAATTAGATTTTTCGTGCTAGCTTCATGTTTTAAACTACCCATCCTCCTCTCTTTGAAACAAGAAGTACTTCCGGTTCTCTCTGTGCTTGAAATAATTTTATCTTTTCCATATTATTACATATCTAGAATTAATAATTTTACATAAGAAATTACTTAATCATTTGCTGCCGTTACTCTTCAGTTTTCTGTTGAGGTAGGTCTTTTAGTGGTGCTCAAATTGGATATTTTTAGTTGGGTTATCACTTTTTAGCTTCCGTTTGATTTGTGATATATTTTTGAATTCGGTTACGTTGTCCCTCTTTGGTATTAAAATGTCTGATTCTTTTGGAACTTTGGACAAAGAAGTTTAATGAATTTGTTTGGCTAAAACCAAAGCTGGACCATGTGCTGAGCGCCATATATTCAAGACAAACATATGGCCATCAGGTGTTGAGTCTTACCTTATTGCACAGTTATTATGAGCTAAAATCTGAAAGTTCCAACATAAAAAACAATTGAAAGTTGAAACACAATTTGAAAACAAAGAAGAATGAACATTCAGGCCTTGTTGTGTAATAGCTAAAATCGACTTACTTTTCTCATTTAAGTATGGACCTGGGGTGTTGCGAGCCAAGGCGCAGCACGCTCACGCTTTTTGGGACATGATTTTTGAGCATGTTTTTATAATTCAATTCGTTTATTATGTAGAACACGTCGAATTTGTTTAGCATATAAAAATTCAGATTCATTGGATACATGTCGCTAAGTGATTGATTAACATTTTTTTAACAATATTTTTTTAAAAATTATAATTTTTATTTATTTATTTATAAAATAATATTAGGAGATCTTATTCAATCACTTAGCCACAGGTATCCGATGAATTTAAATTTTTATATGCTAAACAAACTCGACGTGTTTTACATAATAAATGGATTTAATCATAAAAATATATTCGAAAAACATGCCCCAAGGGGCGCAACACGAGCGTGCTGCCCCTTGCCTCGCAGTACGCTCCCCAGGTCCTTTAAGTATGGGCTTGATTTACTATTCACGAATGATGCTCTGAAAGGACGTGTTTATAGCTTTAAAGTTATAAATATTTGTTACTGTTACAACTTATAACTTCCACTTTGAAGCAGTAGAATTTGAATTTTAAAGATTTAGACTCATAAGCTAGAAGTAAAAAACTATAAGTGCATATTGTTAGGATGATTTCTCTTTTTGAACTTTTTACTGAGAATATACATAATTCTTTGGTGTTTTTCTAATGTCATGACCAGAAATAGACACAGAATTTTAATTTGTAATGAGTAAATTGTTCTTATAAGTTTTTAAGACGGCATATATTATATTTTTTTTAAAAATCTAAAAAATACAAATTTATATAATTTTAAAATATTCTAAATTACTACTATTATAATAGTGAATTTTTTTCAAAATTTGAAGGAGTCGGTCATCTCCATCCTCCCTCCCCCTGTCCTGGGTCTGTCTATGGTCATGACATTTCCATCATTAACACACGTGAAGCGTATTCGGAAGGCTATCCGGCATTTCCCACAAACTCCATGGTCTTTTGGTAGCATAATAGTGAGATGTATAGTTCTCGTGTGGTGTGGTATTTCCCACAAACTCCATGGTCTTCTGGTAGCGTAAAAATGAGATGTATAGCAATCTATTTCCTTTCAATTTGCCTGGTAATTGTTTAAATTGTGCTTTAATTGCTCAATGTGGACATGTGATGTGGGTGGGGGATACCTTAGCTTCTCTATTTGGTTTCATCTGATGACTTTTTACTAAATGGAAAATTTGTGATCTTTATTTGCCGTTTAGTTGATAGGAAAAGAAA
>JAOTRH010000024.1:14000870-14013879 GCA_034768845.1 Heliamphora exappendiculata | reverse complement strand
TGCATCACAGTACCCTTCTAATACTGCTGGATATCTGGTGTAGTGCAGTCCCAGATCACGAGTATATCTCAAATAGCATAGCAATCTAACTATCACTTTCCAGTGATCATGTCCTAGATTACTCGTGTATCGGATCAGTCTATTTACTGAGTAAGCTATGTCCGGCCTTATACAACTCATCAAATACATTAGACTCCCGATGACCTGCGAAAATTCCAATTGGAAGATACTCTCCCCCCATTCTTGGATAACTAGATACTTATGTCCACCGGGGTTCTGGCAACTTTAGTGTCGAAATTGTTAAATTTTCTCAGAATTTTATCAACATAATGAGTTTGAGACAACGTAAGACCGTCCAATGTTCTGGTGATTTGGACACCCAGAATCACATTAGCGAGACCCATATCTCTCATGTCAAATTTTGAATTCAACATATTTTTAGTGGACTGGATAACCTTGTCGTTTTTTTCTACAATGAGCATGTCATCAATGTAGAGACACATGATGACATAACCTTCATCAGTGTTTTTGACATATACACATTTTTCACATTCATTGATTTGAAACCCATGAGACAATACCACATTGTCAAACTTCTTATACCATTATTTAGTAGCTTGCTTTAGACCATACAAAGATCTAACTTGTTTATAGACTTTTTCTTTAGGCCCAGAAAAACCCTCAAGTTGTTCCATGTAAATTTCTTCATCTAAATCTCCATTTAGAAAAGCTATCTTTACATCCATCTAATGTATCGTTAGATTTCGTAATGCCGCAATAACTATTATCATACGAATTGAGGTTATCCTGGATACAGGAGAATAAGTATCAAAGTAATCTAGGCATTCTTTTTGTCTGTATTATTTGATAACAAGCCTAGCTTTGTATTTATCTATTGATCCATCTGCTTTCATCTTCCTCTTGAAGATCCATTTGTCGTTCAAAGACTTACTACCTTGTGAAAAATTCACTAGTTCTCATGTATGGTTTTACAGTATAGAATCAATATCGCTTTTAATCGCTTCTTTTCAAAACGGAGCCTCAGGACAGCTCACAGCTTCCTTATACGTACGAGGCTCATTTTCTAACAAGTAGGTTAAAAAATTTGGGCCAAAAGGGGTTGATTTCTTAGCCCATTTACTACGTCTTGCCTCTATATCAATTTTTCTTCTTGATCTCTGCTGCTATCATTAGCAGGATACAAAATCTATTTTACTGAACTGGACTCTTTTATAGATCTATACAGAAATGTGTTCAAAGAACGATGCATTTTTAGATTTCATAACTGTATTCTTGTGAATATCTGTTACTGCAGATTCATACACAAGACATCGATAAGCACTGCTATTTTGCGCATAACCGATGAAAACACAATCAACCATTTTTGAACATATCTTCTCCTTCTTATGAGAAGGTATGGCTACCTTCGCAAGACACTCTCATATTCTTAAGTAATTATAGGAAGGCCTCTTACTCTTAAACAACTCATAAGGTGTTTTATCACTCTTCTTGCGAGGTACCAAATTCAGGATATGATTAGTGGTGAGAACCGCTTCACCCCACATGTTCTGTGGCAACCAAGAACTCACCAACATAACATTCATCATATCCTTCAAGGTACGATTTTTGCGTTCAGCAGTTCCATTCTGCTGAGGTGAGTAAGGTGCAGTAGTTTGGTAGATAATTCCGTGCTCAGCACAATATCCACCAAACGGTGATTCATATTCACCACTTCGGTCACTTCTCAGCACCTTAATCTTTTTGCTAAGTTAATTTTTCACTTCATTCTTGTACAGAATGAATTTGTCTAAAATTTTATCCTTGCTCTTTAGCAAATATACATACTAGTACTTTGTACTATCATCAATAAGCGTAATGAAGTACTTATTAGCACTGGAAGTCTGAACACATTTCAAATCACACACATCAGTATGAATTAAACCCAGTGGCTCGGTGCTTCTTTCAACCAAGTGAAATGAAGACCTAGTTAACTTTGCCTCCACACAAATTTTACACTTGTGAGTTTTATCAATGTCAAAACTAAGTATGTACTCTAAATTAATTAATCTACACATAGAATCATAATTAACATGACCTAGTCTAGCATGCCACAAAATGGAAGACTAAAGCACATAAGCAACAGGGAATTTTATTTTATTAGCAGTGGGTGTTACAGTCATTACATTCATTTTGAATAGACCATTTGTCACATAATTTTTTTTTTCACATACATTCCTGTCTTAGACAACGTAACTCTGTTTACCTCAAAGACCATCCGAAACCCATGCTTACTCAACAGAGATCCATATATCAGATTCTTTCGAATATCTAGCACATAGAGCACATTATTCAATGTCAGCTCTTTTTCGGATGTCATCTTGAGGATAACTTGGCCTTACCCCAACACATATGAGGTAGCTAAATTTCTCATTTACAGCTTCTGACCATGGGCCACCATCTCAATGGTGTTAAACATCTGTCTGTCACAGCAGACATGGCGAGTAGCCTCTGTGTCTATTCACCATTCTTGTGGATTTGAGCTTACCATATTCACCTCAGATACCATGGCCAAGAAATTAATAATTGAGACACCCTCAGTTGCCTATATCATATGAGCTTGAGCTTTGAGATTCTTCGGCTTCTTGCACTCCGAAGCACGATACCCAAACTTGTCAGAGTTAAAGTATTTCCCTTGAAAATTTTCCTTTTGCTTTTTGGTAATATAACCTCTTGGTCCTTGTTTGACTTTCTTGTCAAACCTTGTGTTAGTATGCCTGTCATGAGCACTCTTCTTTGCTCTTGAAGAGTTTTCAACTTTCATTACATTGGCCATGTTAGAGTTGGACCTGCCACGCTTGCTCCTTGCTCGATTTTCTTTCTCAACATTCAGCTTAAAGAATAGAGCCTCCACAGTCATCTCCTTGTTCTTTAACATTAGATAACTCTTGAATTTCTTCCATGTTTCAGGAAGTTTGTGGTTGCCTACAGCCACTACGAATGCTTCACTGAACAACATCCCTTCTGCTTTGATCTCATTGATCAAAATCTGAAGCTCTTGGACTTGTATCGTCACAGGTTTTGAGTCCTTCATCACATAATCAATGAACCCGGCCCACTATGAACTTCTTGGAACCGGCACCCTCAATTTTATACTTTCGATCTAAGGAATCCAACAGTTCCTTAACAGTCTTTGCCACATTGAACACAGAGTATAATGAGTCATCTAGAGTATCCAGAATATAGTTCTTGCACAGATAATCGGCATTCTTCCAATTATCAACTGCCATATGTTTCTGAGTGTCTACATTCTCATCAGCAACTGGAGCTTTCTCAGTCAGGCATCTAACCAGATTTAAAGTGGTGAGATAAAACACCATTTTTCTGTTGTCATCTCTTAAAGTCAGCTCCTCCTCCAATCTTTCCTGACTTGTCCACATGAGATAAAGGAACAGTTGGAACTCCAGACATAAGAGCAGTTTTTTTTCAGGAGCAACTTGCTTTTTAGGAGTACTTTATTTTTCAGTTGACATGTTTCGTAAAATAAGATCAATTCACATATTAGATCTTTACAATATCGATAATAAGAATAGATTAACAATCTAAACTTAATTGCCCCAAACATTGTCTATCATGTGGCGGGGTCCCAGGAGGCGTGCCCCCTGGTGGGGGTTCTAGGGGGCCGTGCCCCCTAGCGAGGTTCGTCGGGGCATCGCCCCTAGGCGGAAGTCTGAGGGCAGCTCCCTCAGTGGGGATTGACCTACTCAGCTAAGTCGCGGGGGTCCTAGGGTAGCGCCCCGGGCAGGAGTTCAAAGGCAGCGTCTTTGAAACCAAAACGCTATGCAACATTGCTTATAGTAAGTGCTTCCGAATCCCAGAAGGTCAGCCATGAACGGCTGCCTATGGCCTTAGCTGATTAGATCTCTGTTATGTAGATCTCAATTAAGCATCATAGCGAGGTGTCGACACAGGAAAGTAATGGGTTGACATCAACAGGGAAAAGTGTCAACACAAGCATGAAATGTGTCGACTCAAACAGCAATAGTGTCGACACAAACATGAAAAAGTTTCAACACAAACAGCAAATGTGTCGACACAAACAGCTCAGAGTCGACACAAAAGAGCCGAGAGATTCAACGTAAACAGCAACCAGCGAATATGTCGACACAAACGGAGAGAGGTGCTGACACAAAAGAACCGAGAGTTCCAAACAGAGGTAGGTGTCGACACAACCAGAGAGAGGTGTTGACACAAAATAACCGAGAGTTCAACCAGAGAAATGTGTCTACAAAAACTGAGAAAGGTATTGACACAAAAGAACCGAGAGTTCTGTTCAACACCAACAGAACGATTAGGGTCGACACCATCAGAAAAGTGGTCGACACAAGCCAAAAGGGTCGACACAAACAAGAAAGGTGTCGACACAAACGTCCAGATCTCAAAATTCAGACTAGCGACTAGATGATGGAGGAGAGAAAACCACAGTGGTTTGGATTATTCTGAACACATTATCCTGAACAAGATAATTGTTCTCATACTGCAATGAATTCATAAACCTGAACATACTCACAGAATCTGTTAGAAGCACAAACATGTATTTTCTGGAGAAGAAAATGAAGATCCAAACTGAGCAGATTTTTAAAATTGATCATTCTTAAGATTGTTGAGAGAAATACAAAGCCACAATACATACATGCTACTTGATCCAGAAAATACATCTTTATTAATATACAACGATTACAATGAATTGTAATTATAGGAAATGAAATAGCAGAAATAACATGAATAGAATATGCAAATTGAGTCCTGCAAACGCAGTTTTCTTAAGAATAATTTACCGCCTATCGAGGGTGTTATAGGTTTTCCACCAGCGTCACTCTCCTAGAATAAAACGGCTGACACGATCGTTGAAACACCACCAAGGATCGGCTACGAACACACCTCATCTGTATTTCTCTCTCTCACACAACTTGCATTCAGAATATGTGTATCTCACCTCTTCACCTTACCTCTGTACTTGCTGTTGTATTTTTCTCTTTTTTTTTTGAAAAACCGAATGGGATGACAGCTTATATAAACTTTCACCCATTGAGAGTTACAAAAGGAATCAATGACTATTGAATGATATTGATTCTCATAATTCATTTGCTAATTGAATGGTCAATTCAATTGCAAATAAATTCTGCTATTAAATCATGGAATTCAATGGCCAATTGAATTCACAAAATTCTAACTCCAGCGAGCTAACTCGTGCAGTCTTCTGCATCGAGATCTAATGTGTTCCAATATTCCACAATGATGACAAATATGGACAAATTTTTAAAATTTCCTAACTTTAGAGAAGATTTTTAAAAAAAACTTCTCAAAGTTTGACCCTTAAATTGAACAGAATTATTTGAAACATCAACAGCTTTTACAAATTTAATTTTACTTGAGTCTTTTGGGGCAGAAGATTTGTAAGCATACCTAGGTCCGAATTGATCCGACGTCACTTTTGCGCACTTAGAATTTCTTCTAAAGTTAGGGAACATACATTTAATTTCTCAAGTGTAGCATTAGAAGAGTCAAGATTCTTTTGCAAATTTATAATGCTAGATTCAAGAGACTTCTTTGACTCAATATTTTCATGCAATTTTTTCTCAAGATTAACAATTGTGTTTTTTAAAATTTTGCATGGTTAAATTAAGTCATCTCTTTCTTTTTCAGCAATATTCAGTTTTTTGATTAAAATGAATTTATGAGTTTTAAATTGACTAATTTTAAATAAATTTTTAGACAATTTTTGTTTTAAATTTTCTATTTTCTTTTCAAACAATTTTTTATCTTTGTAGTCAATTTTAAATTTATTTTAGTCAATTTATAGCTTTCATCATACAATCTCTCATATACATGCTGAAGAGATTCACCATCTACCTGTTCGCAATCAAATTTAATATTATTGTCAACTGACTAATTTTATGAATTTTTATAGATAGACTTGAGACTAGTGCATGCATAATTAACATAATTTAATGAAGTAATAAAGGCAACAAAATTACCATCATCATTGTCAACTTCATCATTGTATGAATAATTTTTAGAAAAATTGTCATTCCATGTGACTTTAAGAGTTTCACAATTTTTTTTTTTAGTTAGACATTCATTCGCCATATGGCAATAACCTTGACATTCAAAACACGGTATGCATTGGGGTTGATTTTTGACCTTTTTATTATCATTCTTAGAATTAGTTTTGAATTTATCTTTCTCTTTATTTTTCAAGTTGAGATTGCTGTAATTTTTATTTTTAAAAGCCTTTTTAAATTTTTTAACAAAATATTTTATAATATCAGCATCAATCTCATTATTTTCCTCATCCTCGTCAATGTCATCTTGAATCATTTTTAAAGCCATACTTTTAGATTTTTTAAGTTGACGTAGACTCGCTTCATAGGTTTGAAGATTTTCAATCAAGTGTTCCACTAGCAACGTATCAACATCTTTGCTTTCCTTAATAGCGGTAATTTTTGGTTGGAATCTCTCGGGTAGTTATCTCAAATTTTTTTAACAATATGGGATTCTGAAATTTTTTTGCCAAGAATAAAGTTATAATTGACTATGCCACTCAATTTGGTATAAAAATCATTAAATGTCTCATTATCTTTCAATCTTAAAGTTTCAAAACTTGTAGTGAGCCTTTGAAATTTTAAAAATTTAAAATTTTTACAGTCGTAATACCTTCATGAGTGATTTCAAGGACATCCCACGCTTCTTTAGCAATTTCACACGTACAAATTCATTGAAATTCTTTAGGTATGACACTACTAAAGATGACATTGATAACCTTGCTATTCCAGCCTATATTTTTAAAAATTTTTTTTATCCTATTGTTTAGTTGGTTTTAAAAAAAAATTATCCTCAGACTTGACAGTAGGTCAGGTATAGCAGTAATAACTGAAATCTAAACTCTTTCTTTGATAAATTTTAAAAATGCCGGCATTCGAGCTTTCCAATAAGGATAGTTCCTTCCATCTAACTAAGGTGATCTAATTGTTGAGTTTCTTTCTTTTGAAAATTCAACGATTAAGAATTATTAGGACCGTTTTTTCAAAAAAATATTTTATTTTTGAAAAAAATATTTTTAATCCAAAAAAATTATAACCTTTTAATTTTTTTTCCAAAAAAATTATAATAATTTTTGAAAAAAATAAACCTGCTCTGATACCAATTGAAAAAAATTATTTTTATATTTTTTAATCAAACTAATTAAAAAATATTCTTTTTATGTTTTTAATTAATTTATATCGTGGAATACAAGAAGTAGAGAATTAAACATCTAAACTTAACACACGAGATTTTTTATGTAAAAAATTCAACTTGGGTAAAAATTCACGGGATTACGAAATCCAGGTTAATCAAGCACTAAGCATTTGAACAGTTACAAGACACCCATTTACAAATTTTGATCAAATCATCAATCTAAACGCCTTAAACTATCTTTTCGAATCCATGTGCATCGTTCCCCACTTGATCACTACAGTAACGAATTATCGAAACTTCACAGTATTGAATTCTCAATACTTTCATACCGGCAGAATTTTTCGTCGGTAAACTTAGAATGTTTTCTAAGTTGAACACGAGCAATCTTAAAATTTTTTAAAATTCGAAATTTTTTTTGATCTGCTTTAGAATATCTGATTATTGAAGTGCATAAGTTAATTTTCGTGACTGACCTATGGTCGTATTTATAAGCTTGAAAACCAGACAATTGGAGTTTTGATCCAATTAAAAATTGTTTGGGACCGCTTGAGCGGTTATATGCCAGATTGTATTCTGTTGTGTCGAATCTTGTATTAACTGCTTGTACTCTTAGCTTGTGTGATTGTACTTTAGTCTCTCAATTTGAACAATATTTTGATCAAGATTTTCTAATACAATACAAACTCACGACTCCAAATCAAATTAGAATAATCACTTAAGAAACTCAAACAAATCATAACTCCTAAAAATATCAAACCACAAGACCTCTAAACATATTAAGAGTTTTACACTAATAATATAATCTAAATTGCCATAATAAATATGAAAATTAAATAGCAATTAATTTCCTAACAAAGTATTTGGTTAAAAATTTAAGTATTTGAGCAAGGTGTTCAAGTCTTTTAATAGAGTGTTCAAAATTTTAAATTATCCATACAAATACAAATTATATATATAATTTAAAAAATTAAGAATATTCAATTGAATACCCTAGTTTACAAGTGGAGCCCCTTGCTTATTCTTTTTCATCCAGATTATTGAAGTAAATTTAGTGTTTCAGTGTTCATTGTGGGCATCTGGTGTGGTCGAATTTCACGATGGCATGTCTTTTATTATATAAAGTTATATATATATATATATAGGGATAGACGCAGGATTTTAATTTAGAAATCACAAATTATTTTTATAAATTTTTAAAAGTGTCTATATTAAAATTTTACAAAAATATTAGAGAGGCGAACCTATATAATTATAAAATATTTTTAATTAATACTACTGTAATAATGAGTTTTTTCAAAATTTTGAAGAAGCGGCCGCTCCTATCCGCTCTCCCCTTAAATCTATCTATGATTATATAAAGGTCTTGCATGGGTAAATAAATAATATTTTATTTATTTTTATTTTTTCTAAATTTGTTTCAACTTTTGGCTAAATCGTTTTTACCTTTTCAAATCGTTTCGACGAGATGAATTCAAAAATTAAAAATTTTTGATTAAAAAATAAAAAAATATCCACTAAAAACGAAAATAAGCAATATTTGATTTGGCTTATTAGTTTATTTTTGCTTATTTTTATTTTTTTTGAATTTTTTTTAATATCTTGATTAAATTTTTTTATTTTTTCGACTCGTCTCAATGAGAAAAATCTAAAAAGTATAATAATTTGACTAAATAATAAAAATAAAAATTTATTAAAAATAAAAAATTTAGGATAAAAAATAAGTCAATATCCTAATAAGTAACTTTAACCCTCTAAGGGCCAAAGAGAACAGATCAATTTAGTATGAACAGATTTGTGAAGTCGGCTCACACAATTTGTTTCCCAAATTTGCCAAAACGAATTAAAAAATTCCGCTGTTTTAACAAGAAGCTACCCACTAACTATAAGGGCATAGGAGTAAAATACGTGTTCAGTTAACCAGTTAACCACTCCCCCACGTTCTCCCTACCCCTAAAGCCTACTTGCCTTCTTCTTTTCTGTATTCTCCCACTAAACGAAATTAGAATTGAGTTTGCTGTTCGATTCTTTTTGCAGAATTGCAAATGCTTGAAGGAGAATTCTGGGTTTCTCTCTCATTTTCTCTCTCTTTTGTTGAATTTGTACGTAAAGCAAATTTTTTGGGTTTTCCTGTCACTTTCTCTCTGTTTTGCAGGATTTGTATCTGCATGCATCATCAGTGATCGGCCCTGGGAAAAATAATACTTCGGTTTAAATATTTTTTGATTGATATATATATATATATATATATATATATCCTCTTTCTCTCTCTTAGGTCTCTTTTTCTCTCTCTACACATATCTTCCCAAGAAGAAGAAGAACAGTCTATAAATACAACTTGCCGTTGATAGGAGGGAAGGGGTAATTAATGAGGAGGAGGAGGACCAAGAGATCAGGGATTTGAGTTCAATTTTTTCTTTTACTTTGATTCTGGGTTGCCATTTTTAATTTGAAAAAAATTATATTTATTTACTAAATTTTTACGTCAATTAAGTTTACTCTTTTAGATTAATTTTCGATAAAACAATTAACAAACATCTTATCCACAGGCTGCATCTTTATCAGGTGTATATGTTATTTGTATCCAAATGCTAGAATTGTGAAAAAAAATAATACAATAATGCTACGCAGTAAATTTGGCTCTTTTACCAAAATATGTGACATTTTTCACTTAATTAACGAATTAAGAATTTTAAATTTTAATTTTTAATCTACATAAAAGTATATTTAGCAAATACACTTTATGTACAAATATTTTTGACAAATATGTAAATTTTAAAAAAGTAATATTTAATCGTAAAACGTGTTTAATAAACACGCTTTATGTCATAAAACATAAAACGTGAATGTCAAACACGCATACATAA
The DNA here is from genome assembly GCA_034768845.1 of Heliamphora exappendiculata. Classification (NCBI taxonomy): domain Eukaryota; kingdom Viridiplantae; phylum Streptophyta; class Magnoliopsida; order Ericales; family Sarraceniaceae; genus Heliamphora; species Heliamphora exappendiculata. The sequence goes on along the minus strand of JAOTRH010000024.1, from coordinate 14,003,779 downwards.
AGCGTGAATGCCAAATACGTTTTTATACATAAATCGTGAATGTTAAACACGTTTTTATACTTTTATAGATAAAATGTAATTAACAACAACGCTTTTATACTTTTATACATAAAGCGTGAATGCTAAACACATTTTTATTAAAAATTAATTTTAACAGAAAGCATATTTAGCAAGCTCGCTTTATTAGTAAACTTGAAAGCGTCTTTAGCAAGCACGCTTTCATTGAAAATAATTTTAACAAAAAACGTGTTTACCAAACATGTTTTATTAATAAATACGAAAATATTTTCTTTGGAAATAAAGAGAAATACATAAATGTGTTCACCCGAAAAAAGGTCAATAAAAAACATATTTACATGAAAAGTATTTTTTTAAGTTTTTGAATATATTTTTATAATTAAATCCATTTATTACGTATAACTCATCGAGTTTCTTATTTGTAAAAAAAAATTAGATTGATTTCATAACTGTAGTTATGTGATTGAATAACATTTGTTTAAAATTTTTTTTTTAATTATAATTTTTATTTATATTATTTATAAAAGAACATTATGTGATTACTTAGCTACAGTTATCGGGTCAACCTAAATTTTTATATGGATAACAAATTTATTGAATTTTACGTAATACACGAATTCGATCATAAAAAAATATTTAAAAATTAAATAAAAAATATGAACATAATTTAAATTTAATGAGATTAACTAATTAAAAATATGAAAGCATCGCATGCTAACTCATCCATGACGAAAATATGAATACGCTTGAATTTGATAACTGTAAAAAGCCTAATGAAAAATATATTTATTACATGAAAAATATTTTCTTTACTTTTGAAATATATTTTTATAATTAAATCTATTTATTACGTAGAATCCATCGAATTTCTTGTTTGTAAAAAATATTAAATTGATTTGGTAAGTGTAACTAAGTGATTGAATAATATTTGTTTAATTTTTTTTTAAATTATAACTTTTATTTATATTATTTATAAAAAAATATTATGTAATTACTTAACTACAGGTATTAGGTCAATCTAAATTTTCATATAGATAATAAACTTATTAAATTTTACGTAATAAACGCATCCAATCATAAAAAAATATTTAAAAATTAAATAAAAAATATGAACAAAATTTAAACTCATTGAAATTAACTTATTAAAAATATGAAAGTATCACATACTAATACTCATTCATGAAAAAAATTTCTAATTTACACTCAAACGTGTTTAACAAACACGCTTTTATTTATTTGAAATGAATTTTGTTATTTTCCATTCAAGTTTGAAGCATGTTTGCTAAACACGTTTTCATGTAACTTTAAGCGTGTTTAACAAATACGTTTTCTATTAAAGCGTATTTGTTAAACATGCTTTTACGTAAAATGAGAGTTTATATGGAGATTAAGTTTAAAGCGTGTTTAGCAAACACGTTTTCTACTAAAGCATGTTTGCTAAACACGTTTTCACGTAGAATGAAAATAAAATTTAAAAACTCATATTCTGTTAATTAAGTTAAAAAGTTAACTTACAAAGTAAAATGGCCCAATAAATTTGGTGTTATTATTCATTAGTTTATTTTATATTTCTAATAATTTAGTTTGTCATCGAATTATTATTTTAATGTGTATTATTATTATTATTTTTAAAAAAATTTAATTTAATATACATTAAAAAACTAATTTTATGAGTAACAAATTTAACTATTGTGCTTTATAGACGATAAATGCGAATTAATTATTAAATTCATACAAGTGATTTGTTGATTCGAGTTGGACACGAATTTTGTGCGATCCAACCACTAGTATATATGTAAAAGCATGTCAAATGATGTATTAAGTTAGATGCAATTAATCTTATCTATGCAATCCAATCTAATTCTTTATTAGAACCTCAACGTACCCAAAATATGATAATATTAAAGTATAATAATATTAAATTTCTCTTATTTTTCACATCTAGTTAACAAAATTTATAAAAAAAAAATTGGTGAACAGAAACATGTTAAACCATTAAAAATAGTAATAATATCCGAATACATGGTTATGGGATAAATCCTCCCATTGAGGTCTTCACTCAAAAGGCTTGCAAGAAAATTTGGAACCTCCATTAGAAAAAAAAGGTTCTTTTTTTAATCGAACTCGTTCCATGCGCAAAAATTATCTGCACACTCGTTGAATTCCCAATACAAATGTGGCAATTCTACTTTGTCAAAAAACAAACTCAAAATAAAAATTAATTTGTAATCAAATAATAGATTAAAGAAATAGAAAATTGATGAACAGTCGAATTTATAAAACCGTTTACGAATTTTCATTCAGTATAAGAATTTTTAACGAGGAAGATTCATTTGTATAAAAATTTTAATATGCAAGATCCTTTTGGAATGAAAATACTCCAATACATATAAATTTATCTATACCTTTTCAAAACATCTATGAAGAATACAAATAATTTTATTTATTTATTTTATTAAAAATACATGTAAAAAATACAAATAAATTTATCTATCTTAATAAAAGCACATGTAATGAATACAAATAAATTTATCTATCTTATTAAAAGCACATACAAATAGTACAAATAAATTTATCTTTATTTTATTGAAAACATGTGTAAAGAACACATACAAATTTATTTGTCTTATTAAAAGAACGTATAAAGAAGATAAATAAATTTATCTATTTGTATTATCTTTGAAGAAATTAAGAAGAGTAAAATAACTGTATATTTTCGGTGTATTGAAACTGTACAATATATTGCCTATTTATAGGCGAATAGGGATAAATAATAAAAGAAATTAAATTAGAATAAAATCAATCTAATTAATCTAATATTCTAATCAATCTAATATTTCAACATTCCCCCTCAAACGCGAGATGACGAAGTCAGCTGAAGTTTGAAAATT
>JAOTRH010000024.1:13918340-13994949 GCA_034768845.1 Heliamphora exappendiculata | reverse complement strand
ATAAAGATTGTAAAAAAAATTATTTACAAACATAATAATATTGCTCCTCTAAGATTGTGAATTAAATAATATTTGGGAAGAAAAAGATGCCAATTGTGAACAAGTTGGTGGGCATGCATAGATGATGCCTTGCGTGAGAGAATTATGCTCATAATTCATCATTTGTGGTAAATGAGACATCTCAAGTTCCTAGTCCATAAAAATGATCACAAGTAAATACATAATTGGAAATTGAGACATCTTAAGTAAATAGAATTTACTACCGTACCTGTGATTGCTCTACAAATGAATTTTCAATATTTATAGTGTTGATCAAAACTCCAAAAAATTGCAAAACAATTAACAATTTAATGAAAAAAAGTAAATAAATAAATAGCCAATTTAAAAAAAATATTAGTTAAGTATTGTTAATACCTGACTTTGGCGAGTAGGTTGAGAAATAATTTATGTCCTCTTTGCATTCTTCGCATGCCAAGCTTTTAATCTACGCCCACCACTTTGTACATTATCTTTCTTTTTTAATCCCTTAGCTCTTGCAATTTTAGGATCAATACAACTTTCACTACCGAGAGCATCCAAGCAATCTTTTGCAAGTAATATATTGTCCACTTTGGCACACAAATCGATAATAGTGTCATCCACCAATTAATATGCAGCTTTATATTTGAATGATCTGCCACCTAGTTTGACCATTTTAAGGCAAAGATTCCTATAACGTGTTGATATCGCCAACTTAGGATCATCCTTATCCACTCTAAACTTATTTTCCTTCAACGTACAATCTTTCGCATCTAGTCTCTATCGGCCCAACACATATCTTTCGGGAATTTTCATGACACTCATTTTATCAAGCACTTTAATTGCATGAGAACATAAAATTTCAAATTTTTCAAATTTTTTATAAGTACAATGAATTTCTTGATAACTTTTTCTCCACTTAGCTTATCAAATTCCATACTACCCACCAGAATATACTCTCTATTCTCTCCATACAATCCAATCACATAGCTAAAATTTTCTCTCAACTCATGGCATTCTTTCATTTGACAACAAAGGGAACCATCCAACTCATCATGGAACATGTCAAATATTGAAATTGTGTAAAATTTCGCAACTTGGACTAACTATCAGAGACTTTTTCATTTTCATTCTTGGTAATTTTTGTCTAGAATGGTATATGGCATCCATTTCTTAGTATCGCTTGTCTTTAACTCAATGAAAATGGGTAAGAAATTGCACAATATTATGATCGGCTTTGAAGTACTTCTTTAATGTTAAATTCAAGCTTTCGCTAAGTTTGGTGCTTCGCGTTTCTGTAGCAAACGACTACTTCTTGTACACATAAGTCCACTTCTCTCTAATTTTCCATGTTTTCTTCATTCTCATACCAAAAAAATACAATCCTTGAAATCACTACTAAACCACGAACCACGCTTGAATAAGTAACCTAAATGCTTAAAGCATTTTGCATGAGATGAAAATTACACAGTTCATGATAAACATCGGGTATGACTTAAGAAATTGCCTTAGCCATGTCTTGATCTTGGTCTGTGAAAATAGTGGTAGGTTTTTTTTCGGGCATTGCATGCAAAAAGTTTCAAATAACTACTCAAATGATGGTGCTGTTTCATCATATAATATTGCAGCCCCAAAAATCACAATCATTCTAAAATGATTAAATCTGGTAAAAACAGCAAATAACCTATACTCTTTGTTTGTTCGAAATGTTGTATCAAATGGCACGGCATCACCAAAATGGCCATAATCTGTGATCATTTGGTTGTCAACGCAAAATATATTTGTGATCATCTCATCAATTTCTAACTAAACTGCATAGTAAAAATAAGGATTATCAGTCGTTTGATTCTGAAAATGTCTCATCAAAGTTCTTGCTTCACCATATTGCGAATTTTTGTCTTTTTGCACGCAAGTAACTTTTTTGATCCTCTCATGTAAATCCAACAAACTCTCTCCCCTTGCTTGGGTACTAATCAGATCATGCGACGCCTTAAGCGATAAACCAGTTTCATCAACTAGATCAATATTCATACCATGAGCTTCACACAATTTTCTTTGAGAGGGCATCATATGAGTGCATTGAGGGAGATACAAATGATGGTTATGATTGTCATCAAACTTTGTCACAAACCATTTTAACAATTTCCATTTGAAGGAGACATACATGAATGCCTTACCTTTAGTTCTTGTCTCTAGTCGAAGTTGTTTAATTATTGGGGATCGTTTATCTTTTGCCCTTTCTCCCTTCTTACCACACAAACTTTCAATTGATCATGATAACATTTTTCATGCTTTTCGTGTGATAGTCTTTTCTAATACTAAACCCCATAATTCTTCCATGTTCATTATAGAGCTTAAATGCAGCTTCTTCGAACTTAAACTCCATTCCCACACTGGGCATAAAATCTTCACTACATCCCTTAAGTTCGCTATTTTCCATTCTATTATTAGGAAGAAAAAAAATTAATTCTTTTGTTCATTTTGTTAATACAAGCAATAGAGATCAAAACTCATGGGATAAATGTATGTCGACTGAGAGTTCTAAGATGCATATTTCTAAGAATCTATTAGAATGTTGAAATGTAAATGCAATTAAAAAGGAATAAGAAAAAGAAAGAAAAAAACATTTCACATAATTATTTTTTCTTTTTATTTTTCAAAAAAGGAAAAACCTGCCTTTTTTTAGATAAGTAATTGATTAATATAATTCCAAAAAAAGAGATTTTACAATATGGATAAAAAAACACACCCTTGCGAACAATCAAAAAAACAAACTCTCACAGGTCGAAAGGCTAGGAAAGATAAAAAAAAAAAACACAACAGTTAACCCGACTCAAAAGAGCCAACAAGACACAAGAGTAACATGTGTCAACAACGGAAACTCTACTCAAAATTACCAAAAACCTTTTTTTTCGAGTAATAGAGAGATTTCTAATCTTCTCATCGAGTTTCCTCTTGTTCACATCCCTAGAGGATGAGTTTAATTTACTCTTTCCTTTCGATTTTACCTCATCAACCTTCTCACAGTCATGTTCTTCCCTGAGCTCGCAAAAAGAAAGGAAATCAAATGCATTTGATGATTTCGGAATATAAGAAGCGGAAGTCTCAACAAACTTTCTAGACAACTGATCGCCAAGCCTCCTGTTAGCAACTTGATTAACATTTTCTTCCCCTTGAGAAGCATGATTTTCCTTATCCTTCACTTTCTTCACATTGACCCATTTCTCACTAGAGTTCTTGTTGTCATTTTTTTTTCTCCTCCAAACTTGTTTAGAAATCGTCATACCATCTTCTGCATTCAAACAATTCTTGAGATTGTGCCCAAATATATTACATTTCGTACATTTTAAAGGAATCCAAGAAATTTCAACCCGAATAATATAAGGATCTCCATATCCTAAATTTATAGGAATGAATTTTGGAATCTCTTTGCTAGCTTGTATCTCGATGCAAACTAGGCCAAAAGTTAATCTACTCCTGAAGTGTGTTGGTTCATCCACATTTAAAGGCTTACCGAGAATACTTGCCAAGTAACCCATTCCCTCTTCCGTCCACAATTCAAGTGGAACATTATATAAATTTACCCACAACGGCAAACTTGAAAACCCACATTTGGAGAGTGACATACCTGGTTCCCATTTTTTCAGAACAACATATCTTCCTCCACAATGGTATGGGCCATTCTCAAGAATCTCATCAAGTATCTCTTCATTCTTAAATTTGAAAATAAAGTATCCATTCTCAATTAATATAACATCTTCAATAGTATCTTTCTATATTCTTTCGGTCCAAGCTTTAACATAATAGAATGACACCCTCTTCTCAAAAAAGTAACCGACCAAAGCATGGCCCCAATGAGGAAGATCAAGCTTGAAAATATCTAAAGGAATAGCATGCATGCCCTCCACTATTGGGCCTATATCATACTTCTTGATTTTATATTTTGATTTAGCTATTGATTTTTTTTCACAAACAATAGATTTCCAAGAGGATGGTGTAGTCTCCGTACCCACATTTGTACCATTCTTGATAAGTTCTTTTGGAAAAAAGTTTGACGAGGATGGTGTAGTCTCCGTACCCACATTTGTGCCATTCTTGATAAGTTCTTTTGGAAAAAAGTTTGACGAAGTACAACTCAAACTTTGAGTTGCCTTCACACCCATATTATGACAAGTTGTTCCTCCATTCTTCTCAATATCACTATTATTTATCAGCACTTCACTAGCATCAAGACCAAGCAAGTGAATATGTCTCTTGGTTTAGGGAAGAGAGCTTATAAAACGAAACAAAAAGGCTCTCTTTTCCCGATGACTTGCCCACAATAAGTCCATTCGTAGCAACTTTATTACTATTTCTCAAAACTGACCATTCTTCAACATTTATTAAAGTTCTAATAGGAGTATTCCAAGCATTAGGTTTTTCTGCGACTATAGAAATTGGTGAGGAAATAGAAATTTCACATGAACAATTATCCTCAAAAACACAATTTTTTCCAACATTAACCCCACCAGTCTCGCTTAAGCACTTTGGTGTCATACTTTTGTCAAAATTACTAATGGAATTTTATTTAAGCCATGAAACAACAAAACTCCCATCTGATAGGGATTTTGGGGGCAACGAATCCGAGTAGAGCGACGAAGAATTAAATCTCTAGCTTCCTCGGCCACTTGAATATGAAAAACTTTTAAAGATATTATGATGGAAGAAATGTTTGATTTTTTTGAAGATCTCTTCTCCATCTAGAATATCTCAATATAACAACAATCCAAGAAGAAAACAGTTTTTGCTCTCAAGTTGTAGAGCAATATAGGGAAAACCAAATCCCCACCGATTCAATATTCCAAAAACCCCAAAACGATTTCAAAAAAAACCTCCAAATCCAGGATTGAAGGGTCTGCAAAAACAAACCCTAGCCCGTTGTCGGAGGATTCCTCTAGAAATCAGTTGCTGAGGGAGGAGATAGCTGGACGGAGGGGATACGTCGAAACAGACCGTCGGTGGAGTGGGCAGCGGTGTTGGCCGGCGGTGCCCGGTGGAGCGGTGGAGGGGCTAGCGATGCAACTCAGATAGTGGCGGCGACTTGCCTCGGCCTCAGCTCTCGCGCCGCACCTTCTCTGTGTTTTTGAAATGCTCTGTGTTCTTTCTTCTTTCCTTTTTAGAGTTTTCAAGAACTTGGAGTTCTTTCTTCCAATACCAGAGGGAACTTGGGCTGCTGTAATGACGACAGCTTAAGCTCCCACCGATGAGGCGGCCAACTCCGCGTTCGTCAACGCCGCACTCTTCATCTTCCGATTCATCTCAGGAGTTATCGTATATCCATCAGACGATGATCGAGTAAAAAAAAACCAGCTTTTCCATATACAAAAAAAGGAGATGATATTTTGTTTTCTTTTTACTTTTTTTTTTCTTTCCCTTTTTCTTTTTTTGTTTTCCTACTCAGAAAAGCATAGAGACAGAAACAACATGTTCCTAAAATCTGTTGCGATATTCCTGTGGAAAGCTAAATGTAAGTTCAGGGGAGAAAAAAGTTTCTTGAACTAACCAAACGCTAGACATACTATTTTGAAAGAAAAATTTTCTTAAATGCAAATCAAGTGGTGTTTTCTATATGTCCAATTTTCACATTGAAAACTGATGCACTTTTTTAACAGAAAGAAGAACTCCATTACAAACAGTTTATGTTATGTTTCAAACATAGTTAGAAGATAAAGCGTAAACCTTAACAAAGTTCAGTCACAAAGTACATAGAAATCCACTATAAATGGAGCACTTGTATAAACAGGTATATTTGAAACCAAAAAAAAAAAAAGTTTGATAGATCAATAAAAATTAATTTATTATCATAAAAGTAAGTTCTTGCTTAAAAGAGAGTTTCTTGTTATAAAGAAATTAATTTAATGGACCACAGTAACTTCTTACATGATCTATGGCGAGAGCGACGGAGCAAAGACGGAATATGACGGCGGCGTGACAGCGACAGAGCAACGGAGGCGGAGCAACGATGGCGGAGGAGGTGGAGCAGCGACGGAGCAGCGCAGTGGTCGAGATCGATGGAGAAACTCCCACGGCGACGATCAACGGCGTGATGGCGGCAACAGAGGTGGCGCGAAAGTGGTGGAGCAACGGCGAAATGGCACCGGAGCAGTGGCGGGATGAAGGCGGAGCAACGGTGGAATGACGGTGGACCCGCGACGGAGTATTTCTCAGATTTACTTTGACGGCTAATTAGATCAATGAATGAACCCTAGGTGAGGAATAAGTGTGGTAATTGAAAGAGTCAAAACGACGTAGTTTATCTCAAAACGACGTCGCCTTGATCTCACAGTAGACTCTCCTCTCGGATGTCCACAGCAGACACTCCTTTCTGGTGCGTGTTGGTGTCGACGAGTTGAGATCAAGAGTGGTAAAATATCGACACAAGTTGAATTTTTATAAAGTAACATATAGTTATAGTAATATATATATATATATATATAATAAAATAAAAAATAATATAATAAAATAAAAATAAAACAAAAAAACCATAATACCCCCTCATAGCCGGCCATTCTATTTGTGCCAAGTGTCCTACTTTAAAATTTAATTTAAATCAAATTCCATGATATCATATAGTAATTAATTAAATTAAATCTTGCTAAAATTACTTATTAATTATCTTAATTAAGTAAACTAAATACCAAATATTGTAAATAATTATAAAATAAGTGAATTCTATCTTATTATATTAAAATAATTAAAACCATATACACCAAATCATGAATTTAAGTTAAAATTATATTTTTTTTTAAAGACTAAATTTGACATACACCTCATTTAAACCATAATCAAACCTTACAAAATTAATCCTAAACTATAAAAAAAATATACTAATCTTAAAATTTATAATTTAACTCAATTTCATAGAAAAGTGAATAAAAATATACATTAAATTAATTTTTAAACTTTTTCTAAATAATATGGTATAATTATAGAATCATAAACCACAAAAATACCCAAAACTACAAAATCACTACCATAGCCCCTTCTTTTTCCCCTTGACCGGTTTCCTTCTCTTGAAAGAGTTCACTCACTTGCTAAGTGTGTTGTCAACTAAATATCCAATCCATACCCATGCATTGGGACTTGCCTTACACTTGCATCATTGCACTCACTAACCATTTTTGGTATAAAACCCCTCACCCATTGCCTTGACCGAATCCCACCATCCAAGTCTCCCAAAAACTCTGATTTATTGCTAGGTATTTGACAGAGAAGAGAGAAGAAAAGAGGAGTAGAAGAAAGAAACAAGGAAAGAAGATGTGCACTAAAGCCAAGTTCTAATCTCTAACCATTTAAAATTAAACTCAAAGGTAAGAAATTTTCTTAAATCTCTCATACACAACTCAAATATTGTTTTTTTTTCCTCCATTCTTAAAGATTAAAAATCAAAGAAAGAAAAAAAAATTAAGTTGAATAAGCTAGAGATTATGATTGAAGTTGGTTTTTAGTGTTCTTGATGTTTATTGCTTTGCATGCATGTAATATATTTTAATTTTTATATTTTTGGTAATTTTTATATATGGAATTTAAATATTTTAAAAATAAAAATGATTCATGCAAAGAAAATTATAGATTTAAGACATGCATGAAGTTAGAACAAGTTATGAGTACTTAGATTAGATCCTTTGATTTTCACTGCTTGCTAGGCCGCTCTTTGAAAAATCATAACTTATTTTAGAAAAATCTTCTAAGGTAAGATTTTGAGTCGAGAGATATTTTTTTGAGCTATCTTTTATATAAAATTAGGTTGAACTAATTTACATGCATCAAACTTAAATTATGAATTTTCTACCAAAATATGTCAAATCTGGACCAGTCTCCTTTGCAGAGGCAAAAAACTCTATTTTCATAGCCTCTAATCAAAATTATTTATTCACAAAAGTTGTAGATGACATTTTTATCTATTTACCCACAAAGAATGAGGTCATTTGTATACTTTTTGATACCCCAAATTTATTTTTTAAGTAGCTAAACATATTCTACCTCTTAGGGTTATTTTTATCCAACCTTTTTGTATAAATTAAAATCCTCATTTTCGTAACCTAAATAAAGTAGTGTTCTCCATATGAAATGTTGTAGACATCAAAATCTAGCTATTGTCCAAAAATCTTTTAAAAATAAGTTAATTGGACCTCCAAAAGTATTTTATACTCTTTGTTTTTACAACAGAATTTATGGCTAACTCTCTGTTTTGACACTTTTTCTTGAGAGTCCCCAAACTCAAATTTTTTCTAAAGAAGTGGACTGCGTATTCTTTAACAAAATTTTAGAAGACATGAAAATGTATAACATATCCAAAAATCAGCCCAAAATAAATTAGTTTACTGCCTCAAAAGTATTTATAATATCTGTCTAAAATGAGCCTTATTTTAGTTTAAATGTCAAAATTAGCTTTTTCATCATATATTTGCATGCTAAATGTAGTATGTTTTGTAAGCCTAAAACATTCCAAGTGTTTTTAATTGATATGTGGCATCTCCCAAAATGGCTATGTGATTTGATTTATAAAATTTTCTTGCGTTCATAATTTATCCCAAATATATGCTAAGTGTTTACTTATTAATTTATTATTATTGTCTCATGGCTTGGCATAATCATAATATCATATGCATTAGTATATCCATGTATAAGATGAGGTATGCATTTACCATCATTGGGTTTGGATGTACGGGAATTACTTAAACTATAATGGTTGATGAAATGAACTCTAGGGTGGTACTTGCTCCGGGCGGTGTTCTGTGATTACAATCTTGATGATATTAATGAAATAATTTTGGGTGATGTCCCCCGGCTTATATGTCATGATGAAATATTTTTTAGCTAGATGTCATGATATGAATTTTTGAGGGAATACCTCATGATAAAGGTGGTTCATGTAGCAAAATAATCGGTGTTAAAACACACGTTGATCCCACACTAAACCTTGACCTGAAATTAAATGCCCAAAAGTATTGACTTGTCCACGCTCTAACATTTAGTGATGACCATGTTGGATACTTAGTTCAACTACGCGGTCATCCCACAACTGAATAAGTGCTTCATATCTGTTGGTAAACTTGGTATGTGATGGTTAATCGGGGTTAGGATGGTTTACCCGGATTGGGTTAACCTAGAAGAACTTATGATTTTAAAGAAACTCTAGTAATTAATGAGGAAGCATCATTGGTATCATTATCTATGTTTATTTTATTATTATCATCTCTCACCATTATTTGTTGTGCAATGCACGCTAAATAATTTTATTATGGAGTTGGATTATATTTGAAATATATTCCTTAGGTTTTTTAGAGTTTTCTTTTTGGGTTTTAGCTCATGGCATTTTATGTCAAGTTTTGAGGATCCAAAGGACAATCTAGGCAGCCAGGTTTAGGAGGAAGAGGAGCCGTGGCTCCTATGAGTCGATAACTCACCCACTTTCAGTCCTGCCCGTTTATCTTTTGTAACCCGTGTAACAAACTTCATAATGTATTTTGTTATTTGTGTTCGATCTAGGTCTATAATGTTAGAATTTTGTGAATTCAATTGGCCATTGAATTCTAGAATTCAATAGCAAAACTTATTTGCAATTGAATTGGCCATTCAATTGGCAAATGAATTCTGAGAATCAATACTATTCATTAGCTATTGATTCTTTTGTAACCCCTCCAGAAAAGAAAGTCTATATAAAGCCAAGGTTTTCTGATTTTCTAAGGAGCAAGTACAGAGTTAAGGTGAAAAGGTGAGATACACATATTCTGATTACAAACTATGAGAGAGAGAAAGAGAAAGACAGACGAAATACGTTCGTAGTCGATCCTTGGTGATATTCCAACGATCGTGTCAGCCGTTTTATCATGGGAGAGTGACGCCGGTGGAAAACCTACAATACCCTCGGTAGGCGGTGAATTATTTTTAAGAAAACTGCATTTGCAGGACTCGGTTTACATATTCTGTTCATATTATTTTTTGCAATTTCGTTTCCTGTAATTTCAGTTTATTCTAATTGTTGAAAATTAATAAAAATGTATTTTTGGATCACCAAGCATGTATATTGTGACGTTGGATTTCTCCCAACATATAATATTTATATACTCTACTGATTTTGTGGCATAGTGGGTATTAATCGTATGCTTATTTCACTGTATTTTATTAGCATCGCTTTTGGATACTTTTGAAAATCTGGAGCGTCACAATTTGGTATCAGAACATAGGTTTAACCCTTACCCACACAAATGTTGTGTGAACGATAGACTTTTTTACCCACATGCCTCGCCTAGGAGTTAGACCCTATGGCTTTCGAACAAAAAGTCTTGAACTTTAGCATAGAATGGACTAGCAGAGTTCTTTGTTAAACCTTAACTCATAAGAGTGACTGTGTCCTTCCATCTTCTATGACACTTTTCTTTCTTTAGGTCGTGTGACCTCGTGATCATTCACTCTAACTCGTTTTCAACTGATAAAAGTCCTTCTCAATCTGATCTTTCATTTCCCTGAAAGCTTTTAATGATCTGCTCTATCGTGAGATAACTTTATCGATCTTTTCTATACATTTGAAATCTTGACTAGGGGAGTAAACTTGGATGTTTGAATTGAAGTGTGTTTGACCGACGTAATTTCAGGATAAATATCCAGTTAACTACCCATTGCCCTACATCGTTTTCTTTAGATCTATGCTCAATAAATTAAACTGATCATCTTTCTTGAATCCCATGCATACTTCAGTACCACCAGCAACCCCTGACGCAAGAGCCACTGACGATGAGGAGGACGAGGACCCAAGCGAGGAAGAGAAAAATCCTAGCAAGGATTTGGAGTGGATGGGTCTTGAGGGATGGGGTAGTTTATGATAGATGGGTCTTGGGTCTTAAGTTTTAAATAATTATTTTTTTATGTGATAACGGCCACATCAAATTTTAGCGCCATTGCTACGTACAATTAGCATGGTCACATAATTTCAAGATTAAAATTCTTTTTTAGTTTTCTTTAATTTTCTTCCAACTTCTGTATTGACTTGGTTTGTTGCTGTCCCATCTTAAGTTGGCGTTGTATTGCAAAACAAATGGGAATTAGGCATTGCAGCGCAAAAGCGGGTGAGCAGCCTCAATCGAGCTTTGTAACCTAGATTTGTGCATATATGGTCATCGGCCTTGTCGCCTAGATTGAGCCTTAATTGACCTTGATATCGAGCACACCTTTAGGACCAACCGTGCCCTTCTCTGCCCCCTTAGACCTTATAATCCTAACCCACTAGCTAATCTAAACCCTGCTCAAATGGCAGCTCATAATCCTCCCGACCCTCATGCCCGACAATTGAAGGAGTATTTTACTTTATCCACATATGTGTCATCGTCATGCATCCGGCTGGTGATGTTGGGTCATCCCATTATGAAATCAAGTCTAGCATTATTCAAATGTTTGATCCCTTCTTATTTTTGGCTTGGTAATGGGGATTCATATAAACACAGAGATCAATTCTTGGAAATGTGTTCCATAGTTAAAATTCATACTTTTCAGATGATGTCCTTAGGTTAAAACTGTTTTCGTTCTCACTCAAAGATAAAGTCAGATATTTGGTTAATTCTTTAGAAGCAAAAAAATAACCTCATGGGTCCAAATGCAATAGAAATTCTTAAAAAGATACTTTTCTATTGGTAAAATCACTCAAATTCGGTGAGCCATCACGAGTTTTGCTCAACTTGATGGTGAGGAATTTCATGAAACTTGCAAAAATTTAAAGGATTTCATCCGACAGTGCCCCCTCATTAGATACCCAAGTGGTAACATGTACAACTCTTTTATAATGACTTGTCTTCATACTACCGTCAAGTCCTAGATGCCTTTTGTAGTGGTACTTTCATGTTAAAAAAATGAGACAAAAGTACGAACTCCTTTTTAAAATCCGAGTAAAAACTCATAATAATATGCTTCTGCCTCTTAGATTGACAAATCAACATCCTTTACCCCTCAACTAAATAAAAAGAATAATTTTATTTTTCTCTTGAAGTGGGGGTTGAGTTACTAAAATAAGTCACAAGTTATTGATTCACACCTTGTTTTGGAGCCAACATGTGCTCGAGAGAAAGGAATAAGAGAGTTTAAGGTTTTTTAACATTATATTCAAAACAAGTTTCACTATAAAATTCTTATTTGTTTATATTCTATTATAATAAGGAAACACCTAAGTTGATGAAGTTTTTTTGTGACATTTTACTTATAAAAAATTTCAAAAATAATTTAATATTTTTATCATTTGTATTCACTTTTAGAACAATTAAGAAAATAATTACAAGTTATCAAACCTTTCACAATTTGTGACATTGCATCTAAACTAAGACAAATATAGGAAAAATTACACAATTACCCTTTTAACTATCACTGAGTATTATTTTACCCCGTTCAATTTTATAACCGTACATTCAGGTCCCTCACCATTTTAATTTACATCACTTATATCCTTCTATGCATAAGGCATTTTGTATGATTTTTGATAATTGAGGGTTATAAATATATGGTTATAAAATTGAAGGGGCAACATGATACTAAGTGATAATTATGAGGGTGCTTGAGTAAATTTTTAAAAAAAAATATACCAGAAAGGAATTTTGAGATTCTTTTATTCATTTTCTTTTCTTTGTTATGCGTTTTTACTGGTAGGAACTAGGAAGGGGCGGGGGTACAAACGTAAATTAGAATCGCGGAGGGACAAACCGAAATTTTAGTGGGAGTTCGTTACCGTTGGAGCGCTCAAAGCGTCCCTACAAAACATAACGAACTTCTCAAGACTCTCACGCCCCCTTCTTTCTCGGCTCCCCCCTGCCTTCGACTTGGCAAGACGATCATCTCCATCCTCTCTCTCTCTACAGGTTCGAATTCTTGCACCCTCTTTCCTCCCGATCCTCACAAACTCTATCGGCAACCAGAGCTTGGTGAACATCGTCATGTCATTTTCCGATTCCGAAGGATCGTCTCACGGCGGCGGCGGAGAATACAAGACCTTCCGCCAAGTCAGCCGCGAACGTACGCTCTCTGTGTGTGTGTGTGTGTGTGTGTGTGTGTGTCTTCGTTTCTTTGAAATGTGCTTCATCTTTAGGGCATTCGATCAATCTGTTCGTACTCTCAAATTGTACCTTAAAATCCGCGTGCACGAAATGCGTTTATAGAATGTGTTGAGAGCGAGAGAGAAAGAAGTACTTACCGATTCTAATTGTCCACTTTGAGGTTTAATGCTACAGGTAACAAAGAATATTGATTAGATCAGTTTTAGCGGTTAAACTGGTTTCGTTTTTCTCAATCGGTATTGAAGGATTAGCCAGTGACACTTGAGAAGTTCTATTGGATGCTTATTGAGGTTAATTTTTTTTATTTCAAATTTATTTTTACCCCTTATTTCTGATAATTTAGGTTTTGTTTGGAACTTGGGTAGTTGAAGGAAAAGGAAAAGAGATTAGAGATTTAGGTTCTAGTCCAGTTCTGTTGGAAAGATCACGTGGAAAAGGAAAAAAGTGAGTTTTACAATTTTGGAGAAACTCATTCTTCTTTGCAAAAACCGTGAGGAATATGGGTGACTAAGGGAATTTAAATTTCTTCGTTAATGGATGCCATTTTTATTATTTAATTGCCCTTTTTCCCTTTTCCATGCATTTTCCTTTATGTTGCCTTTGCTATTTCCTTAAATGTTTCTAAAAACCAAATTACCGGTTGCAATTAATACAAATAGAATGAGTGGTCCTTTGCTCATACAATGCATTTGTTTGTCTTCACATGTTCCTAATTCAAATGAAGAAACCATAAATGCCTAAAAGTTTCTTGATTCACATTCTTATTAATGTGTAATGCCTTTTTAGTGATAAAGATGTGTTGGGTGTTGTGCCATGTATTTGGCAAGGCCACTTTGTTATTAAGCTAGTACATTTGTTCAGGTCAGATAGTGGGATCTAGAATCCATTAAGGATCCAATATGTGTAGGGTTTTCCTAATCACACGAGGACTACGATTTTGGTGTGTATATATGTTAATTCATCAATTTTTTTCAAAGTTTAAACTGTTAGGAAATGAGCCCAATAATATATATCACGTTATCCAACACTCTTTACGTGCGACCTTGTTTCGTACATAGAAAAGCAAACAAGCTGAGGTACACCAACACAGACAAAACACAATGCACAACAATAAACATAATAGGAAAACAAACAAGACTTGAATCGGTGATCTTGTAGAACTAGAGCTCTGATTCCATGTTAAGTCACCGATTGTCTCAAAAGCCTAAGCTGTTAGGAAATGAATCCAACAATGTATATCACGCTATCTAACAGTCTATAAATAGGAGGCTTGAATTAGGATTAGGGAGATTGAGAGAGTTTAGAAGGGGAGATGAAAAAATAACTGTGAGGTGGATGGTGTGATTTTAGATATTAGGAACTTCAATAGTGAGCAGGAAAGTAAGGGCCTGCTTAAGGGCTCAATTATCTTGCACATGCTGCAGTACCAAGGAATATGATGGAAGAAGGGTGGTTTAAACTTGAACTGAAAAATCAACTAAATGTTCCATGTCTGAAACATCTCTACCTAAAAGTTTGGAATTGGGTTTTGATGGATGGATTTAAAATGAAGGGTGTCGAGGCTCAAATTGAGAGACCTAAGAGAAGGATGAAGTAGAGTTTAGGCGAGAGATTTAGGGGAGAGACATATTTTGTTAAGATCTTGTGAAACTAGTGTCTTTCTTGGATGGGTTTGAAATGGCTACCTCCGCCTTTTAATTTGAGATCTATCCACAACAAGACTATCGATACTATCCATGCATCTTCTTCAAGTTATTATATGCTCATTAATGGATAAATTTAAAATCTACCCATTTTACATTGATAAATCCAAAAACGACATGCCTACATAAAGGAAGATTTAAATCCATGAAATGGCAACATGCGAACCAACTACCAAGACAACAACTTGATTGTGGAGTTGTTAGTGTACAGTTGGAATAGAGAAACCTTTGTTTTGATAGGTTTTGTCTTTCAGCGTACACAAGTTGGATTTGATATGTTAATCATCAACTCATCTAAAAGCTTAAGCTGTTAGAGAGAGGGTTAACTTTATTATTTATATTCTCAACATGGTATCTTTCTAGAAAAATATGGACTACGTTGTTCAAGACTCCTATGATTTGGGGGACTTATTGGAATTTGATTTCAATTCTCTGGTGACTAAGTTTAGCCATGCTGTGGCAATCTAGTGTTTGATAATGTGAGACACTATAACAGTTGAACTACTAAGCAGTCTAATGTTTATAACTAGCAACCAAAAATGTTAAATGAAATGTTGGAGATAGCAAAATATACTTGGGCCATGTTTGATTGGTGAATAAATGATGATATTGGAATAATAATCCTGTAGGTCCTGCAGTTGAATTGTTTGTTTAATGAATGGGTTTAGGATGCTAGTCCCAATGGGATTGTTAATACCCCAAATGGGATAGGATTAGTAATACTGTAGGGGTATGGTATTAGGTTGTGGTACAATGGGATTGGGGTCTAAGTCACTTTATACCCTTTCATATATAAGCTACTTTTGTTTTGAAGCCAAATATGTGATTTGAAAAATAATTTCATTGTTAATTTATTATTTTTGAGTAAAATAAATATATTTTTACAAAGTCCATTCTTTAAAATAGACAAATAGCATATAATTCATTCATCACTACTAATCTTACCGCATTAGTAATCCCAAGAATAATCCCACCTCATTACCAATTCCACTAACCCTATATCAGTAATTAGACATTATGCTATATATATATAGGATAATACACATGTTATCTTCTTCCTTTTACCTAATAATCTTGGGTTGGTTTTTTTTTTTTTTTTTTCAGGGTTATTGTATGAAATGCTCCGATCATCCAAAACAGGTGACTCAAGATCAACTTGGAAGGTAAGTTTTATTTTTATATATAAATAATTTATTGTTTTCGAGGAATTTCTTTTGACTTGTTCACTTTTGGTACTAGCATGATTTTTTGGGGGTCATTTTTAAATTATTAAACAAAATAAAAGGATTGTATTCAAGGATTATGGGCAAGAGATTGTTACATGTTTCTGTGCACATGATACATATTATTAATATTAGCACACATAAGTACGTCTGAGGTTGTCAGTGTGGCATAGACATGAACACTGTCCTTATCTTTTGTTGATTAGGCCTTTAGTTCCTAGTTTTAAGATCCTCCATTGAGATCAACTCGTTCCAGTGACAGATCTTGTAAATCCTCAGGCTTTGATCTTCCTTCTTTGGATTTAGCTGTCTGTTAGAAGTTAGAACCTTCTATGATTGTTTTCTTTTAAACTTCATTCTATATGGAAAAAGAATAACCAGAAATTCTATTTTTCTCCAAGGTATTACATTGTTTTTCTGGGTGTCAGCTTGAAAAACATCTAGCCTGGCTATATTTTAACAAGTTAACAAGTCAATTAGTTTGCATTTGAGCTAAAAAGTCATGCTTGGGTACTTACATCTTTAAAAAACCTACAATGGTGTACACAGGCTTAGTTAATTTGCTTTTAAAGTTAATTTGCTTTTACATCCTTTGGATTCTTTTATAACACGTGCATGTATGCTATCCTTTAACCTAAGTAGCAGAGCCAGAGACTATAGGACAAACTGCGTCCTTGTGGACGTGGAACGAGAAATTTTTATGATGTCCATGCATGTATTTGACAACTTCTGACTAACAGTTTGTTATTTTGAACTCGTGGCATAATCCACTTGTGTTGGCATTGGAAAAAAAGAGAGGTTTAAGAATTCACTTATGTTGGCATTGGAAAAAAGAGAATCAAGAATTCTTTGTATACTACGTTTAAAGTTTTGACCTCAGTATATAAGACGCGAGCTTCAATCAAGGTCTTAATTATGGGGGAACGAGTCATCCTGATAATGTACATTTACGTATACACGAGTGCATGCACAGTACACAAACACATGCTTACACACATTAATATTGGTAGGCTCATCTATGTTTTTATATAATCCTATCCTAAGCTCATGTTCTACTTTTTAGGAGTTTTGTTGACTTATCAATGCGAGGTTGTGCTTGTATTGGTATCCATGCCAAAAGAATATAGTCTCCAAATGTGGAGAGTATCACTTAGCCATCTTACCATTTATCATGACTGGTGCTATTATCCATAGTGCATATAACCTTTGTCATAATTTGAGCTTTTTGAGAAAAGAGAAAAGATTGCATTTTGAAGTTTTGGCACATAAACACAAAACAAGAGGAGACTTAGATGAGCGATAATTCTTACATAGGATCAATTGCTAGTTCTTTGAAGTCGTGCCATACATGTTGTTGAGAAAACCTTTTTCTTTTGATATCGTAGTGTTGTAGGTTGATGCTACTTTGACTAAGTTTCAGTTATTTTAAGCCTGACAGCAAACCGTCTTGAGATGTTTAATGTCATACTTCTTGCTAGATAATTTGTATTCTTCTTTAGCTGTTTAGCTTTTTGAAATCACGGGCTATGATTTTGTCAAATTTGTTGTCAGCACTAAATAATTTTCTACAGGTACTCATCATGGATAAAGTAACTGTGAAAGTAATGTCTTGCTCATGCAAAATGGCAGATATTACAGACGAAGGAGTTTCACGTAAGTATTTAAAGACATCAATTGCATGTGCATCTGTTTCTGTGTATGTGTGCATTTCATATGACCTCTCAAAATATATAATAGTTCTTACATCTTCTCTCATTTTCTTATTTTTCTCGATAGTGGAAATATCCTGCCTATTTCATTTAATGGTCCCATTTTTACTGTTATAAGGTCATTTCTCCCTATACAGTCATATATTAGGATCCTATTTGCACTACTTGTTTCGGTCATTCCAATTATGCAGAATAAGTCTCAAGTTCATTTTCTCATCTTGGTTTTAATAATTGCAACTTATGAAATTTTCACATTTCCTGCAGTGGTGGAAGATCTTTACAGGAGAAGGCAACCTTTACCTTCTATGGACGCTATATATTTCATCCAACCTTCAAAAGAAAAGTATAGCTTACTTCTGCATTCTTTTAATACATTGGTTGTTAATTGTCTTGGAGAGAAAGTGCACAAAATGAAGATCCCTTGATGTATGCAATTCAATGCTCTCCTTTTTCTCCTTTGTTTGTGGTTCTAGGTGTAGATGTCATTTTAGACTTAAGTGACAAAAATGAGTTTGTTTCTTTGCTTTTGTGTGTAACTTGTATTTTGTCAAATTGAAATAAAATAAAAAACGAACTTCGATGTTGTTAGTATACATTTTTTTGGACAATCCACCATTTAATAATTTTTTATTACCATTATATCCCTAAGTGAAATTATTTTTGAGGACAAAATCCTAATATTCAAAAACTAATCTTTTTTTGACCCCCACCTTCTCCTCTCCCACACCCTACTGAGAACCACCACCACCGCCTACCACCCAACCCAATCCCACCTGTATTGGGATTCACCCTACCCAATCCCACCTGTATTGGGATTCACTCTACCTAACCCCACTTGTATTGGGATTTTGAAGGTTTCTCTCTTCGCGACTTAGACTCATTTTTTTTTGCTAGGTGTGAGTTTTGTTCGGCCAATAAGGGCTGAACACACTTAAAAGTTAAAATGTTAAGATGCATTTGGCTAAACAAATGTGATTTGTTCAGATGCATTTTGATGGAACAAATTTGAGTTGTTGGGATGCATTTGTCTAACCGCTCTAAAGTTGAACAAACTAAGGTCAAACATAACTAAGTTATTCAACTTTGGAGCATTCGATCATATGCGTCCATATTTCAAGTTTGTTTAGCCTCAATTGGCCGAACGAAACTCGAAAATAGTGTAAACTATGATGTAAGAGGGAGAATAGAGGGAGAGGTTTGTGGAGGTGCAAGGGAAGTCGGTCAAGAAAGGGCTTGAGATGGTGGAGTGGCAGCGGCCGGAGCTCGCCACGGGAGGAAAAAAGGTGGTGGGAGGTGGGTTTGGAGAGAAATGTTGAGTTTAAGGATGGGAATAATTTTTGTATTGTGGAGTGTGCAAAAAAAATGAAAAAAGTTAAATTTCATGATGGGTGTATATTGTATAAAGTGTGCACAAAGACAAAATGTGGGTGCATTTAGAAGCTAATATTTGAACTCTCTACATTTATCCTTTTCCATCATTAATTCTAGATAAAACAAAATAACTAGAACGTCTGTGTAGCTAAATCCAAGATAGTAGGATAAAGCTACCTTAGATTAGTTGAGAAATTAACTATTGTTGGTTTGTCAGGTGACAAGGCTCGATGCAATTGCGAATGGACTCTTGGTAGTGTAAATGCTGCTCTGAACTCATTTAACAAGGGCATATTTTCTTCCAACACAGCTAGTAATGTGAAAGGAGTGTCTTTGATTGCATTGTATGGAGAAACTAAAACGAAAACATTTCTTTATTTATACTTATTGACCTTCTCACCATTTTCATTTAGAGATTTTTTTGCTTTTAGCACTCTATGCCTCTCTTTCTCTGTCTATTTTATTTTTCAATCTTATCCGTGTTTTTTAATTTGATTTGTTTGAATAACGCATTATGGACTAGATCAACGGATTAGTTTTTTCACTTTTACCATTCTATCTCTTCTTGGCTGAATAATTAGTAGAAAGAAGATCAACAATTTTTTAAGAGGAAGAATTATAACTTCTCCATATGGTTTTACTTTCCTCCACAAAGGTCCATTATCTTTAGTTTCCAATATGAGAATGTTTGTCTGTTTAGCCTTTTCCATTGGCAATTATATTATGTAATTTCAACTCCATACGTTCCACGTGAAATCTGTTATAGAAGGCATGCTTTGGATGATTGGATGCATGCATGGCTCTATCTTACGTTCTGAAAAGCAGTAGTGGGGCTGCCAAGGTTCTGCACACCTGCAAGTTAGCTACCTTTATGACACAGCCATATTTAGTAGGATGTGCTTGTTGTGAATCTGCCTCATATTGGGTGACCCACTTAATATTATGCTCTGTTTGTTTTGATGGAAATATTTTTTGATAAATGTTTTCTGCATTTTTTCATGTTTGGAACGATAAAAACTAAAACTTAATAAAAAATAATTTCTTGGTCAACAAAAAATGAGTTAATTTTGGCGAAAACACCTTTTAGCTTTCATTTTTTAAAGGTGTCAAACGATTTTTTGTGCCTAATGAGGTTCCAGATTGTATGGAGAAGAGATAGACTACTGGAAATTTGGAACTTATTTTTCATCAGTATGGTGTCAATGATTATACCTTAATCCTAGATGTTCTATTGTGAGATGTCTTGTTTTTGTCTCATAAAAGCCTCTTACGAAGGTGGAAGGCCCAAGGCCGTTTAGCCGTGGGTCTGAGTTTTCATAAGAGTGATTGAGGGTTGTAATTCTTATTGCAAATAGTGGGTTTTCTTTCTCCCTCTACACCGTGGATCTACGCACATCAATGAACCATGTAAATTTTGTGTTCACTGTGATCGGTTGATTTTCTTTATTGTTTGTGTGGATTGAAACAATCTTGTTCTTGCATAACAAGTTCTTTAAATACATTTTTAAAAGTTTAGGGCCACTCGATTTCTTCTTCTCTCACTTTAATCAGATTATGCACTGATATCTATGACTACATTTTAGTCATGGTGAAAGTTGTCACCATGGATATATAATATATGCTTGTCACGTATTTTCTAGTTTTAAGTAATAAAGCCTGGATACCACAATTGACATGCATATAGGAAGTTGGCAAGTTGCTTGTTTTCATTACTTTTTGAGTATGCTAAAAGTTTTATTGTTTTTTAGCACATCCCATTTATATGTACTTTCACGGTGTTATTTCCCTCTATCTTCTTTTCATTTTTGGTTTTCTTATTTTCATTTATTTTTGTTATCTTTTAATATGTGCCTACAGTCTCTTATCTGAAATTCTTTTATAATGTTCTCCATTCCGTGTTGAATCACATAGAAGAAGTTGGGACTGATTTTGACTTTTTTATCTTTTATGCATTGCAGTGTTGTCATGTTTTTGTCTGACATGTCAGGAAGAGAACCTTTATACAAGAAGTATGTAAACCAAATTCAGAAAATCTGGTTTGTGATAGTCTATGTTCCTGTGATCTTAAACCTTTATTGTTGTAATAGTGAATCTTTGAGTTTTCTTGTTTTTTCTTTGCCACAGAGCATTTGTGTATTTCAGTTCTCCTATCCCAAAAGAATTAGTTAATCGCATCAAGAATGATACAAGTGTGTTACCCCGTATAGGTGCATTGAGAGAGGTTAAAATTATTGTTTTTTAATTTTATATCTGGCAAGTGGGTTTGTTTTTAAATCATGTTCTACTTGTGACCACATTCTTCTTGTCTCTTGATAAAATGCAGATGAATTTGGAGTACTTTTCCATGGATAGTCAGGTAATAGTCGATGTGCCTATTCATTAATGTGTCTCTAAGAAATTGTTTGAGAAAAGATGAATCCACAATTCTACAGAGTTTGAGATCTTCAGTAGTGCAATAAACCATTATAATGAAGACTATATTTCTTCTACATGTAATCTTATATTAAATATCTGCTTTACCTTTTGTCATAAAAATATGTTTTATGTACAATAGAGCTAAATTATTTACGGTCCAACTATGAACATGGTGCTATCAGGGTTAAACAATTTAACCAGTCGACCATCACTTATCTGGCTGCTGTAACCATTTCTCGATAATTATTGTTTTAAGGAACTCATTCTGGTTGTGACCTCAGAGGAGGTTCCTTATCAATTTGAAGATTTTGTGAGGAATCTTCTTTAAAGATTTGATTGATATCGCGAGAATTTCATATGGAATGGTCTTGTCCAGGAAGTGTAGCTTAATTTTTATGTATTTTTGCACCCTTGTACTGATATCATGCATTGTTTTCCTGCCACAGATGTTTAATAGCTTGGTTTTGCTTTGTTGGTCTGTTACTTGGTTTTTTTATCCACACGGATTCAAAACGTGCTTAATAGGGCATCGGTTACACATAGGAAACAAGGAGTTGATTGCCTGTCATGATCCTTCTTGGCTCCTGTGACTTTCCAAACCAAACAACTTGTATTGGACTTGTGGCTTCTCTTTATGCACTGCAGCCTATGTATAAGATTTTTTGAAAATTTGATCTCCCATTGGGACACCTCAGTCAAGGTCTAAAGTCTTAGCTGCTATGAATCAAACACTTTGGGAGGATTTGGTTTACTTTTGCCCCTTCATATTGTGAAAGTATAATTTTTGGTTATTTTGTTATTTGTTTGTTAACTAAAGGATAGTTTAGTCGTTAAGACTAGTTAGGGTTTCAGGTTTGTTCTATATATATTCTGTAGCTATTTTTTAGTGTTTGAAGTCTTTTAGTTATTAGAATTGTAGGTTGTTTTCTCTCTTTTCTAACATGATATCAGAGAATGTTTTGCAACTCTAGCAGCCATCATTCAAAACCCTAGCAGCCATCATCGGCCCATATGCCATCATCGACCATGAAACCCTAACAGCCGCCATTCGAAACCCTAGCACTCACTGTCAACCGGTAAATAGTTCAAAACCCTAGCAACAGTTCGTCAACTTCTTCATTGTCGACCATCACTCCGGTGACCTCACCGAACTTGTTCTTCATCGCATCTAAACGTTTGGCCCTTCGGTTTTTTTTTGTATCTGTGCGAAGATATGGGTCTTCACAACCTGACCGACAATAGAACTAAGTGAACCCCTCGTCTAAGTCTTTGACCAGCATCAACGGCCTGGACTAGCACCGCTGACATCACCAAAGCCCCTAATCAGCACCGCGACCTTCATTAAGCCACTATTTGTAGATTTGTCCTTTGCAACACTAGATCTAATGCTTAGTGTTTCTTGTTTGGCCTCATCTAGACCTGACCTGACATTAGCTTGCTTTGACGACCGTCGCTAGACCTTCATCAGCCACCGACGACATCGCATGATCCTCGTTTTGATTCTGGCGACCTTCATTGGACATCTGTTTGGTTTCGCGACCTCAGCTCTTCGCAGTTTCTGACAATGGTGCCTTTGATCTTTGTTGTTTCTCGTTCTCTTGATTGTTGGGCCTTCATCACAACCATAGTTTTTCAGTTTTTGTGCTGTTGATTACTAGGTTAAGTTTACTTTCTTCTCTTATGCTTCTTCGTTCTTCCTTGATTTGTAGCTCTACATGATATTTTGTTTTGATACGATATTTTGACTAAAGGCATTATTCTTTAACCGAACTCTCAAGTTTTTTGGTTGTCTTTTAGCAGTTTTATACTATGCTCGCATTCTCTTAGACTTAGTCACCTGCTCTTGCTATAACCACCTCTCATTTAGGTTTGTATGGTTCCTATTTCACAAGTATTGCACAACTACTTGAATATCTGATTCTAGTTCTTCTCATCATATGACCTCTGATTTGTCCAGTCCCAGTTATTGTGTTTCTCTTTCTTCTCACATCACTATTTGTACAGGAAATGGCTCTTCTATGCATGTTGTTTTTATTAACCTTGTTCTGTCTTCATCTTTTTTATTGTCTATTCCTAATGTCTTATATGTGCCACTGTTGTTTATTAGTTTACTATCCATATGTCAACTTTCTAATTTTTATTTTGATGTTTTATTCTCTTTTTATGGTTGTATTATTCAGAATCGGATGTCCTAAAAGTAGATTGGGATTAGGCGTCGGGCTGGTGATTTATATATTTTGGAGAGCTTGTACATTCTCGTTGATACCTCTCTGCTGCTATGTTTACTTTTTGTTTAGGCAAAATTTGTCTCTTTTTTATTTTTGGCATTCTAGGTTAGGTCATCCGCCTAGTGAGTGTTTAAAAATTTTAGTTCAGTCTGGTCACTTCGGTCAAGCATCCGCTAGTGACATATTCGAGTGCAACTGTTGTAAACTTGCTAAAATGTCAGCTATACTTTTTCTTAAAAGCACTTCCTTCTGTACATCTCCTTTCTCTATTGTCCACAATGATGTGTGGGGTCTTTCTCCCATTGCAACAAAAGATGGATATGTGTATTATGTTTCTTTTATTGATGATTACAGCCATTTTTGTTAGGTCTATCTTATGTCTTACAAATCTAATTTTTTTTCGAATTTACTGCTCATTTCGTTCTATGGTTCAGACTCAGTTTTCTACCATTGTAAAACCATCGTTCTGATTTGGGTGGGGAGTATTTCTTAAAAGATTTCACTGATTTCTTAACTGTATCTGGCACTATTCATCAATATTCATGTTCAGGTACCCTACCTCAACACGAAATGGTAGAGCTAAAAAGAAACATGGGCACATCCTTGACAGAGCTCACTCCATTCTCCTTTTCTCATTTGTTCCTGCTATCTTTTGGGGAGACGCAGTCCTTACTGTAGTTTATCTTCTTAATCGTATATCCACCCCTCTTCTTTTTGGGACTTCTCTTATGAAAAACTGTTTGGTCACGCTCTTAATTACTCTTTGTTATGAGTTTTTAGTTCAGTTTGTTTTGTTCTTCTGCCCAAAAGGGAGCGGCGTAATAAACTCAATGCTTTGTTATCTCTGTGTCTTCTTAGGATATGGCATTCATCAAAAATGGTATTGGTGTTATGATCCTGTATCTAAACGGCTCGTGTCTCCCGTCAAGTTGTAATTATTGAGCGACTTTCATACTTTACTCTTTCCCCTAAATATGCCCCCTTTTCCAAAGCGAATTTTATTCATATTAATCCTTTTTCGGATAATGTTTCGTCTGAAGAGTTTGCTCGTAGCCTTGATGTTTCTGATCTTTCTCCTACATCTCATTCTATTGTTCCATCTCTTATGTTAGTCTATTGTCACAGGAGTTGAATAGTAGAATATGAATTTAGGTTTTGAAGAAGAAAGAAGAGATAGGAAAGAAGAAAAGAGATGAGAAGAAAGGGTTTAGAGATGTTAATCAGCCTCCTTCACCCATACCATTTATATATTATTAGGTCAAAGATAAGTACAAGAATACCATTAAGGAAATAAAGTAAAATAGTAAAGAATCACTCTTAACACTCCTCCTCAAGTTGGAGCATAAATATCAAACATGCATAGCTTGATAAGCAAGCGATAAAAAGTAGAACGCGGCAGCGGCTTCGTAAGAATATTACCCAATTGGTCTTCCGAACGGATATAAGGTGTGGCAATCTGTTTATGCAATAATAAATCACAAATGAAGTGACAATCAACGTCAATATGCTTGGTGTGCTCATGGAACACTGGATTATTAGTAATAAAAATAGCGGCCTGATTGCCACAAAACATTCGCATAGGAAGTGGAGTAGAAATGTCAAAATCCCTAAGAAAAGAACAAACCCACAACATTTTAGAGGCAGTGTGAGCCATTGCCCGATATTCGGCCTCAGCATTGGAGCGATAGAATCAATATGAGGCTCCAAATTATGCCACAGCCAACCCATAGCAATATAATCAATCGTCTCTCAACTAAAAAGAGTAGGATCCTCTTTGGGTGGAGGAGGATCAGTGATGTACTTCAATCGCTGTTTGCCTTCGAGAAAAATCTTAAAGGCATGTGCCTAACCTAAATAGTTAACACCATTAGGGCGTTTAAAAGTGACACATCATGGCAAGTCGTCATCTTTAAGATCACTAAGTTTTGTCTCAGCCATAGCAACTCAAAAAACAAGTGTAACCAACTCAAAAATCAACCGGTGAGAACCGAACAACTAGAAATTAACCAAAAACACACTAGTAATTCCAAGCAGTTGCAAACGCTAAGAAAGGAGAACTGAACCATGAACTAATGCAGCACTGAAGCAAAAACAAGGGGTTGCCAACCCTCAAACAGCAAAGGAATACCTAGAAACTCTCCAAAATCACCAAACGAGCCTAGATCTGGAAAGGGCCATGAGTTTCAGCACCTATAGAGGAGATTTGGACCATCAGAAACCAAAACCAACAAGATCTGAATGGGATCGCAGACTTGCGAAGCAAGAGCAGTCGGCATCGAGCTTCAAATCAACCAAAAATCGACTAAAAGCACCAAACAAGCATAGATCTAACATGAGAAGAGGGATTCAGCACCTATAGGTTGGATTGTGACCACCAAGAACCAAGATCAAAGCTGCAAAGCACAGATTGAAAGCGTAGGGTTCTGAAAATTGCGCAAAACTTCAAAAAATCATGAAATATACCAATCTTCTTCAAAAAATTAAGGAAAATTCATCGTAAGGACTAGTAAACTGAGGCGAAGAGGAGCAACGTTCGCTGTCATCTGTATAGGCGCTGAAGTCATCGTACAGAATATAACATCAGCGCATCGTTTTCTCTGCGCGACAATGGCTGAAGCTTTACAATGCTTCTAGGGTTAGATCGGAGATGCTCTAATACCAAGTTGAATAGTAGAATATAGATTTAGAGTTTGAAGAAGAAAGAAGAAGAGATAGGAAAGAAGAAAAGAGATGAGAAAAAAGAGTGTAGAGAGGTTAATTAGACTCCTTTACCCACACATCATTTATATATTATTATGTCAAAAATAAGTACAAGATTACCATTAAGGCAATAAAGTAAAATAGAAAAGAATCACTCTTAATAGCAGGTAGGCTCCTCTGGCTCCTCCTTAGCTCATATCAACCAGGTCGGACACAGTTTCATTTGCCTCTGTGGATCCTGATCCTCCTGAGCGACGCTACCCTTTGCGTACTCATATTCTACTGGTACGACTTGGTTTTTTTAATACCTTTTTTTTGTTTATTTATCGTGCCTCCTTGTTTACCATTCATCCTTATTTTGAGCCTAATTCCTATAAAGAAGCCAATACTGATCCCAATTGGATTAATGCAATGCAAGATTAATTAGTTGCTCTTTAGAAGACTTGTACTTGGAGTTGGTTCCTTTGCTTGCTAGTAAAAATTTCATTGGCTATAAGTGGGTTTATAAAGTTAAAACTCATTCTGATAGTTCTCTAGAGCATTATAAAGCCAGATTAGTTGCAAAAGGTTTTGCTTAAGAGTATGGGATTGATTATGAGGAAACATTTGCTTATGTGGCTAAGATAACTATAATTCGTACTTTGATTTTTGTTGCCGTAGTTCGCCAGTGGCCTATTTTCCAACTAGATGTTAAGAATGCTTTTATCAGTGGACAACTTAATGAAGAAGTCTATATGTGTCCTCCTCCGGGCCTCCCTCATCCCATTGGCTCTATATGTTGTCTTCGTCGTACTCTTTATGGTTTGAAACAATCTCCTCATGCCTGATATGAGCGCTTTGAGTCTATTGTTACTCAGATTGGCTTTAATTCTAGTTCTCATGATTATGCTCTTTTTCCTGGGACCCATTATTGCTGGGATTGTTATTGTGCTATTATATGTGGATAATATGATTATTACTGGTTCTGATTCTACTGCTATATCTGAAGTGAAACAATATCTATTATGTGAGTTTGAGAAGAAAGATTTAAGTCCTCGTCGATATTTTCTTGGTATAGAGGTTGCTTCCTCACCTAAAGGCTATCTCTTATCTCAATTCAAATATGCTAATGAAGTAATTCATCATGTTCGCTTTACTGATAAAAAGGTTCCTCACCTAAGGTTGACACTCCCATTGAGTTACATGTTAAGTTCTCTCCTTTAAATGGCATTCTTCTTGAAGATCCTACTGCTTGTTGAGAGTTAGTTGGGTGTTTGATCTATCATACTGTAATTTTTCCCGATATTACATATGCAGTTCATATCGTTAGTTAATTTGTCTCTGTTCCTCGCTCCACTCATTGGGTTGCTTTGCTTCGGATTTTACGTTATGCTCGTGGTAATCTTTCAGACCTTATTATTATTTTCTTCTTCATCTTTGACTATTCCGGCTTATGCTGATGCTTATTGAGCTGGTGATGCGTCTGATCGCAAGTCTACCACTGATTTTTGTGTATTTCTTGGTGACTCTTTCATTTCTTGGAGAAGAGCAAAAAACTGTCTATCATTGCTCGTTCTGCAGCTGAAGTTGAATATTGTGCTATGGCTCATGCTACCACTGAGATTGTGTGGCTCAAATGGCTACTCGCTGACTTGCGTGTTTCTCTCTCCTCTCCTACTTCTCTCTATTGCGGTACCAAGAATGTCATACATATCGTTCACATCTATGTTTTCCATAAGCATACGAAACATATCGAGATTGATTATCATTTTCTCGTCAGTATCTTCAGTTTAGTACTATTGATCTACCTTTCGTCTCATCGTCTTTGTATCTTGTCGATTTCTTCACCAAGACTCGTATTTCGGCTCATTTTCGCTTCTTGCTTTGCTCGCTCACTTATGATCGGGCTTGCATCATGAGTTTTTTTTTTATTTGGGGGGGGGGGGGGGTTAAAAGTATATTTTTTAGTTATTTTGTTATTTTTTGTTAATAAAGTATATTATCTTAATGATACCAACCATAGTCGGTCAACAAGTGGCCTAAACATATCCAGTTCTCTATTGTTGTAGTGCAAGATACACGAGATGTGATTGAAAAGAGGAGAGAGAAAACAATCTAATATTCTAATAACCAAAAAACATTGAACACTAAAAAAGAGTTACATACTATATATAAACAAAATCTGCAACCCTAATTAGTCCACCTTTAGACCGATGTTTAAGATCAACCACATATACTACATGTCACCATTTTGACTTATCTAGGATGCTACTTTCGGTTTATCAATTCATCTTGTTCTACCAATAATTATTACTGTTTAGAACTTCCACTTGCCCATTAATTTTGTTCACGAGAGCATCATACAGGCTTAACTACACGTGTTCACTATTCGTTCGTTGCACATGATCATACCCATTCCCCCTACTTCTCCTCATCTCATCTGTTGGAGTATTATTTGTGTGTTTGGTTATTTAAGAATGGTAGTTGCTGTGAACATTTTTGGTATTGAGGCCAAAGATTTCCTATTAACTTAAGTTCTAAGTTCTAACCCCATACAGTAGAGAGATCTTGTTCATATATAGGAGCTAGAAAGCTCTTGAACCCCATACAGTAGAGAGATCTCGTTCATATATAGGAGCTAGAAAGCTCTTGACGTTGTGACCTAGAGTTTTCGTAAGGTCTAAGGATGCCTTCAACAATTCTAATCTATCTTTTAATTGGCTAACTGTAAATCATGATTTAGTATTACATCAAAAGGTATTTCAAAGCATTCTCTTTGATAGTAATAGCTTGTATTGTATCGAAGGAGATGAACCTGATTGTTGGATGATGCTTGCAGCATTTCTCAGGGCTGATGTATGACCTCTTATTTCCAGGACTACATAATTGTTATGGAAGTCGGAAAATTGAAATTGAAATGGATATTGTTGTAGTATTGGGGGGTCACACATGGATGGTGTCCATTATTTGTACAAAAGGAGATGAAATTGTTCTGCAGGATGAAGTGACTTGAAACTTTGAGATTTGAAATTGAGACTTCTCAATTAGGGAAAATCTCCTTTGCCCCATGTTACAATTAAGTTAGTTATGGCCACAAGGAGATGCCTTGACATTTTTCTTAATTTTTTTGGAAGACAATGTTCACTATTCTGAAACATTTAAAGTGGTTGCTTAATAGCCTAGATGTTGCTGGCCATTCATATTGGTTCTAATTTGATGTACTATGCTTTTTGAATAAAACTAAGAATATAATACATGTAGATTTTTCAATAAAACTAAGAATATAACAAGAACAACCATGGCAGCTGTACCGTACCGTACCGTACCATACCTTGCATATAGACAGAATGTTATATGGTCGACATATAAGTCTTTATTTTCTTTTTGTTAGGTATTTTTTGATAAGTAAATACTTTATTTTAATAGGCATTAAGGAAATGTCTCCTGTATAGAACAAGGAAAAACCCTTAAAAAAAGGGAGTGAGTTAACAAAAAAGCCTCTTAAAACAAGAGAGTCCAAAGGCCTCTATCTCCCTACATCAAACAAAAAGTATTCTGATAAGGATAGGAAAAATATGGAATCAATAAGGTTGTCCAATGAGGGCATTCCTCTCTAAAATAACCAATTATACAAATTGTCACATGACACACCCTTCTACCTATATTGTGACATCCCTCTGAGATTATGAAGAATAGAATAATGGAAGTATGTGTCCTCAATGTGAGGCATACGCACATATTTATTAAGATATGAAGGACAACAATAAATCCCATGGGCATACCCATAGGATAACATTATTAATATGCAATATATATTAACACCCCCCTCAAGTTGGAGCATAGATATCTATCATGCCTAACTTATTACAAATATATTGAACGCGAGACCCGGGTAAAGCCTTAGTAAATAAGTTAGCAAGCTGTTCACCAGATTGAACAAAACCAAAATCGATAGTTCCTTTCTTGTACTCGTGTTTGATGAAATGACAGTCTATCTCGATATGTTTTGTTCGCTCATGAAGCACTGGATTGATAGCTATATAGATGGCAGACTTATTAACACACCACAACTTGGTAGGACCCGTAGGCTGTTCATCTAACTTGGTGAGAAGCTGTCGAATCCACATAATCTCAGACGTTGCCAACGCCATAGATCTGTACTCTGTCTCAGCACTGGACCTCGACACCACATCTTGCTTCTTGCTTTTTCACAATACCAGGTTCCCACCAACGAAAACAGAGAACCCTGATGTGGACCTCCTATCAATAGGACAACTTGCCCAGTCCGCATCAGAACAGCCCTTGGTACAGAAGTGACCCCGGTCACAGAACTGTAGGCCCTTACTAGGATTGGAATGGAGGTACCGTAGAATACGAACCACTTCATTCCAATATGGGACTCGAGGATTAGATATGAATTGACTCACTACACTAACATGATAGGCAATATCTAGTCTGGTCATGATGGTCAAATAATTGAGTTTACCCACCATTTGACGATATCTGTCAGGGTGAGGAAACACATCACCATCACCATCACCTGGAAGAAGCTTTACACTTGGATCTATTGTGGAATCCACACTCTTGGCATTTAAAAGGCCTGCATCCCGCAAAATGTCAACAACATATTTTCTTTGAAAAACAAAGATCCCACGCTTTCCTCTGCCTACCTCAATTCCCAAAAAATATTGCAGATGCCCAAGATCTTTAGTTTGGAACTGTGTTTGCAGAAAGGCCTTCAGATCACTAATCCCAACGCTGTTATTGCCAGTGATAATAATATCATCAACATAAACAACAAGAAAAATACATCCTGAAGCAGCTCGACGAAAGAACACTGTATGATCTTTGCCTGACTGCCACAGACCAAACTGTTGCACCACCGTGCTAAACTGCCCAAACCAGGCTCGGGGAGATTATTTTAAGCCATATAAAGAACGGTGAAGGCGACACACCATAGCAGACCCCCCTGAGCAACAAAACTGGGTGGTTGTTCCATATACACTTTCTCCTGTAGATCACCATGGAGAAATGCATTCTTGATATCCAACTAATGAAGGGGACAATTTCGAGCCGCGACAAGAGAAAGGAAAAGGTGGATAGAAGTCATCTTGGAGACCAGAGAGAAAGTCTCAAAATAGTCAACGCCATAGGTTTGGGCATAACCATTGGCAACAAGGCGAGCCTTCAAGCGAGCCAAAGAACCATCAGGATTCACCTTCACTGTATAGACTCATTTGCAGCCTACCGCTTGCTTCGCGGGTGGTAGAGGAACAAGGTCCAAGTGACATTATTATCAAGAGCAGCCATATCTTCTAACATAACACTACACCAACCGGGATGTGAGAGAGCCTCTGAAACACTACCAGAGATATTAGTAGTATTAACTGTAGAAATAAAGGCACGTAAAGATGCGGACAAGCCCTAATAGAACTCAACATAGCGGGGGTGATCCCGACAGGTGCAGTAAGGGCGACGAGTAGCAATAGAGGGCTCGCGTACCGATAGATCAACCGACGAGAGAATTGGCTTAGCAAGAGGCGGATCACTCGAGGGTAGTATTGCAGGAGGCTGGGAAGGAAACGGTGAAGAAGTGGTTGCAGGAGCATCAGTGGAAACCCGATAGATAAGAAGATCGTCTGACAGAGGAGATGGAAAAGACTCGCAATTAAGAGAACAAACAGGAGGAGAAGCAAAATAGAATGGAGTAGACACAAGGAAGGTAACGTCCCGAGACACAACAAAACACTGCAACACGGGATAGTAACACCGATACCCCTTCTGGTATTGAGGGTAGCCAAAGAAAACACATTTTAGAGCACGGGCATCAAGTTTAGTCACCTGTGGTCTGGTGTCACGCACATAGCATTCACAACCAAAGATTTTAAGAGGCAGGGAGTGCATAGGCGAAGTAGGAGCTAGCGCAGACATCGGGGAAGCACCACCCAACATAGTAGACGGTAGGCGGTTGATAAGATAACATGCTGTGAGAATAACCTCACTCCAAAAATGGTGGGGAACATGCATATAAAATAGAAGAGCACGGGCCGTCTCCAAAACATGTCTATTTTTCCTCTCCGCCACCCTATTCTGTTCGGGGGAATCGGAACAAGACGTTTGATGAGAAATACCATGACTCACCATAAACTCCCTCATAGTAGTAGACATATACTCCCCCCATTATCACTCCGTAACACCCGAAGACATGTACTAAACTGGGTTTTCACAGTCATACAGAAAGAAGTAAACACCGATAACACCTCAGATTTATTTTTCAATAAATATATAAATGTTGCACGAGAGTAATCATTGACAAAGCTTACAGGATAACGAAAACCAAATAAAGAGGTGACCGGACTAGGTCCCCAGATATCAGAATGAACTAACTGAAATAGAGTAGAAGCTCTTTTATGGACACGAGACTGAAAAGGCACACGCAGCTGCTTGGCAAAACGACACGATTCACACTCGATGGCAGACACAGAATGTAAACTAGGATAAACAATTTTTAGACTCGACAAACCAGGATGCCCAAGACGACAATGGACATCAAGAGCGGAAGGAGACAGCGCAGAGTAGGCCTGAGCAGGAGCAGCATCCAACAGGTACGACTCCCTCGAGACTCGTCCTCTACTGATAGTCCTCTTCATCGTAAGATCCTGAAAAATACAATAATTAGGGAAGAACGTCACTGAGCAACCCAAATTAGTAGTAAGCTGATTAATAGATAACAAATTAAAAGGATTATCAGGAGTATGCAAGACATTGTGTAAAGGAAGAGCATGATTCGGTATCGCAACACCACAACCCTCAACAGCTAAGCTAAGGAGGATCCATTGGCAACCAAAACACCAACATGACAAGGAGTCAGTTTATAATCGGATAGAATACCTGATGATCCAGCCATGCGAGCGGAAGCTCCAGAATCAATGACCCAAGTGTGTGGAGTGGCCACACATGCAGTAGGGTTACCTGCAAAGGTAGCCGCTAGTACCTCGGAGGAACTCGTACTCTGTCCAAATTGACCATACGTATACTGGTCATATTCTGCAGCAGTCATCTCAACAACCCGTTTGGATGAGGTGGGCGCCCCGCCCCCTGAGGGCTCGTTTGGCCATGGTTCTGCTGGCTGGGATCAGTTATGGCATTTGCCACCAGTGAAGGCTTCCTATGAAGCTTATAACACTCACTCCGAATGTGCCCTCGGATCCCACAATAGTGGCACGTATGGGTCTCACGATCGCCATCACGACCTCCTCCACGACCAAACTTAGTACTACCATGACCACGGCCTCGAGTGTTGCGGCAACCACGAAACCCCGCCAAAGCAGATTGATCAGAATTCTCCATAGGAGATGGACCACGAGACTCATCTCAACGAGTCGCTCGGCTCACACGACGGAATGTCTCGAAGAGAGTGGGAATGTTCGCCCCAGCCAAGATATGAGAGCGTGCTGAGTCAAACTCGGAGTCCATACTAGCCAAAAAACATACCACTAAGAGCTGCTGCCTCTGCTCCTGGAACTGAGACAGTTGATTTGTGAATGGTAGGAGGCGATCAAACTCGTCAGCCAAAACTTTAAACTGCATAAAATGATCTTGAAGGGATTCTTGGACCGCTGGGACTAAAAGAAATCTCTCATAACATCGTAGAGGCGAGAAAGATCATTAGTGGATGAATATATCGATTCTAACAATGACCAGATCTCTCGCACAGTGTCAGTGTTCGCCACCAAAGCCTGAACAGATAGATCCATTGAGTTTTGCAATTGACTAAATATTCGGGTATCATCCCAGGTCTTAGTTCGGAAGGTCACTAATGTTTTTGACGAAGGATCATCAAACAGATGAGAATCAAACTCCATGCCCTGAAGAAACTTAAGGACGCTCTTCTTCCATAGAGCATACCCATTAGCGCCATCGAGTTGCCGATCAACCAACCGTGTGGATGATGAGAAAACCTCTGTAATACGCTGCCGTCCAGTTGCAACCTGGGATTCGGGGGTCACCAAATCCTCTGATATCTCTGTTCACCAATAATGAGACCAAAAATACCACAAAGCACAAGTTACAACCACATGGAGGAATGACAGGGAACTGCACTAGACCCTCACTGCATCATCAAGAATCGGACAACACCAAATCTCTTGTTGGAGTGCACATAGCCCATGTCACAGATGGGTGGAGTGACGCAGTGAGGGAGAGAGAGAGAGAGAAGGGGCCGACGAGAAGCTGCTGGGACTTTGTAAGGATCAGCGAGAGTCGGAGAGGGACTCTCGGTGGTCGGCCAGTGCTAGAGAGGAACTGTCGAGGCTGGAGACTGGCTGTCGGAGGGGTTGCGGTGGTCGGCGAGTGCTATCGGAGGGCTTGCGGTGATCTGGGAGGAGTTTTCGGTTGCTGTGGAAGGGTGGCGAGTGACTGGGAAAGTTTTTCGGTGGCTGTGGAAGAGTCGACGAGGGGTGGAACTGGTTTTTGGTGGTTGGTGGTCGGCGGTGGCTGTGGCTGTGGAAGGGCTGTGGAAAGGTCGACGAGGGGTGGAATTGGTATTTGGTGGGTTTAGGTGAGCGATGGTGGTTGTGTGAAGGCGGCAGAGGGCTAGGGTTGAGCTGGGGTTCCAGCACTGAAGGCGGGTTTTGGCGCTGGAGGCTGGTGGCGAGGGTTAAGGTTTCATGGAGGCTAGCGGCTAGCGTTCCAACCTGGCTTTGATGCCATGTTAGATTATGAAGAATAGAATAATTGAAATGTGTGTCATCAATGTGAGGCATACGTATATATTTATTAAGATATGAAGAACTACAAAAAATCCTATGGGCATACCCATAGAATAACATTATTAATATGTAATATATATTAACAATCCCCACATCTTCAAACGATCTCCTATTGTGCTCTTGCAATATCAGTCACATCATGCAAAACAGAGGAGGAAGCCACGTCTTTCTTTTATCCCACCTCCTTTTTAAAAACTCTGCTAATTTCAAATAACACCAAAAGTAACCCCAAGCTCCTTAGCCACATTGTAGTGAATAAGCTGGTTGGGAACACACTACCCCTCTCTATTACACATGCAACACCGATTAGTCTAAACCTGTTGCCTCCTTATCAAATTATCTACATTAATAGTTTTCATGTGCAAGAAAGTCACCTTCGATGGTGCTCCAGCATTCTAAATACTTTTTTCATGGAAAGCTCAACCTCCTACATCTCCTCATGCACCCATTAAAATTTCTAAAACTCTTAACATCAAATCTTCCACTGTGTGAACTCTCCTACCTGGTGAAGTCAGCTCCAACCTGACCAACCCCGACCCAATGCCCATACCTGCCCCAAGAATATTAGCCATTTGATCCAGCTCCCAATCCTATGCGGCTATTCTCAGTTTTTGTTCCCAAGAAAAGTTTTTGGATGCCCTTTCAGCATAGTGCACCACTGAAGCATTCTAATCAAAGAGAAATTCCTAGGGGACACCCTATAGTAGTAATAGAATGCATCATTATCGCACCATCTACCACACCAAAATTAGATTTGGTCCCTCTTCCTGCCTCAAAAAAATGTAGTCAGAGAACTCATCCCAGACTTTGTCAATACACTTCCTAAGATTCCTGCCACGAGAGACAGCACTTGAGGTGTGGCCCAGTCACCCCATAAGGACAAATACTTATAGCTCACTTCCTTTCTCCAAAATCTATGCCCTTCGCAAGTATTCTGCCAAAGCCATTTTCCCTGCAGGGCCCTATTAAAAATAGACCTTCCTCACTCCCTGGTCTCCCTCCTTTCATGGAGGAGAAAACCGTGTCCACCCTACCAGATGGTACTTGAAGTCCTCCGATTCTTGGACTCCACTGCATAACAACCACTTCTCTACCCTTTTAGTTATGACATGGAATGATATGCACTGACATGAAATAAGTATTATTTTCAATGTAGATGTTTTGGGGATTTTCTTTACTTTGGGTGCTTCAAACTGTTAAAAATACAATTATTAGAAATTGTATGTCCCACCATGTCGTTTTTCGTTCAGTATCGGCTGCTATTTTTTCTGCTTTTCTCCGATAATATGTGCTGATGTCTACTGGGATTTTTTTTTCTATAGGGATATACTACTGACCAGGAAAGTGCTTTAGAGGACCTCTTTAGTGAAGTTGAGAATTCTCGCAAATTTGATGCTTGCTTGAATGTAATGGCAACCCGAATCGCTACTGTATTTGCTTCACTGAAGGTATGAACTTAAATAATATCACAATATTGATCCCTGCTTGTTGGCTCCTTTTGGAATTTTAACATTTATTAATATTCGGTGCTCCAGTTTACTTAACTTGGAAAAAATGGAAAAAAGCATAATTCTGGATTTTTAGAGCAACGTTGTGCCAATCACTTTAATTCATTATTTCTAGGCAATTTCAATCCTTTTACTATCTACGCACTGGTCCCACTGCTTGATTCAGCTTGAACAGTAAATAGAGGCAATGCCAATTTTTGGAACTACCTACAGAAGCTGCTACTTTGCTGTCATATTTGAAGATATCACAAGATCACCAAATTCATCTCATGTCGAATACATCCGTGTTTTGTTGGATGCTTTTTCCCCATAAACAGAAGGTTTTATTGAAAACCAAAGTCCAACTGGCCCTACATTATAGTGGCCTAGGTAAGTGAGCCATTGGGGACAGACCCCCATCCAGCTCTCATTTCTTCCAACAGCATAGCCTGCTTAGCCGCTGATGAGCTACTCTGTTACCACTTCTTTGACATGAGTAAAAATACATTCATTGAATAAACACACAAGCTCCAAACAGTCTAAGATGAGGAATTAACAATCTGTGAATTGTTGTCATTTTCGGTTGAGACCATTCACCACGGAGCTGCATCACCTTCCACAATGTGAGATAGATTCCAGTTCTGAGCTGTTAAAAGTGCTTCTCGAAATGCCATGGCTTCAACAACTATGAAAAAGTGTAAGAGTAGGGGAATAATACATACCCCTATGATGTTTCCTCTCATCTCTAGCTAGAATTTCCCTACTGCATCCACTTCTAGAGGTATCAATTACCCCATCCATATTGCGCTTGAAAAACTAGGAAGGGGGGGTGGCAGCAACGGTGGCTTCCACACACCTTTTTAACTTTAATAGAAATTGATTTAACGCTTTAGTCTTAATCCCCCTTTTGGATATTAAGTTGTCAATCCAATAATAATAATAATAATAAAAGCCTTGATATGGTACCATTCAGCACGATTTTGTCAATTTAACTGGGGTTTTAATGAATATATTCTTTAATTTTAGCTCTCACTTTTTTAACATTCGTATAAATGACTACTCGAGTGATATATATTATTGTTATAGATGTTTTATGGTGCCTATAAATTTTATTTCCCTAAATTTTAAGATTCTGCAGTTAATTTGCATAAAACGTTTGTAGAATGTATTTTTTTCAATTTAATGAATATTTTATGATTTTGCATTTAATTTGGATAAAACATTTCTAAAAAGTATGTTTTTTTTTTAAATTTAATGATTGAACTTGATTTCGTCATTATGGATCTTGTTGACACATGAGGGAGAGTGTTAGATAACTTCATATACATTGTTGGGTCAATTTCCTAACAGCTTAAGTTTTCGAGTAAGTTGGTAACTTAACGAATCTAAAACTTGCAAAAAGAAACAAATAATGCAGAACAGTTCTAAAAGAACTCAAAAAAAAGAAAAGAAAAGAAAAAAAGTGTTGAATAGCTTGATATATATTGTTGGGCCAATTTCCTAACAACTTAAATTTTTGGGACAATTGGTAACTTAACATGGTATTATATCTCTGGTTCCACGAGGTTTTGGGTTTAAGTCTCATGATATGTATTTTCCTGTTATATTTGTTATTGTGCACTATGTGTGTTGGTGCACCTGTTCAGTTTAGTCTGTTTGTATCTTCACGTGCGAGACAGGGTCCATGTGAGAGTGAGTGTTGGATAGCTTGATTTACATCGTTGGACCTATTTCCTAACAACTTAAGTTTTTAAAACAATTAGTGACTTCACAGAAAGAATGGAACAAAATATTCATGATAGAAAATGTGTGGTTCAACAAGCATGGTAACTCCTATTATTGGACTTTTCCCCATCTGCTGGAATCCACTAGCAACGTTTTAGATGTGTGATAATGGGTTCCACAATTAAAATGGTTAGTCCATATGATTTTAGTGTTATTGAGAGTCTACCCATATTTGTATCTCATCAGGAGTTCCCTTTTGTGCGGTATCGCGCTGCCAGGGCGCTTGATTCATCTTCAATGACAACATTCCGTGATTTAGTTCCTACAAAGCTTGCAGCTGCTGTCTGGAACTGTATTACAACTTATAAATCTACCATTCCTAACTTTCCCAAGACTGAAACATGCGAGTTGCTCATTCTGGACAGATCGGTTGATCAGGTTACAGTTCATTTTTATGTTTGACTAGCTTGCTGAGTGATTTTAGTTGGATCTTACTGAATGTGATGAATATGCATGTTTAGATTGCTCCTGTCATTCATGAATGGACTTATGATGCCATGTGCCATGATCTAGTGGAGATGGATGGAAATAAATATGTGTATGAGGTACATCTTGTTGGCTTTATGTTCTTCTGCTGTTGCTACCATTCTTTCTGAGGAGTCTGTTAAGGAATTGAGCATGAACTTAATGTCAGATTCCTAGCAAAACAGGCGGCCAACCTGAGAAAAAGGAGGTTCTCTTGGAAGATCATGATCCTGTTTGGCTCGAGCTCCGCCATGTGCATATAGCAGATGTAAATGAATTTATATTTTATTTTTCTTCAACATGTGTTAAATGAATGTTTACAACTAACTGGCGTATCAGGCTAGTGAGCGGCTGCATGACAAGATGACAAATTTTGTATCAAAGAACAAAGCTGCGCAACTGCAACAGAGGTTGGTGCTGGTGAACACAGTACATTACTTTATCCCTTTTTCCTTGCCGAATGGTACCATAATACAAGTGCAGGATGTTTGTTATCTGGATTTATCACATTGTTCTGTTGCCAGGATTATCTTCTGAGAAGCTTAATGTCGTTAGTTTAGGATATGAAGCTCCATAAGAATCTAAATCTGATTTTTCATGAAGAACCATGCTAAATATTTTGTGTCTTTATATATTGCATCTATTGGATAGTTTGATATACATTGTTGGCTCCATTTTCTAATAGCTTAAGTTTTTTGGACAATTGGTGACTTAACATGGTATCAGAGCTCTAGTTCCATAAGGTCAGTTCAAGTCTCTTGATATGTGTTTCTCTATTATATTTGTTATTGTGCACTATGTGTGTTGGTGCACCTATTTAATTTAGTTTTTTTTAACTCTCCATTTGCGAGACTGTGTCACACGTGAGGGAGAGTATTGGATAGTTTGACACATTGTTGGGCCCATTTCCTAATAGTTTAAGTTTTTGGGGCAATTGGTAACTTAACAGCATCCCTAACTAGTAATTAAGTGCTCTATTTGATATTACAGCGTGATGTCGGGGTAACTACTGTATTTAAGTTACATGCCTGAGGAGATCTCTTATGCATATTGTTTGCTAATTTTGATCTTGTGCAAATAGTCGTTAATTAATAACGAAAATTTAAATAAGTATGATGTTGTGTGGATATTGAACCGGACTAATACCATGACTATGAGCTTTCAAGATAATTCATCTTCGAGAATTGAATAGTATACCGTAGGTAGATTTATTAGCCATATGGTCCCTGGCTAAGCATGAGGAAAAAGTTGTTTTGTTTGGATCTAATCTCTTTGACCAATGTAGAGTAAGCTTCCTCCGTCCTCTCGTGTACACTATTAGCATCAAACATCATTTCAAATTCTAGCATTTTGTTAGTTAGTCCTGGTAAATCCCCGGCATATTTTTTGAAACGAGGTCCTCGGTAACCCAACATAAAGACTCCTTTATACTTAGTTCCTATTTCTTTAAAATGAAACTCATTTCAAGGAGTTAACCTAGTCTGGAGCTGAACTAAAAATGATAAATGAAGCAAAATCTAAAGAAGTGTTATATTAGAAAGAATAACGAGATACATTGTATAAATATCATAATGTAGTTCATTGGTGGTGCTGAATGTAGCTGTGGTGGTGGCGATAACGGTTGCCATGTTAGTACCATGGCAACTTCACATCACTGTGCATAGTATAACTGGTATTTTGCAGTTTGCACATAGTCGAAGGTGTATTAAAAATTATCAGTTCCAAACATCTGCCTCAAACGTTATCATCGACTATTAATATTTGCGAACAGGCTTCTGTTGAATTCCTAGTAGTTGAACCAAAAGCATTTTGGTGTAATTTAATTTTACCAGTTTTTTGAATTTGTTGTATACGCAAGTGACCCGGATCATTAATATGCTGTTTTTTTTTCTCAGCTATTTTCGAAATAAATGTTCCTTGAGAAGATTCAAGGCTTAGCTCTCAGTACTATAAATACAAGATCTGTCACCGAATTTTGCTTTAACTTATCCACATATATAACTTGCTATAACTTCACAAGTTCAATCGCTTTTCTTGTGATTGCTTCTCTTTGACTAAACACTCCTCATCTTGAACTTTGTCCTTGTACAGAGATAGTAGTGAATTATCCACAAGAGATTTGCAAAAAATGGTTCAGGCTTTGCCTCAATACAATGAACAAATGGAAAAACTTTCTCTTCATGTGGAGGTCGGCTTTATTCTTCATTATTTCCACACATCTTATTGAACTGCATCTTTATATTCACATGTGCAATGGAATGACCTTAGGCCATCTATTGTGCAACCTGAGGAAGTATTCCTCCAATGCACCCTAGTTTGGGAATTGAAGTTTGTTCACAATATCTCTTGCTTAATTTATGAACTTAACCACGGGAATTCTTCTTAATTGTCACAAATCCCTAAGAGGAGTTAAAAATATTATTCAAGTGAACTTAAAACAGTGGTCACATCAAATAAGGGCAGTATTAATAAATGGGGATCATGTTGAGATGGATTTCAAAAGTGGATAATATGAGTAGGTGGGTAATATGCCACCATGATGATTTCTAATGCGTTTGTTTCCATACAGATTGCTGGAAAAATTAACAGAATCATCAGAGAAATGGGACTTCGAGAACTTGGGCAACTTGAGCAGGACATTGTCTTTGGTGATGCAGGAACTAAAGAAATTATCAATTTTTTTAGGATGAAGCAGGTAGCATTTTAACTAAAAAAAGGTTCCCGGACAATATTTGATGCATTCTGTGTCTAATTATGATAATGAATCTTTTTTCTTTTATCATGCAGGATTCAAGTTATGAAA
This sequence comes from Heliamphora exappendiculata, assembly GCA_034768845.1. NCBI lineage: Eukaryota > Viridiplantae > Streptophyta > Magnoliopsida > Ericales > Sarraceniaceae > Heliamphora > Heliamphora exappendiculata. Next base: position 13,953,216 of record JAOTRH010000024.1, on the reverse strand, counting down.
ATAAGTTGCGTTTGCTGATGATTTATGCATCTGTTTATCCTGAGAAGTTTGAGGGTGACAAAGCTTCAAAACTTATGCAGGTAACTGCTGCATATCATATTATGGTTCCCTTTCAGTTTCAGTGAGGAAACTCTGGTTCCCCCCATATCACTTTTTCTGCTCTTCAAAGGTCCTTTTCCCTGTGTCTGTGTTTGGATGGAGTGAACAAAGAGGGGGGCGGGGGGAATGGGAGAATTTAGGCATTCAAGGTAGAATGAAATTCCTGATTCCAAACCTGCCCAATGGGAATCTCACATTCATGAACTATTTGTCAATATAGATATATAGAAGAAAGGCAGGCCTCCAGAATTTGGAATATTCTCACTTTCCCACATAATATTCACAACTATTCCAAAGCCTTGAATAGCATTGATGTAGAAAACTCATTAACAGTAATAGATGACTGACCATGCCATTCTCATTCCATATCTTCCATTCTTGCCATCCGGAAGGAGCGGAGACTGACCAAGTAGAACTACGTAGTGGAGACAAGGTACAAGCTTAAGAAGTGAAAGTAGCATATGCATAGAGATGGTGCACTACTAGGACTTGTAAATTTAAGACGATCGGAGTAGAAACTTAAAGCTAGGAGGAAGGTGAGCTTACATTCCAATCCTAACATATTATTCACTCATTCTCCCTTGTCATTCTTTTGATGGAATTATTTTTTCTTTCTTACCATTCCATGGTTATTGTTTCTCAAAACCCTGATCAGCATGCATCCTCCCTTATATCTCGATAGAATAGTTTGTCAAACTGAAAATTAAAAGCTAAAAGAGAAACTCGTTCAGGGTAGCTATTTGATTAGAATGTATGTCACAATGCTAGGCAATGCTTTAAAGAACAAACGATCATCTTAAGGAGAAATCTTCGCTATTTACCACATTAATTATATTCTTTCATCTCGATGGGATCACCCAACTATATTTACCAGAATAGGCTACATTAAGCTAATATTTAGGACCAGAAACTTTCATGTGCCAGTAATACCAAAAGCTCTTGCATATATGAGGAGGCAGGACTTATAATAATGTGCCTTAAACAATAAACGATTTTCAGGCAGCATTGCTCTTACCTAGGAATAGGGATGTTTTGTGACCTTTTTTTTTTCAATAGATGGATGTGAGATATTGTGAATTAACCAAACATTCATCATCACTTCATCAACAAAGAATATTCTTCTCCCCAATCTTCATTTAAGTCCGCAGTCCTAACTCTCTCAAATCTTCATTCATCCTTCTTAATCTTTACCTACTCCACTTCCGTACGCTATTAGTCACCATTACCACGGTGGGAGGGTGTTTTTTGGCCTATTCTCCTGGATTCTCTAACTCTAATATGCGTGATTGCTATTGTAATTATAGGAGATCATTAGGGGCATTGCTTGTTAAGAGAGTTATAATATTTAATATTTTTATCCGAACATATTGAACTTCATTTTTGACATGGAAAAATATAAGTTGGCTCAAATTTGATTGCTCATGGAGAATGCAAACAGCATCCTCAATCTGGATGAAAGAGAGTCATAATATTTAATACTCTTATCCGTAAATATTCAACATCTTTTTGTTGACATGGCATAGTATACCTTGGCTCAAATTTGATAGTTGAAGGAGAATGCAAGCAGCATCCTCAGTCTGGCTGAGGTCCCTTACTTTATAACCCTTGCCTATAACTTCTTAGATGTGCGTGTGAAAAGGGTTTTGCATTTGTGACTAAGCTTTCACGAGGGAGTTAATCTTCTCTTCTTCCCTAACAGTTGGCAAAATTATCGCATGAGGATATGAAGGCTGTGAAAAATATGAGGATGCTTGAGGGATCAAAGGCCAGGAAGACATCAACTGGGAGTTTCTCTCTCAAATTTGATGCTCATATGGTAAACATAAATAGCCTTCCTACTAAGATCTGGCAGCCTTATGACTAAGATCAGAAGTTCACTAATTATTCTCATTTGATTATTAGAGGAAGCATGCAGCAAGAAAAGATCGGACGGGAGAGGAAGAAACGTGGCAGCTTTCTCGATTTTATCCCATGATAGAGGTATGACATACAGTTTAGAACCTCTTACATTTTTTCCCTGCTCCATCTAAACCAATTCAATTGACACTTTCTACCACTTCGATGGGGTTATATGTAATAAATAGTGTTTTCTGCAAATCTAACAAGTTGCTTGCATGCGGTTCAGCTGTAGAGTTATATGTTATATGTAGGAAAAGAAAATTAGTGTCTTATGCTCTGGTTGAATAACATTAAATCCTAAATCCTAAACCCTTAAATAACGACATATTCCATAATGCTCAACATAGCATTATCATGTCTTGATCATATTTTATGCTTCTGTTCTTGATTTGATTTTGTCAACTTGAATATATTTAGTTATCTTATGCTTGAATGCATGTTCAAGCTAAACGCCAGACAATTCTAACCCATTTGAGATTTTTGCTTTTGCTGTTTCCACTAATTATGGCCCTTTGCTCCTACAATTCACCGCCCGCCTCTCTCTCTCTCTCTCCCCCTCACATGCGCGCACCTGCATGTCCATGCGTAATTGATTTTTTGTGATTGTATTTGTGTGTATTTTATCATTTCCATAAAAAAATAGTGAGCTATATTTATATATTCCGTCTTCATATAGTGAACAGTAATAATCATGGCTAATTGCATACGTGTGGCAAATTTTCACACTTTTTGGCGGATTATGTAGCTCAATGCAGATTGATTTTCTTAAACTCGTATGATGTTATTGATATGGAGTGAGCAAGATGAAAGCTCGTAAATGATAGTCTCTGTATTTTTTTTAAAATACTACTGAAACAGGTAAATAATCACGACTAATTGTATATGTTTGGTAATTTTTCACACTTCTTGGTGGATTACATAGCTCAATGCAGATCGATTTTCTTAAACTGGTATGACGTTACTGATATGGAGTGAGCAAGATGAGAGCTCGTACATGATAGTCTCTGCATTTTTTTAAAGGGATTTCTGAAATGGGTAAAATTAAAATAAGCTTTCAGATGTCTAGACTCTAGATTTAGTCGTTTTGAGAATCAATTCCAAGTTCCTAGAAAAGAAACCAGTTGATAAAGGCAGTTTTTTTTTTATTTTAAAAAAAATGGATTACGCCTAAACCAAAAACATGATCTCTCCTCATCCTGTTAGCTGCCCATTCACAAATATTTCTAGCTTTTTAATTATGCAGAGCATGTGATATTCACTAACCTTTTTCTTTTTTTTTTTATCGAATTTCATATTTTGCTTGGGTGTAGCCTTACTGCCAGTGCTTATCTAGGTTCTTATCTGGTTCAGTCAGAGAAGGCATAACTAATTCACCATCTAGGCAACCTGTTGACATCTCACCGCATCACAAGCAATTGCTGGGTTTGTGTTAATTATCGTAACAAACAATATTTGTGGTAGTAAGATATGTCCCCTCTCCCACTCCAATCTGATGGCACGAAGAATTGGCCAGGTTATTGACAATAAAATGATTGTCTTGTTGGGGAACCCGGGGTCAAATTATCCATGTGATGGTATGTATTGTGAATATAATGTTGGAGCGGGTATTAGGGAGGTTTGGTCACCTCCAGCTATATAGGAGTAATTTGCTACAGAAATTTTCACCAAAGAAACTTACAAAAAGTTAGAAGTGTAAAGAAAGTAATCTTTAGGATTTGAGAGAAAGAAATGAGAGAAGAGAGAAAAAAATAGAGTTTTAGGAACATAATCGGTCCCTTTTACGTGGCATCTATTTATGCTAGTATTTGTGCCCACGCAATGCGTGTGTAATATTAGTTATTGTATGAAAATATTAAAAAGGAGTCCATATAATAAAAATAATTACATAATAAATATAAAAATAAAATGTATTAACTACAAATTATGAAAGCTCAAGAATGATGATATTTTAAAATAAAATAAAAGAATAATAAAGAGAAAAAAGAGTAGGGTGGTTATATAACTTCATCCATACATTTCCAAGTTTTAAAATTTAAATCATTATAAGGGTAGTTTTGAAGTACAAAATACGGTCGGCTTCAAGAAACCAAAGTAGGGTGCTTCCTTTTAATAACAGTATAAAGTATAATAAAGTATAGATGTAGATTAAAATGCTATACGGCACAATGACAAAAGTACCCTTAGGGCATATCTGGATCGGCAGATTGCTTCGAATCGGATTGGGTTAAAAAACATGTAGGGCCCACATTTCAGATTTGGTCTCCTGGGATAACTAATTCCGTACTTGTATAGCGGGATTAGGGATTAATAATCCGATAAATAAGGGATTAGTAATACCTCATTCATGGTATTAATAATACCAGCCCCCTTGATATTATTAGTTTCAGACTTCATATTATCTTTCCTCATTAAACAGTCAAAAATAATTTTATTACCCTTATCTCATTCTTTATCCCATCATAATCAAGCACGAATCAAATTTCTCAGTGCACACATAATTCATCTTATAATCCCCTAGTATTAAAGAAGCATGTTGGACGTACAGTATTACTTATCTCTTTTATCTTTTATCCAATTTTATCGAACATATCAAATGAGCCCTTAATACAGAAAACAAGTACTCTAACACTCTCCCTCAAACTGGAGCATATAGGTCAAATATGCCTAGCTTAGAAGGCAAGTGAATAATAACAAACAAGTTAAGGGTTTGGTGAAGATATCGCCAATCTGATCTTCCAAACAAATGTAGGGAATGATAATTCGTTTTTGCAGCAACAAATCCCGGATGAAACAACAATCAACTTCGATATGTTTAGTCTGCTCATGAAATACTGGATTATTTGCAATAAAAATCGCAGCATGGTTGTCACAGAACATTTACATTGGGACAAGAGGTGTAGGACCAAAATTAAGTAGAAGAGAGCGAACCCACAATATCTCAGAGGCAATATGAACCATAGCACGATACTCAACTTCAGTACTAGAACGAGTAACCACATACTTCTTTTTACTGCGCCAAGTCACAAGGTTTCCACCAATGAAAGTACAATATTCTGATGTCAACCACAGATCAGAACAACTACCAGTCCAATCCGTATCACTGAAGCCAACAATAAACAAAAAAACTAGAGGACCGATATAATAAGCTGCGACCAGGAGCACGCTTCAAATACTGCAAGATACGAAAAACATCATAATGAGGCTAGCAAGGTGAATGATATTGTTAAAATTATTGCAGAGAGTGGAAGAGAAGAGGAGGAAGAGAAAGAATCAGAATCACAATGAATGAGAGCGCAACAACTTAGGGTTTACACCCTATCACTTGTTATTTATAATAGAACCAAAAAATACAAAAAGTACAATAATACCCTCAACTTAACACTCCCCCTTAAGTTGAGGCATAGATGTTTTTCATGCCCAACTTGCATACAATGGATTGAAATATTTTACTGCTAAGCCCTTTAATAAAAATATCTGCTAATTGATCGACAGATTTCACAATTGGCATACATATTGATCTCTGACACCATTTCTCCTTGATAAAGTGTCGATCAATCTCTATATGCTTCGTTCTGTCATGCTGGACAGGGTTATGGGCAATATTAATGGCAGCTTTGTTGTTACAGTACAACTTCATAGGTTTGTCGCACTCAATACCCAAATCCTTTAATAGGACTTTGAGCCAAATGAGTTCGCAGATGCCATGTGCCATAGCCCTAAACTCACCTTCTGCACTTGATCGAGCTACCACTGTTTGCTTTTTACTGCGCTAAGTAACCAGATTACCCCCTACAAATGTGCAATACCCAGATGTAGATCGTCTGTCATCAACTGAACCAGCCCAATTTTCATCTGTGTAAGCTTCTAATGTCAAATGGCCGTGACGAGAGAATAAGAGCCCTTTGTCAGGGGCAGACTTAAGATATCGTAGGATACGATAAGCAGCATCAAGATGTATACTATGAGGATCATGCATGAACTGACTGACAACCCCCATAGCATATGCAATGTCAGGTCTGATGTGAGACAAGTATATTAATCTTCCCACAAGTCGTTGAAATTGGCCCTTGTCGACAGGTTCTCCATCACCACTATGGAGTCGATGATTAGCCTCGATAGGTGAATATGCAGGTCGACATCCCATCATACCTGCTTTATTTAGAAGGTCAAGAATATACTTTCTTTGGGAAATGAAGATCCCATTATCCGATCTAGCCACCTCAATTCCAAGAAAATATCGTAGTGCCTCCAGATCTTTCATCTCAAATTCTTTTGCTAGATTTGCCTTAAGACGTGATGTCTCATCAGAATCATTACCTGTCACAACTATATCATCAACATAGACAATGAGAACAGTGATCTTATTATTGTCTTGCTTGATAAACATAGTATGGTCTGCTTGACTTTGTCGGTACCCAAATCTTAGCGTGGCCTTGAAGAAACGATCAAACCGCGCTCGAGGAGACTGTTTTAGTCCATATAGGGCCTTCTTCAATTTGCACACCTTCCCTTCAGTTTCATGAGATGAGAATCCAAGTGGTACATCCATATATACTTTTTCTTTTAGATCTCCATGAAGAAATGCATTCTTCACATCCAACTACTGGAGAGGCCAACCCATATTAGCGGCACAAGATAAGAGTACCCGAACTGAGTTCATCTTGATCACTGGAGCAAAAGTCTCATGATAATCAATGCCATAAGTTTGAGTAAAGCCTTTAGCAACTAGCTGTGCTTTGAATCTCTCAATTGATCCATCTGCCTTGTGCTTTACTGTAAAAACCTATTTACACCAAATTGCCTTCTTTTCTTTTGGAAGAGAGACTAACTCCTAAGTACCGTACTTTTTCAAGACTGTCATCTCCTCAATCATAGCCTTCTTTCACTTAAGATCCTCAATGGTTTCCTTCTAACCCTGTGGAATCAATATAGAGGACAATGAGGAGACAAAAGCACGATATGAGGCTGATAAAGAATTATATGAGACAAAATTAGAAATTGGGTGTTGGGTACATGTCCTAACGCCTTTGCGAAGAGCGATAGGTAAATTAGAAGCATTAAGATCAACAACAGATGACTCATTACCAGGTGGTTCAGCGTGAGAATTTGAACTGGAGGATGGAGGTAACAACTGGCAAGATGGTAGTGTCACACGAGCCATTTGATCCTTCGAGCGTCGAGTATAGGTACACAGATCCTCTTTGTCTAAGCGTCCACCAACATCCTGTTCAATTCCATCCTTACTGGGTTCCGCCTCCCTTTTACCAGGAGCTAGAACAGGTGAAGTAAGATTCGGGAACACCAAACCTCGATACGCCTGAGTCGGTGTATCAAATGGTAACATCTCTTCTAAGCTAGAGGCCTCTCCCTAAAGAGATGTATGAGGAGGGTGATAAAATGGCGTGGACTCCAAAAAAGTAACATCCATACGAACAAAGCTTTTGCAGGTGACTGGATCATAGTATTTATAACCTTTTTGGGTAGCAGAATAGCCAATGAAGACACATTTGATAGCTTTAGAGTCCAATTTTCCACAGGGGTGTTTTGGTGCATGAAGAAAGCAAGTGCAACCAAAAATCCGGGGTGGAAGAGAGGAGACAGGAGAAGACCCGGGAAGAAGCTCCAAAGGTGTTTTGAACTGAAGAACACTAAAAGGAAAACGATTGATAAGATAGGCCGCAGTAAGAACTACCTCACTCCAAAAAAACATGGGAACATGCATAGAAATAAGAAGGGAAACAGGAGAAGATCCGGGAAGAAGCTCCAAAGGTGTTTTGAGCTGAAGAACACTAGAAGGCAAACGATTGATAAGATGGACAGCAGTAAAGACTGCCTCACTCCAAAAAAATTTGGGAACATGCATAGAAATAAGAAGGGAGCGAGCAACCTCAAGAAGATGACGATTTTTGCGTTTAGCAACGCCATTTTGTTCAGGAGTGCGTACACATCTGGTCTGGAAAAGAATACCATGAGCCTCTAAATAGGCACGAAAATTACCATCAAGAAACTCAGTCCCATTATCAGTCCGGAGAATCTTGATGTTGGCATCAAACTGGTTGCAGACCATGCGGTGAAAATTTTGAAAACAGGAAAAAACCTCATTTTTAGTGCGAAGCAAATAAACGCAAGTAACACGTGAATGACAGTCAATAAACGTCACAAACTACCGATAACCAGAAAGAGAAGTAATAGGTGAGGGACCCCACACATCATAATGAATAATAGTGAAAGGGGAAACGCTGCGTTTATTAACTGAAGGATAAACAGAATGTTTATATTTTGCAGGTTTACAAGCCTCACATAAAAAAATCATTTCTAGAACAATGTTTAAGAGGGAAAAAGTCTCTCTAAAATGCCAAAAGAAGGATGTCCCAAATGGCGATGCCACTGAAATAATTGGAGACGGAGGAGGCCAGCATCAGTATAGAGAGCCTGATCAGATGGGGAAGGTGGAACGGAAGCAGAGGCCAGAACATCCAGTAAGTACAGACCGCCATGTGCGCTATCACTGCCAATCATTCTCCCCGTCGCCAGTTCTTGAAAAACATAATGAGTGGAAAAAAAGGTTACTGAACAGTTTAAGGAACTGGTAAGATGACTAACAGATAAAAGATTAGTAGAAAAATTGGGAACATAAAGGACAAAGGATAGTGAAAATAGAGAAGAGCAAGGAATAGAACCTTTGCCAGAAATAGATGATAAAGAACCGTCGGCTATTCTAACCTTGTGCTTACCAGAACAAGTGGAATAAGACGAAAATAAGGTAGAAGAGCCAGCTATATGATCAGTGGCACCGGAGTTAATGATCCAAGGAGTAGGAGAGGCAATTACACTAAGGGCAATAGGAGAAATACCTGAATGAGCAAAGTTGGAGGAGGAAGGAGAGGCAGTGGAAGAGGTAATATCAACTCGAGTCATCAGACGCCTGAGAGTAGTCAATTCCGCCTCAGAAAGAGGGCCAGTCTCACCGGATGTGCTAGTAGGGAGCTCAGAGAGATGAGCGTGAGAACGGACAGGTTCACTACGCCCGCCACCGCGCCCACCGCCACGTCCTGGAGTAGGACGACCATGTAACTTCCAACAGTGATCGATAGTATGACGAGCTTTACCACAATGCTCACAATGCAGCTGATCACGGGCGACAGAGCAATGCTTCTCTCCAGACTTAATATGACTAGGCTGGCCAGTGTGATGAAGAGATGTGATAGTTAACACAGAACGTTCCTGACTAGAGATAGGAACCATAACATGACGACGGCTCTCTTCTTGCTGAACATAGGCGTATGCTTGTCGCAAGGTGGGAAATGGATCGCGACCCAAAATCTAAACACGGATCGGATCAGTCAACATGGAGACCGGCAAGAAAGTCATATACTCGCTCCTTCTCCACCATCTTCTGAAAAGCAACAGCATCCGTAGGACAAACAGCATGGAAGTCCTGATGATAATCAATCTCATCCCATAGGCTAGTTAACTCAGCGTAATACTGAGCCAATGAGTGATCTCTTTGTTCTAACCCACAGAGTTTCTTCCTCAACTCATACAACTGAGCATCATTGCCAGTCTGTGAATACGTCTGAGCAGCAGCGGACCAGATCTGATGTGTAGTATCCAGAAGTAAGAAACTGCGACTAATGAAGGGTTGCATAGAGTGTAACAACCAGGACATAACAAGGGCATTTTTCTCTATCCAGCGTGTGCGAGAAGAACCAATGACTGTGGGCTGTTTGGTTTCACCAGTGATATACCCAGACATACCGCGAGCAGCGATGGCTAAACTGCAGGAACGCGACCAAATTAAAAAATTGCTACCATCAAGCTTGACAGGACTAATCTGAAGGGACAGATTATCAATAGGAGTCCCTAAACGAGTCAATCCAGTGTCTTCATGACTACAAGAAAGCTTTCCTGCATTAGACATGGCTATGAGAAACCAAGAACATTCAGAATAAAACAGAGGGGAGTAATAAACTATAAACAGAGGGGAGTAATAGACTGTAAATAGAGGCAAACCAAGTAGATCCAAACCACTATAGTACCAGTAAAGACCAGTATCACATACCAATCGCAGCAAAGCCAAAAAACAAAACTAAGAAACGGCTGAAAATCTGCAACTAAACACCCCCAGGGATGTGCTGAAACCCTTTGAAGAAGACTAAACATAGCCAAAAAAAGAACAAATCCGAGTAAAAACAAAACCAGACGCGAACAGCCGAACAGAAAAATCTTCACCCGAGCTTGAAATCAACCAAAAACATCAAAGAGGGTTGATTTGTGCCTCTGACACACTGAGTCGGCACCCATGAAGAAGAACCAGGCCATCGATTGAAGCAGAAACCAGTGTAATCGCGAGATGGTAGAGAAACCCTAGCGGCACCGACTTTTTGAAAATTTGGAGAAAAACTATGAAACAAGCATGGAAAAATTGAGAAAAATTACAAATCGAGTGTAGAGAACCAAACGATCATCAAGGATTTTTTTTTTCGTTTTTTTTTTATAGTTTTGAAATCAGAAAAATGAGGAGAAACGAAAAGAATCAAGAATTGCTAAGAAGTTTACATAGGATCGAGCTCTAATACCAAGTTAGAATTATTACAGGGAGTAGGAGAGAAAAGGAGGAACAGAGAGAATCAGAATCACAATGAATGAGAGCGCAACAACTTAGGGTTTACTCCCTATCACTTGTTATTTATAATAGAACCAAGAAATACAAAAAGTACAATAATACCCTCAACTTAACAGATATACTGACTAACCACCCCAATAGCATACAGGATATCGGGAAGAGTAGCCGTGAGATAAATGAATTTACCAACCAAGCAACGATAGTGACCAACGAAGAACGCCCAAGTCCTTGGTATGAAAATGTTGAGCCAAATGTCATTTTAAAGCAGTGATATCAGCAGAATCAACACCGAAAATAACGTCATCAACATAAACAATCAACACAATAATACCGGCAGAAGAATGATAAACAAAGATTAAGTAATCAGATGAGGAACGTCAAAAACCGTACTCAAGGACTATAGAACTGAAGCAATCAAATCAGGCACGAAGAGATTACTTCAGACCTTATAGAGCTTTACATAAGCGACACACAAGATTCTCACTGCTTGGAACAACATAACCAGAAGGTTGAGCCATACAAACTTTCCCTTTGCAACTGGCGATTCTAAACCTGTGGATTGGGATAGTACAGATTTGGTGGTTATGGGTTGGTTGTTGCATAGTTTGGAGCCCCAAATTGCCACTACCGTCGAGTTTTTATGATACATCGAAAAAGATTTGGGATTCTTTTGTTGTCTCTTTCTCTATCAAAAGTAATGTTTCTCGAGTATATGAGCTTTATAAGCAAATTTTAACTACTAAGCAGTCTGGTAACCTGTTTGTAATATAGCTCAATCATCTCTTCCCTTTAAGAAAAACTTTAAATGCATGGACCCAAGCTAAATAATTTAGTCCATTCAAACACTTAGAGGTAACACAGCGGGACAAGTCATTATTTTTTAGGTCAAAAGGCTTTGTCTCAGCTATGGCTACTGCAACCCTTCAGCAGGCTTTGTAAAGAATAGCAAGTCGGGAACCAAACAAAAAATTGCAACCAAATATGAAGCCAATGAACATTGGGAAGACCAAAGAATAAGACACAAACCTAAAACAGAGAGGCAAGTTGTGAACTACGAACCAAAAGAACCAAAAAAATTATTTACAAAGCAAGTCAAAAGCGATAAACCAGATCAATCGTTAAGAGCTCTAGTGCAATCGCAAACCAAAATCAACAAAGGTTACCATGAATCAAGTCAATATCAACCTTTTAGTAGCCTTTGTGAAGAACAGCAAGTCGGGAACCAAACAAAGAATTGCAACCAAATATGAAGCCAATGAACACTGGGAAGACCAAAGAACAAGACGCAAACCCAAAACAGAGAGCCAATTGTGAACCACGAACCAAAAGAACCAAAAAAATTATTTACGAAGCAAGTCAAAAGCAACAAACCAGATCAATCATGAAGAGCTCCAGTGCAATCGCGAACCAAAATCAACAAAGATTACCATGAATCAAGCCAATATCAACAAATCAAATCAACAGCGAACCAAAATCGTGACCAGAAAGAGCTATTGACTGAGAAGGATGACGAGAAACGTCCGAAATAGATGAACACCACCAAATCAAGCACAAATATGAGCAAAACATATATTGTTGGCACCTATAGAGTAGATCTCGATGATCGAAAACCATGGAGTATGGCGCAAGGGGAAGATCTGGCACTACGGTTTCCCAAAAAAAATGGACGCTTCAAGGGATCAAAGAAGGCATCAAACGAAGTCAAAAAAATCTGTAAACATCTTCACAATTACCACAAGCCTGGGACGAAGCCATCTATGTAGTTGCCGACCATCTGCGTCCGTACCACCGGTGGCATCACGCTGACGCCATCGTACGGTAGATGACGTCAGCACACTATTTCTATCTCACGGTGCGTTTCAGAATGATAAGGGTAGTTCTAGAGTTGGATTGATGCTGTGATACCAAGTTAAAGTGTAAAGAAAGTAATCTTTAAGGTTTGAGAGAAAGAGAAAGAGACGAGAGAAGACAGAGAATAAATTAGGATTTTAAAAACATAATTGCTCCCATCTACCTGGCATCTATTTATATTAAATATTAAAATATTATACGACATAATGACAGAAGTACCTTTAATACATAAAATAAATACTCTTAACACAAAAGATAGACTGCCTAGCCAAAATTATGCAGCTCTTGCATACTCAACTGCGAACTCCTAAAACTACATGTCGTATTTGCTCTTTCTGTATCTAAAGTTATTGAATCACTCTTTGTTTTTACTGTTTGCAAAACACCGCTTTTATCCATGCTTAATAATGCTATAATCAAGTGGGTGTATTACTAATGTCTATGGCATATCTCAGGAGTTGATTGAAAAAATTAGCAAAGTTGAATTACCAAAGGATGAGTATCAGTGTATGAATGACCCAAGTCCAATGGCTAGTGTGAGCAGCGGTGTTACCCAGAGTGAGTCAGTGAAGAATGCATCAACGAGGACAAGTCAACCTCCTGCTCCACATTCCATGAGATCGAGAAGGACTGCGACGTGGGCAAGGCCTCATCTTTCTGACGATGGATATTCAAGGTACGCCAGTAGCACCTTTTCTTATATGCAATACAAATTTGCTTTGTGCATGACTAGCACGGTAGAGAAACTCGTCGAATCTTCCAAGCACTTTTGAACCATGTGATGTTTCTTATTTTTCTATGCTCCATTTCCCTTCATGATATAATGAAATTTGCATGATGTGGTCTGTCTTTGCTCTAGGTTTGCATTCAAATTCAAAATAATTTGGTTTACAAACCTGAGATTCCAAAAATGTTCAGCTTATAATGAAGTTTGCATGTTGTGATTTTTTTTGGGGGGTTTTGCAGTGATTCAGTTCTGAGGAATGCATCTAGTGATTTCAAGAAGATGGGACAGCGCATTTTTATATTCATTATTGGCGGGGCAACTCGATCTGAGGTAAAATTCTCGAGATTTCCCTCGTTTAGGTACAGGGTTCTGTGGTCTGTTGCACTTTGGCAATTGGCAGATTATGCATTCTTAATGTTGTTGTGCCAGCTACGGGTTTGTCACAAGCTTACGACAAAGCTGAGGAGGGAAGTTGTCCTAGGTTCATCTTGTATTGATGATCCTCCTCAATATATTACGGTATTCTTTCCCATTTCATTTTTCATTGTCCTCCATTTTAGTTTAATATTTGTGTTACTTTGGTTTATGAGCGGCTTCCAGCTTAGCTTGCAGGAGTGACAACATTTTGTTATAATTGTTATGGCCTAAGTATTCAATTAGTACAGTATACGGATATTTAAAGCAAAAATGTCATAAGATAGATCTCACTGCAGATCTTATTAACCGTAACTATTTTCGTTGTTTGAATGAGTCCCTTTGGCACGAATAAATAACACTACAAAAGAGGCTATTACAAATAGTATGTGCAATAGGGGTGTTTGTTGTATCAATTATAAACTTTGTATTTTAGTTGAAAAGATGTGATTACGACTTTAAACATAAATTATAAATGTTTGTTAAAGTTGTAAACTTATAATTTAAAACAATAGAATTTGTGAAGTTATAAGTAAAAAGCTATAAACACTATTGGATTTTTTAAACTTTTTGTTGAACTAAAAGCTAAAAAAAGATATAATTTAACCTGTAACAAACACCCCAATAGTTTAACATCTATGTATGATTAATTACCATTACCTGCTTGATGCTTTTTCCAGATGCATTTAACTCTTTGTGGTTCTAAAAATTATATCTTGCCCTTTAAGATTTTCAACCACGTTATAAATTCTCCCTACGTTAGTCCAATGATAGGTTCCCTAATAGAAAAATAATAATTTCGACTATAAAATTTCTCAAAATACCAAGTTTAACCCTAATCAGTTAAGTGGTCTAGCTGTCAACTCTCAGTAAGATATTTGTGTAAAAGTGTATTTTTGGTTATTTTATTATTAGTTAAAGGGGAGCCTAGTCATAAAAGTTAATTAGGGTTAAGTTGTGCTTTATATATATATTTTGTAACTTTATCTTTAAATGTTATGCTTTTCATTACAGAAATAATAGAGATATTTTTTTTGTAACATGGTATCAGAGCTATCAAAACCCTAGCAGCAGCAGTCGCCACCGACTTGCCCTTTCTTCTCTATCGCCAGCGAACAATGCTTTAGCCTTTATGCCTCATCCTTCTTCGCTAACCCTAGCTTTAAAACCCTAGCTCTTCGCAATTGCAACCCTATCTTTGCAACCCTAGCCTTTTCAACATCGTTTCTTCAAAAATCCTAGTCACCCACTTCAAAACCCTCGTCGACCACCGATGAGCTAGCTGAAACCCTAGCCTTTCATTTTTTCCAAACCCTAGCTTTGAAACCCTAGTCTTGTCCATATCATCTCTTTAAAAACCTTAGCCATATCACTTCAAAACCCTCGCTGACCACTGATGATTCACCGACGACCACCGGCGAGCCCCCCTTTTGCATCGCCGACCCCTCTTCCTGCGGCGCAGATTGCCGACGGCCCTCACTGAAGCTTTTTTTGCATCAGCGACCACCATTGAGCTTTGCCAGACCCAAACCCTTATCCTACATCTCCGACCACCAGCAAACCCACCGGCCTCTTTGACTACCATTGGTGACCTCGCCGGAGCCTTCACATCTGTCTTCCATTAGATTCGCCTCCAATCCCTCATCTAGAAAACCATTTGGCAACTATTTGACATATGTTTATTGCTTTATGAGAAACTTTGCTCTATTTTCTTCATGAATGTCCAATACGCTGGAAGTTTTTGATTATTTTGCTGCAAATTTGGGAGAGACCTAATACCTAATAATTGGTTTATTTGCATAATCTGGTCCTTGGTTCTTTGGTGCGAGATTTTCAATATCTTGCAATATGATATTTTGGGTATTTCTTTACTAGAGTCCTGATATTTTAACTAGGCTCGCAATATTTTAACTCATCGTTGCGAGATTTGGTATTTTAGTCTCTTCTCCGCTTTCTGACTTGTTGGACGAACAAATTGCAAGCTATTAGTATCACGTTGTGTGGGAATTATTAGCATTGGGTATGCAATTTGGTCTTTCTCACCTTTCAGTGGTGCTCCATTTTCTTTATTGTCGTCCCCGTTTGAGCAGTTTTAGACCATGCATGTATCTTTTGGGCTCTAATCTCATGCGTCAGCTATGACGACTTTCTCTTCAGGTTTGCATAGTTCTTATCTTACTGGTATTTCCCTAACTACTTGAATATTTGATTCCGGTTCTTCTCATCGTATGACACATGATTTGTCCAGTCTCAGTCACTGTACTTCCCCTTCATCTCCAATTACTATTTCTACTATCAATGACACTTCTATGCAACTTGTATCTTTGTTATTATTCCTTTGTTTTCTTCATTATCAATACCTAAAGTCTTTTGTGTCATGGTTGACTAACCAAACCAAACCAAACTAAGCATTTTTCCCAATGTGCCATGGTTGACTATCTGTTTATTATCTATTAGTCAACTTTTTTATTTTGGTTTTGACATTCTGTTTTCTTCCTTTAATTGTGTTGTTCAGGACTGGATGTCCCAGAAGCAGGTTGGAATCTTGCGTTGAACTAGTGATTTATATGTGTTGGAAAGTTTGCATTTTCCTTTGGATTCTGCCTATGTGGCTTTATCTTCTTTTTCTTTAGATCAACATTCTTCTCCTTTTTATTTTGGCATTCTAGGTTAGTGCTTTTGTCTAATGAACATCTCAAACAGTTAGTCCAATCTAGTTGCTTAAGTAAAGTGTCTGCTAGTGATATTTATAAATACGGTAGTTGTAAACTTGCAAAAATATTAGCAGTACCTTTTCCTAAAAGCACTTCACTTTCGACATCTCCTTTCTATCTTGTTCATACTGATTTGTGCGGTCCTTCTTCCATTGCAACAAAGGGCGGGTCAGTGTATTATGTTTACTTCATTGATAATTATAGTTGGTTTTGTTGGGTGTATTTAATGTCTCACAAGTCTGATTTTTTTGGTATTTTGATCCCCTACGGGTTTTTTATGGTTTTTGATCACACTGAATTTTCCACAACTATCAAGAGCCTTTGCTCTGTTTTGGATGGGGAGAATTTTCTAACAAAATTCACTGACTTTTTAGCTGCATCTGGCACATTCTTGACACAACTCGCTCCCTTCTTCTTTTCTCCTCAATCCCTGCTACTTTCTAGGGAGAAACAGTCCTTACTGCAGTGTATCTTCTTAATCGCATGCCTACACCTCTTCTTTCTAGAATTTCTTCTTATGAAAATTTGTTGAGTCATACTCCTAATTACTCCTTGTTACATGTTTTTGGCTGCGTTTGTTTTGTCCTTCTTCCCAAAAGAGAGCACAATATACTTAGTGCTCGGTCCATTCTTTGTGCCTTCTTGGGATATGGTATTCAATAGAAAGGATATTGGTGTTATGATCTTGTATCTAAATGCCTTTATGTCTCCCAGCATGTTGTGTTTCTTAAGCGTCTCTCCTATTTTACTCTGCCTTCTGACGAGTTTACTTATACTCGTGATGTTTTTGAACTTCCTGTTCAGTCTTGTCCTTCTGTTGTTTCGTCTCTTCTAGTAGTTTATTCTCGTAGGCCGCCGCCTCCTTCTCCACACATATCAACCAACTTTGACATAGTTCCCTCTGTCTTTGCGAATCTTGATCCCCCTAAATGCCACTATCATTTGCGTGCTCGTACTCCGTCGGTAAGACTTAGTTTTTCTAATACCTGCTTTTCGTCTTCTTATAGTGTTTTCCTGTAAACTATTCATGTTTACCTTGAGCCTCAGTCCTATAAAGAAGAATATACTGATCCAAACTGGATTACTGCCATGTAAGACGAATTAACTGCTCTTTAGAAGAAGACTTGTATTTGGGATTTGGTTGTTAGGTAGTTTTATATACATTGTTGGGCTCATTTTTTAACAGCTTAAGTTTTTGGGACAATTGGTTACTAAACATGGTACTAGAGCTGTGGCTCCACGAGGTCTTGGGTTCAAATCTCGTGATGTGTTTTTGTGTTACATTTGTTATTGTGCACTCTGTGTGTTGGTGTACATGTTCAGTTTGTTTGTTACTCCACGTGCAAGACAGAATCACGCGTCAGAGGGAGTGTTAGATAGCTTAATATACATTGTTGGGCCCATTTTCTAACAGTTTAAGCTTTTAGAACAATTGGTGACTTAACAGGTTCCACTGGCTATAGGTAAAAATCTTATTAGATGTAAGTGGGTGTACAAAGTTAAAACTCATTCTGATGGTTCTCTGGAGCGTTATAATACTAGATTAGTTGTCAAGGGTTTTTCTCAAGAGTATGAGATTGATTAAGAGGAAACTTTTGCACTAGTGGCTAAGATAACTATGACCCGTACTTTGATTTTTGCTGCTTCCATTTGTTAGTGGCCTCTTTTCTAACTGGATGCTAATAATGCATTTCTCAATGGGCATCTTAACGAGGAAGTTTATATGCACCCTCTTTCAGGGCTCTCTCATCCTCTTGGCACTATTTGTCATCTTCAGCGTGCCCTTTGTGGATTGAAGCAGCCCCACGTGTTTGGTATAAGCGTTTTAAGTATTCTGTTACTTAGATTAGTTTCGCTCATAGTCTTCATGATTTTGTACTTTTTCTCCGCCACCCTCCTACTGGGTTAGTTATTTTGTTATTATATATGGATGACATGATCATCACTGGTTTTGACTCTTTTGTTATCTCGAAAGTGAAACATCTATTTCGTGAGTTTGAGATGAAAGATTTAGGTTCTCTGCGATACTTTCTTAGTATCTCTTATCTCAATCCAAATATGCAAACGAAGTGATCCACTGTGCCCACTTCACTGATGATAAAGTTGTGGATACTCCCATTGAGTTGCATACTAAGTTCTCTCCTTCTGATGGTATTCTTCTTAAGGATCCCACTATTTATCGAGAATTGGTTAGGTGTTTCATATATCTTACTGTTATTCGTCCTGATACTGTATACGCCGTACATGTGGTCAGTTGAATACTGGAAATACAATCTGACTTCGTCTGAACTGCTGCATGATCTTGTGAGGGTAGTAGAAAGTAGTCTAACACAGACCAACAAGCAGCACACCAGGATGATCCATAGTGGTCAGAGTCATAGCAGGAATCCGCCACCAAGGGCATTGCCAGGTAATGTCCGGGCCAGTCAGAAAAGAAAGATACTGTCGCCAAGATACCTCAGTATCGCATATCTGATAACGCGGGCGGTAAAGGAAAGCAGCAGCATTGTGCCTGTCAGTGGGAGGCTTTTGCACAAGATTTACCTTCTCCATCAGCCAGGTCTGTAGCAAGAGTTAGAACAGTAAGAGAAAAGCTTTGCAGTATGACAGAGAACTTGATACAAAGGGAGATGTTAAGCTCACCTGGAGAAGTAAAGAGCTGCCAGCAAGGGTGGTGGTCTCGCCACGATGAACAGCATCCAAGCCCAGCATTGTTTCGGCCAGAACCAGGGGCGCAAAGTCCTTCTCCGTCCACATTTGGCCAGCAATGTCAACCAGGGCACAACTAACCCGCCCGTCAGAAGGGACAAGGAGATACTGGGCAAGGAGGCAGAAGCAAAGTGCGTAACGACGACACAGTTGGAAGTCAATGTCGCTGAGGTCACCAGTAAGATGAAATTTCTCAATAAGCCACAAGATGTCAAGACAGTCGCCCGAGGTTAAAAGAGAAGCCTCCATCCTGGATAGGCGACAAAAATGCATTACTTGCTGCCGAACCGAGAGAAAAAGGTAGGAACGACGACAGAACTCCGCGGAGACAAGTCCAAAATGGAAACGAACTCCTCCACAGTGGGGCAGAATTCTTCAAGGCCAAATCGAAAGACGTGAGACTGTGGATCCCACAGTTGAATGGCAGCCTTCAACAATGGTTCGTCAATCTGCACGACCATGAGATGAAATAAATAGTTGATCCCAAAAGAAGCAAAGTTTAAACGTTCGATGTGGGAGAATGCTTCAATCCATGAAGAAAGTGGGGTAGCCATCTGAGTGTAAGCAACAGAAAAGGGAGCCTTAAGGGCTGTGTTTATAAGGCAAGAAAAGGCGGGAAACCAAAATTTGGCGAAAGGCACACATTGTGGTGGCCGCCACCTTGTAGTTGGCGACCGCCAACTTGAAAAAGTATAGTGCAGTGACATCTTCGCTTTGACCAGGCAGCCGCTATGTTGGAGGTGGCAACCGCCATGTTTAATTATGGCGGGGGTATTCAGTTTGCAGTTTCTGTGGCTTGTGTAAAATGTTGACTTTCGCATTGTATATATAAGACAGTTTGAGTAGTAGATAAGAGAGAATCCCATAGCAAATGAACATAAAATAGTAAAATGGCACAAAGGCTAAAAAATGCAATACAGTGTATCAGAATATGAACTGGGGCACCCAGGCCCAATAACCAACAAAATTGGGGCACGCAGGCCTGTGGATCAAATGTATGTAAATGTATCTGACTGGGACATGCAGGCCTATATAAAAAAAATAATAATAATAAAGGCTGAGGGGGGGAAAAGAGCTCTCTCTCTCAAAGACACCTCGGGCGGACTAGAGGGGAGGGGCCGGCCTCCTCCGAGCTGTCATCCTCAAAGAGCCGGTCAAAGTCATCACCATCATCGCTGTCTGAAGAGGAAATAACTCTGGATCGACTCCAAGCAGATGAGACCGACCCCCTGGAACGGGCCCGAGAAGATGTCCGGGAGCCACGACCTCTAACAGGGGCTGGGGCAGGAGGCCCAACTGGGGCCTGTGGAGGCACAACACCGGCGACCGGAGCTGGAGGCTGTTAAAAGAAAAGCAAGACTCAGAGCAAAAATAAAGGCAGGAAAATGTAGAAAAACTAAAGGGGAACACATGAGCTACTTACAACGGCTACTGGCGTGAAAGTAATGCCGGTCGCCCGCATCGAGGCGTCCATCTGCCGGACCATCACTCTCAGGCCGGTGACCATCAGCATCGTCCGGTCCACCCATGCCTGATTAAACTACAGAAAGAAAAGGAAGAAGTCAGCCAGACAAATAAAGCAGAAAATTAAAGGAAGGAGTGAGGAAAGGGAAATACCTCACCAATCTCTCCTCTGAACTCAGAAACTGGCGGGACTGGAACAGGTAGGGAGAGAGGGAAGCCATAGGCCACGGTCTGGATCTCCCAAGGGATCTCCGGACCTATCACTCCTCTAGCTCCAGCTCCGGGGGCAGCAGCTCCAACAGCAGCGGCAGCTCCCACTCCAGCATCAGCATCAGCAACCTCTGGTGCCTGTCCTCTCCTCCTACCGCCAGGACCAGTTGGGCCAGGACCTAGGGGGCCCATCAGGTGTGCCCGTGCCCAGGCTGTGTAATCCCCCTCCGCCACCAGTAGCTCTGACACGGGAGTCCCCACCGTCTCCAGTAACAAGTCGACGCGGCCTATATGATCAGTCCGGCGCATGCAGGCTGGAGGAACCACCGGTATCCTGAAGTGATCAAGGCCGAGCGACTGATGGACCACTCGCTCGCCGAGATAATACTCCCTACCAAATGGGCCCTCCAGCAGGATCCGCCGAGAGGCGATATCCCTGCTGCGCATTAGAACTGTGCCGGGCAGATCCTCAGCTCCTCGCCAGACATCCCAGTGAACCTGCAATAATTCAAAGAATAGTGCAAACAGACGACAGTAAGCAGTGCGGTATGATGACCAGTGTACAGAATATAGTGATCAGTGTGCAGAATAAAAGCATACAGTGCAGTGAACAGCCATGAATAAGATGCAATGTGGTAGACACAGTAAAATGATACCTGGTCGGGGGTCAGCCGGTCCAGTGAAACCCGAAAGCGATCTATGTCCTTCCCTCCAGCCTTCTTCCCCTTTAGCCCACCGGACCACCGGGCTGCTCGGGGAATAACCAGAGGGTCTTTTGCGGAGTTCACCGGGACATGAAGCCCGAGAAACTCATAATGCCACATCTGCAATAAAGAATGCGTCAATCAGTAAATAATGGATAACAGGAGAATGGAAATAAATGGAAGAATACAGAAACTAAATCATACATCCCAAACCCTCCTGTATCCCCCAATGCTAAGCTCCTGAGAGAACCGGGTCAGCGTCCGCATGAATTCGTAAAGGGTGGCCAGAGCAGCTCCTCCCCAGTCGAATGAGGCAACCCGGTCCAAACGAGTAAGGGCGCCAAGGTAATGTAGATGAATGGTATTCTCCTTATTCGAAAACAAGGAGGTACCAAACATATACATCAAAAAACCCCGGGCGACCCACTCGAAGTGGCGGGGCTCAAAGCAGTGAAAGTGGCAGAAACGCTCGAGGAATCAAGTGTATCGAACCCGGTCTCTGTCCATCTGAGTGGGAACAGCTCCGAGAAAATACAGCAGCGCATCAGTGGAGCAGCCGACGGTCGGATGAAACAGAATGGGCGCTCCTCTAACCCGTATACCGGTGATCAGTGCGAAGTCGAGAGGCGTCAGGGTAGCCTCAAAGGTGGTAAAATGGAAGGTATTTGTGGGGTATCCCACCACCGCTCAGCCAAGGCCGTCAGCCAGACTTAGTCATTGCTCGTCCTATCCAGCAGGGATATGAATCGAGCAAAGCCGGAGGCATCAATAATGGCCCGGCTAAGAGCAGGGAGGGCGTCATACCACTCCAATACCTCTCCGGAGGCAGAACCTTCGAAACCTCTAACATAACGGTCAACCTGAAAAGAAGAAAACAAGCAGAAGATATATAAAAGAAATATAGAACAAAACAAGCAAAGTGTAGAAAATGTCTGAAAGCAAACCCTAGGTTCGTCTGTATGTGACGACCCTTCAGTTCTTTCAAGCCCTGATAAATCAGGCAAATTCTCCTAACCCTAGGTTCGTGAGTATGTGACGACCCTCCGGTTCTTTCAAACCCTGATAGAATTTGCCTGATAAATCAGGCAAATTCTCCTAACCCTAGGTTCGTGAGTATGTGACAACCCTTCCGTTCTTTCAAGTCCTGATAAATCAGGCAAATTCTCCTAACCCTAGGTTCGTGTGTATGTAACGACCCTCCGGTTCTTTCAAGCCCTGATAAATAAGGTAAATCCTCATAACCCTAGGTTCGTGTGTATGTGACGATCCTCCGGTTCTTTCAAACCCTGATAAATCAGGCAAATCCTCCCACCCTAGGTTCGTGTGTAAGTGACGACCATTCGGTTATTTTCTCAAGCCCTAGTAAAAGACTAGGAACCCTAAATCCTGGTATACCAGGTAGATCTCTACCTTTTTGTGTTAAAAAATAAATTAAATATATATATATATATAAATAATAAATATATATAATAATAATAATAAAAATAGAGGCAAAGAAAATCTCCCCTTTAATGTTGGTATTTTGCCCTTTTTGTCCCAATTTTCTTCAATTTCTAGGTTTTTCATAAACTTTTTAAGTATTATCTCAAATTTGTTTCTCATTTTCTAGGATTTTCTTAAAAATTTCTTGAATTATCTCAAAATTGTTGTTCAATTTCTATAATTTTCTAAAAAAATTTCAATTTTTTTGGATTTTCTAAAAAATTTTAAGATTTTCTTAGATTTTTCTAGAATTCTTCTAAAAATTTGCCCAAAGTTTCTATAATTTTCCTTGATTCTCTAAAATTTTCTTTAAATTTTCTAGAATTTTTCTATTAAAAAAAAACAGCAAAAAAAAAAAAACCAAAAAAACAAAAAACTCTTCTAAGATTTTTAAAAATTTCCTAGAATTTTTTTAAGATTTTTCAAAATTTTTAGAATTTTTCTAAAAAAAATAAAATAAATTAAATTAAAATAACAAAAATAACAAAAACAAAAAAAATCTTCTAAGATTTTTCAAAATTTTATAGAATTTTTCTATAAAAAAAAAAAATTCTCCCCTTAGTTTTTATGCTTTTCACTAAAATAATTGCCTCTTTTTTGTTTATTCAAAATCCTAGTGTCTCTACTGTTTTAATCTCCATTGTAAGGATCCCTAAACTAAGACATCAGCATCACACCATCATCAAAATTCATCATTATATCAAAACACATCATCATCATCATCAGCATATGGGGGATCCTAGGCATGTGTCTACGTTTGATAAATCATGCTTTGGTATTTAAAACAGTAAGGATAGGGTACCCCGAACGTCACTGACGAGAGATATGGTGGTCAAGCTCCTGGAGAAGAACGTCAGCAGCAACCGCGTCAGCAGGAGGCTCGTAGCGTCTCATCCCGCGGTATACAATGCGGTGAGGAACCGGATCATAGGTGTGAGTCAAAAGGTGCAGGATCACCCTCTCCAGTGTCTGGATCCAGAAAATTAGCCATCTCAGCCTCTGCAGCAGCATCTGCAGCCGCCTGTGCCTCAGCGGCTGCCCGGCCCTCCTCCTCGGCTGTCTGACGAGAGGCACGCTCTGCCTCAAAAAGAAGAGCATCCATCGCAGCGTTTGTCTGCGTAGCAGTGACCCCGCTAGCAGGGAGACTGGTGGTCGTATCCCTGAGTGTTCCCATTGAGGAGCTCTCAGCAGTAAAGGGACCTCGTCGTGCCCCCAAGTCATCGTCTCCCTGGCCTGAGCCGGCCATGAAAAGGAATGGAAGCACAAAAAACAGCGTAAACATCTCGTATCAAAGAGGAGTAGGGAGAAAGCAAGAAAGAATATGGAAGCAAGGCGAAGGGTAGGGAGAGTTGAGAGCGCAGAAAGCTAGAGAGAGAGTGAAGATGTGAAGAATGAGCCTGGTCCGCGCGCCTCAAGGACCATATGCGCGCTCAGAGTTGGCGGTCGCCAACTTGCATTGTAGCGACCGCCAGGTTCCTCAAGGGACACATGGCGGTCGCCATGTTGGAAGGGTTTTTACCCGGCGGTTGCCATGTCAGAAGGATTTCGTCCTGCCGACTGCCAGGTTGCTAAAAGTCACATCATGTCAGTTTTGCATAATGGCGTTTTAGGTTTCTTCGAGAGGCCGTTTGGGCTTTTTTTTATTATTATACGTATGATTATTGTATCTTCTTTTAATTGTAGGTGTTTTTTTTTATTGTTGTGAGCATTTTGTTAACAAAAATGATTTTTAAAAATATATTTTCTTTATCACATGTTATTTATTTTGTGCATATTAACTCCGTATATGTTATTTTATGTGCATTTTTAAAAATATTTTGTTAAGCAAATAATAATTTTCAAAACTTTTATTTCTCTAAATTCCTTATTTTGTGGGTGCTTTCCAAAATATTTGTGTGATTATTTTCCTCCGATAAATTTAATTTTAAGCCGTAACTAGGTTTTTGATTATTTTTATCTCACGTCTCATCCCGAATTTTCAGGTCTTAACTCGACCTATTAATTCGCGATTTTCCTCCGATAAATTTAATTTTAAGCCGTAACTAGGTTTTTGATTATTTTTATCTCACGTCTCATCTCGAATTTTCAGGTCTTAACTCGACCTATTAATTCGCGGTTTTCCTCCGATAAATTTAATTTCAAGCTGTAACTAGACTTTTGATTATTTTTATCTCGCGTCTCGTCCCGAATTTTCAGGTCATAACTCGACCTATTAATTTGTGATTTTCATTCCGATAAATTTAATTTTAAGCCGTAACTAGACTTTTAATTATTTTTATCTCATACCTTGTTCTGAATTTATAGGTTTTAACTTGATCTATTAATTCGTGATTTTCATTCCGATAAATTTAATTTTAAGCCGTAACTAGGCTTTTAATTATTTTATCTCATACTTCATTTCAAATTTTTGAGGTCTTAACTCGACCTATTAATTCGTGATTTCCTCCCGGTAAAATTAACTCTAAGTCATAAAATTTGACTTGTAGTTATTTTTTATTCCGCTTCCATCCCGGAATTTTGAGGTCTTAACTCGACCGATCAATTCATGATTGTTTTTCCGGTTAAAATAATTTCTTGGATCTTAACTCGATCATTTTAATTATTTTATCCCAAATCGAGTTCTTAGATCTTAACTTGATCTTTGACTTGTTTGCACTCCCTTTAGATCTTAACTCGATTCTTTAGGATTTGTTCGATTATACCAGCATCTGCATCATGTTAACATCTATATCATGCTACATTTTGCATTATATTTTGCATATTTGCATTTTGTCCCAAGAACTACGTTTTGGTCTGATCCCTAGGAAAAGGGGTACGTAGGCAACTCGATGAAAGATCGAGTACGACCAACATCATATGTATGCTTGTGTGTTTGTGGCCTAAGATTGATGGTTCGGTCAAATAATTGTTGTCTCTGGATCTTTGATATAACTAGTATCACGCGTTGCTATACAAGTCATATCAAAGAGGGGCAACTGTAGACATCCCAATTTGACCCCACTCAATCTCAGGTGGATCCGATGATGAAAACATATGGAACAAGTGCTTCAGTTCGATCCTCGGGAAGTGATCCAAGCCCGGAATTTGAACTTTAACCATAAAAAAACTTCAAAACCAATAACTTGTTGTCCAAGCAATTCCCAAACCTGGCGACTGCCAACTCCATTGTAGCAACCGCCTATAGAACCTTGTGGAACTTTTTCCAACATGGCGACCGCCAACTCCAAATGGCCTGACGTGTCTAAAAACGTGTCAACATTTCATTGGTTGAGAAACTCTATAAATACCGTACCTCTGGTATATTTTGAAGGACAGAGAAAATTAGTGAGAGGTTTAGTGAGAGAAGCCCTGCCGAGTTGCCGAGCAATTCCGAGCCTCGACGCTGAAGCTCTACCGAAATACCGCAAGCCGAGTCTCCGAAGTCCTACAACCCTAGTTGGGATCACTACCCGAGGATTGAAGCATTGGAACACATTTCCCCAATTTGAGGATTCCGTAACAATCCAGGTATTCCATTTGGATCCCCGATCCTTCTAGCTCCATCTTCTCTCTTTTGGAGCGATCGGGTTAATATTTATTTACTTCTTTCAACTACATTCTTGCATTACTTATTTTAGTTGCTATGTTTGTGTTTAAATTCAAGTTTTAGATTACTTGTTTATTTATTTGCTCATTTATATTAAAGTTTAACTAAAATCATTAAATAGTGCTAATATTTCTAGCAATTACAACTTGTTAATGTTGTAAATTATTATAATCAAAGCACTTACATAAAAATGGTTGTAATCATCAATATTACATCCATTTAATTCTAATATTTCATTTCTTTTCTTGTTATGTTAACTTAATGTTCTAATATTTAATTTAATTTTTTCTTCTTTTAGTTAGTCTAATTTTCTTTCCTAGCATTTACTTTCTCCTGTCTTTCCTTATAATATTAAGTTTATTGTTCCTTTATTTTCTTAGCTTTGTTATAATATTCTTGCATTCATTTTCTTTCTCATTTTCTTTTCTTTTAGTTTAAAGTCCATTTTTCTTTTAAGCATTAGTTCATGTTCTAGCATTAGTATTAATTTAATTTTCCTTGTGCTAGTTCTTATTTTTCACTTTCTGTTCTTTTTTTTTTTTTTTAAACAATAGTGTGACTTTCCTTTCTAGTAACTTCTTTTCATTTCTTATTATTAAGTTTTATTTCCCATATAATGTTCTATCTTATTTCAATGTTAGCTTTATTTTCTTTTCATAGCACCTATTATATATATTTTTTTCTCTTATTATGTTAAACCCAAAAACTACAAAAAGGCTTTTAAGTTAATTATCATCTGTAAGTGGCATTATAATTTTCTTATCATTTCTTTTTCTTTCTTCTCTTTTCTTTTCTCTTCTTTTCCATTTATTTTCATAAAGATGTAAATAGTTAGGTTCTCTTTTAATAGTATTTTCTAACCTTTTCATTTGGCATCTTTTTCTTTTATAATTTTTTTTTTCATTTTCTTTTTCTTTGCAAACTCTTTTTTGTTAAAACACCTTTATTTTTGTTTCATTTGTTAGTAGACTTTCTCTCTCTTAAAATATAGAATTCTTGTGCATATTTCATTTTTAGTATTTATCATGTTCATATTTTTCTTTCTAAATGAATGTTTGTGATATGCATGTTTTATTTATTTTCTTTAAATGCATGTTTATGGTAGTTTAGGTCATTTTGTAGCAAATCATGTTTAGGTAATTTTAGCATATTTAACCTATTTTTATTCTTTTATTTGAATCATGCTAGTTTATATTTGTTTTAACACTATTGCATGCGGGAGTGTTCCATGTATCCTTTAAATAGAAATTGCATGCCGTAGAACTTAGGATTTTATCCCCTTATTTGTTTTGATTTGAAGTGCTATGCACATATATTATGTATTTTTCATAGTTGATTTTGGATGTTCTCTCTTTACCTCAATTTTCTTTATTTGTATGCATTTGAGAAATCATATTAAAGAACCAATGATGATTAGTAGAGGCCAACCTTACGGTTGGGCGAGCGGGGTGCGTAACACCTTCCCCGATTCGTACCTTAGCCCCCGAACCCACTTTCTCTGGTTAACGTTTTAAAGATCAGTAGTCAATTTTATTTTTTCTTAGTTTTTCTCAAAAACTGAGTGACGATTCTATTTTCAACAAAAAGGAGTTTTAAAATTTGGTTTTCAAGGTGTTAAAAGATTTTTCTAGACATTTTTTGAATTCATTATTTTTGAACTTTTTTTTCAAAATGACCCAAAATCCCAACGCCACAAGGGGCAGTGGATTTGGCTCTGTATTTTGGGGGCACGATGCTAGGGGCAGGATCATAAGACCACAAAAGATAGAGGTAGCAAACAACCCCAAACCGACACACAGAACCAGGACAAAAACAAAGAGAAGAAAAAGAAAAGAAAAGAAGAGAGAAAACGAAATCACAAAAAAAATATAAGAGAGAAAAGAAGAAACTAACACCACACCCTCCTATAAACTAAGCATAATCTTGTACAAAAAAAAGCAAACCCTAAAAGAAGGGAAAAGACATGAAAACATACCTGCTAGAGGAGAAAAACAAGAAGAAATTCTCAAAAACTAAGAGCTTGAGATGGAAATCAACGAGAGAGCAAGTTGGCATCGAGAGAGGAGAGAGAGAGATGCCAAAACAAATGGAAAAAGAAACCCTTCAACTCGATTTAAAAAACCCTTAGGCGCGAAGACCGCTCGATCGGTCTAAAGACCGCTCGAGCGGTGTCCCTTCTGTTAGACAGACCAAGAAGAAAAACTAGAGATACCGAGAGGAGAGACAGACCACTCGATCGGTGAAAGACTGACTTCGGTACTTTGAACAAAGAACTGAAGAACCGAGAGAAGCTAAAGACCGCTCGAGAGACCACTCGATCGGTGAAATAGTCTGTGACAACAGAAGTGACTAAAAATACAAGACACACGAATCCAGAAAGAAGAAAGAAAACATAAAACAAAACAAAACAAAAAAATTTAAGAGGAACGACACACAAGAGAAGAATTAAGTACCAAGATGATATTCAGACTATATGGATGCAATGTTCAATGACACACTCAGAGGCAAGAACTAGCAAACTGTGGGACTAAGCTCACTCATATAAAAGGAGAAATGCATTCAGAGCAACTTCTATGATAGCAAGTGAGTGTGTGAACTGATATGAACATGGGTAGAAGGTTTAGCACATAACAAACCCAATGATGCGAGTTTCTCTGAACCATATCAGATAGCAATAAGTTACACATAATAATTCCATTTCAACCCAAACATGCTCGTCAACAAACTCCCCCTTAATCCAGGCACAAAAAGAAAAATGCATGTTTCCACAGGCAGCTGCCACACTAAGACATGAGCGAAAGCAAGGCATGCTTAGGTAGCCATTTCCAAGTCAAACCTTTTTCAAAAAAAAAAAAAACGAATGCAAAGGCGACTTTCACATTAATACGAACGAAAAAGTAAGGTTCGCATAAGTAGCCATTTCCTTACAGACAAACGCATATTGGCACTCAAACCGAGGCGGCTACACACTAGTACGTACGAAAAGATATGGTCCGCATAGGTAGCCATTTTCTCAAACAACTAAACTAAAATTTTTCCCAGATTAGAGTGAAATTCATCTTTAGAGAATATGAGGGTTGTCAACGGGTCATTTCATGTAATTAAGGAGAACTGATACAGATTTAGACCTCAATCACCAGAGAATGTGTATGTGAAAAACCAGACTAACCTTGACCACCAGTGATGTACAGAATAAAATTAGGTCTGAATGTATAGCAAGAGTTATATGAGAGGACCAATACAACCACAAAAATTAGCAAGCCTCCGGATGTAAGCGGAAACAAAATAGACATACAGATACATAGATTGATCAAAAAGTAAGTTAGAACTTCAAACTAGGTCGAGTTCGCATTCTGTCTGTGACTTCTCCAAGTACTTACTTGGGTGACTAGATGATTAAGCTTTACCCTTGCAGAGGGTTCCAGACTTTTCTTTTGAGAACCTTTGGGTTCTGCTTCTTACACATGTGTTTTCTGTTTCACACGAGTGGGAGTCTTCTCAACAAACCCTTTAGGTTGTTCAACATATGCCTCTTCTTTGAGATCACCATTCAAGAAGGCACTCTTGACATCCATTTGAAACAATTTGATGTGTAGTTTACATGCAATAGCAAATAAAATTCTGATGAATTCAAGACGTGCAACAAGGGCAAACGTTTCATCAAAATCAATTCCCTCAACGTGAGTATAGCCTTGTGCAGCAAGTCTAGCCTTATTTCTTATCACTTCACCAAATTCATTTGTTCTATTCTTAAATATCCATTTGGTTCCAATGACATTTTTGTTAGAGGGCCGAGGGACTAGTTCCCACACATTGTTTCTAGCAAATTGTTCTAGCTCCTCATGCATGGCATTAGTCCAATACTCATCAAACAAGGCCTCATTGACATTTTTCGGCTCAATTAATGACACATAACATAAATTAGTTACCTCATCCCGCATTTGACGTCGAGTCCGCATTCTGTCTGTGACTTCTCCAAGTACTTGGGTGACTAGATGATTGAGCTTTACCCTTGCAGATGGTTCCAAACTTTTCTTTTGAGAACCTTTGGGTTCTGCTTCTTGCACATGTGTTTCCTGTTTCACACGAGTGGGAGTCTTCTCGGCTGGGTCATCACATCCTTCTAGTGTAGACTGACTTTCAACTTTTTCAGCTTCCGCTACTTCAATAAGTTTGCCTGAAATAGGAAAATCAATATCAACAGGTGTAAAAATCGGTTCATCATCAATAACCACGTTTATAGATTCCATAAGAGTAGATGTTCTATTGTTAAAAACTCTATATGCACGGCTAGTTGTGGAGTAACCTAAAAAAATTCCCTCATCACTACGAGTGTCGAATTTACCCAACTGTTCCCTATCCCGAAAAATATAGCACTTACTACCAAAAGTTCGGAAGTACTTAACAGTCAGCTTCGTTCCTTTCCAGAGTTCATAGGGTGTGTGAAGGGTTTCTGGTCTCAGGTAGACACGGTTAATTATGTAACATGCAGTGTTCACCGCTTCTGCCCAAAAATGTTGCGAACCCTTCTTATTGTGCAACATGACCCGTGTCATTTCTTGAAGAACCCGATTTTTTCTTTCAGCCACTCCATTTTCCTGAGGAGTTTTAGGCGCAGAAAATTCATGCTGTATACCTAACTCTTCACAAAATGAAGTGAATTCGGAGTTTTCAAACTCCTTCCCATGATCAGACTGAATGCGGATAGCTGAATTGTGGGACTTGGGTTTTTCATTTTGAAGCTTAAGGACAAGAGTTTTGAAAACTCGAGAACGTGTCAAATTTCTCTCTCAAAAAATTAACCCAAGTAAATCGAGAGAAATCGCCCACATCCACAAAAATGTATTTCTTCTTGCCTAAACTTTCAGTCCTAGTTGGTCCCATCAAATCCATGTGAATCAGCTCCAGATGAGCTTTGGTGCCTAATCCATCAGTCTTCTTATGTGGAACTCTAGTCTGTTTACCTACCTGACACACACCACAGACCCGATTCAATTTACTTTCTAACTTTGGAATTCCTCTGATTAACTCTTTATTAGCAATCTTAGTGAGATCATTGTAATTAACATGTCCAAGTCTCCGATGCCACAATTCAGCATCATTGATTTTGACTGAATTACAAGTTTTAGTATTAACAGGAATAATACCATAGCAATTATCAGACGTTCTTACACCATGCATGACAGTTTTACCTTTCGTATTCAAAATGATGCAATTATCTTTTGAAAAATACACTTCATGATGAATGTCGCGCATTTGACTAATGCTTAACAGATTTGCCTTTAAACCTTCAACCAAAAGAACATTTTCCAACTTAGGAAGCCCAGAGGAAGAGATAGTGCATTTTCCTATGATTTTTGTCGAATTCCTGTCCCCAAAAGTCACCATCCCACCATTATAAGACTATAAAGTGGCAAACAAAGACTTGTCCCCAGACATGTGTCGAGAACAACCACTGTCAAGATACCACATATGTGAACTTTGAGCTCTCATAGCAGTCTAAATCACATAGGCTTTCAGATCTTTAGACTAAACCCAGACTTTCCTAGTTTTCACAGGAACAGACTCTTTAACATGTATTCTAGGGGCATTGGGTAAAGACGGTCTGTGAAACAGGACTAAATAGCTCAATTGAGACATGTCATGCAATTTAAAGCAGTGTGGTCGGATGTGACCTCTCACTCCACAATAATGACATATGGGAACAAATTTCTTTTTAGCAATAGGTATTCGATGCAAGAGTTGGCAATAAGGGCGAATGTGACCCAGAATACCACAGTAATGACAGATAGGAGAAGAGTTAGACTTTCGTACCTCGTCACGTTGTAAGGTGGTCTTACCTGTCGCGTTTGTTCCTTCAGTCTTTACTTTAGTATAAGTCACTTCCTTCTTTCCTTTCACCTCATCTGCTTGCTTGGCTTTCACAAATTTTGGGGCTGCATGTTCTTTTTTTTTCCTAGTGGATCAATTCGATGTATCAGCAAGTCTCAAGCCTGCTTTGTCACAAGCTACCTTTTGATCACCAAGAAGTCCATCCAAAGCACATGACCCTGCATTTCAACGCTTGAGAGTAACATTAGCCAGATTCAATTGTTTTCCAAGATCAGTGATATGGCATTCTAACTCAGACATTTTAGCAGACTTATCATCATTCAAAAGCATGAATCTTTTTTTATCTTGTTTACAATTTTCCAAGTTAATGCACAAGATATTCAATTCATTTTTCAGTTCTTCTTTTGCTTGAGCTATCAGAAGCTCTTGCACAAGTTTTTCTTTCTCACTCTCACATGTTTTAAGTTGGAACGCAAGCTTGGCACATTTTTTTATTAACACAGCTCTCCTTATACAGTTTATCGTAAGCTCCTTGGAGAGTGTCACTATCTTTCCCTTCAACAGTTTGGACATTGTCCTCTTCTTTCTCATCCTCATTCACGAACGTATTTATATCATTGACACTAGCATCGAAGTGAACAGAAGCAGCAAAGGCTATAATATTATGATCATCATGCTGATCCTCATTGTCATCACTCGACTCAGGTTCGCTTTCATCATCCCAAGTTACAGTAAACACTTTTTGCTTCTTTTTTAACTTGTTTGGACATTCTTGAGCAATATGCCCAAAACCTTTGCACTCATAACACTGGAGGCCAGAACCTTGAGGTTTTTGCCCTTTCTTGTCAAAGGTTTTTAGACCATTCTTTGGTTTGTCATTCCCAAATCGTTTCTGAGATTTGTCATCCTGATTCGGTTTTTTGTTTTTCCAGAATTTTTTTGAACTTTTTGACAAACATAGCCATCATCAGAATCACTAGCAAACCCTTGAGCTGAAGTGAAAGCTTGATTTTTTTGTAGATTTATGATTTTGAAGATTCAGCCCATACGTTTGCAAGTTTCCAACCAAGCTTTCCACTGTAATCGAGTCAATGTCCTTACTTTCCTCTATTGCAGTGACTTTTGGTTGAAAGCGTTCGGAAAGCGATCTCAAAATTTTTCGAATAGTTTTTGAATTAGGGATTTTTTCACGAAGATTAAAAGAAGCATTAACAACGTCACTTAACTTAGCATAAAAATCATCAAACTTCTCATCTTCTTTCATGCGTAAAGTTTCAAAATTAGTGGTCAAACGTTGAAGTTTAGAGATTTTTACAGTTTGTGTTCCTGTATGAGTGACTTTCAATATCTCCCACACTTCTTTAACTAGGTCACAGGTGCTTACTCTACGGAATTCCTCCTGAGTGATCCCGCTAAAAATAGCGTTCATAGCCTTACTGTTTCACCCAGCATTCTCAAAATCAATTCTATCCCATTTAGCCGATGGCTTAGGGACACTTTTCTATCAACAGTCATGGTTGGATATCTATACCTCTCAGTAACGGCTAACCAAACCCTTTCAACTATAGACTTAAGAAAAGCCCTCATCCGAACTTTCCAGAATGGATAATTAGTCCCATCAAGAAGAGGGGGTCTACCAGTGAAAACATCTTCTTTTAAGAAATCAATGTATGCAAATCAAAACGAGGTAACAAGGATTACGTAAAAGCCCACTCTGATACCAATTGAAAAAACCAGTTTTGATGTGCAATAATTATATAGAAATCACATAAACACATAAACTAACCAACACACGATGAGACATGAGATTTTTACATGAAAAATCCCAATAAGGGTAAAAACCACGGGACTAATCCTAGTCCGAGAAAAACAAGCACCATATGAGAGTTTGGTTACAAGAAACGTCTTACTACACCAGTTGAATCCTCAACCTAAAGCTACCCGTCTTCTTGCCGAATCCTCGTGAACCAATGCTGTGCTTGCTTGCTGTCAGAATCCTCCGTCGGACTTTGTTACTTGAGACTTCTCTCAAGTACTGGTTTCAATGATGAAGATGATGAATTGACAATGATCTTTGAGCGTGTTAAGCTAACCTGGAATTGTCAATTCTTGCTTAGGAACTCCCCCTCTCCATATACAATCACAGTCTCTCAAAGAAAACAAACTAAAAAACCTCGTTACACCAGTTGCCTAAACTGAAACAATATATAACCCTGCCAAAAGCTGCTAACCCTACTGATCATATAATAAAGTCTCGAGCGGTCTTTAGACCGATCGAGCGGTCAAGCCAACCAAAGATCAAAAACAGTTGCAGCAGAAAGTTACATGGGAACCATTGTTTGCATCTTCATTGTCAAATCTACAAAGAAAGCTCAACACCACAAGTGCATCATATCGAGGAATAACATAAGGAATGATAACATTAAATTATGTGTCACAGACTTGCCAACACAAGGAGGAAGATAATTAGGATATCCTAACAATAGTTGATATTATTATAAGTTTATAATGTATTATTATTAATTGACTAGTTAATTATTTAGTATAAGTTTATAACTT
>JAOTRH010000024.1:13895777-13918240 GCA_034768845.1 Heliamphora exappendiculata | reverse complement strand
AACCCTAATCCTCAAACTTTCCCACTAGCACCATCACTACCCTCTCTGCCACCACCACTACTAGCATCACCGCATTGAAATCTTACATAGGAATTGTAATTTTGGTAAAGAAAAAATAGAAATGGTATATTGGTCATGTTCATATATATAATTCCATTATAGGATTCATTTCAACAAACTAAACATAGGAAATGAAATCATAATTTAATTTGATTCCTACATTTGTACCAAACATTATAATATGAATCACACTTCACTTTTTTCCATTCCATACTCATTCCAATCTCAATTCCATTCTTGTTGAAAATTATTTCGGTGAACCAAACACTACCTAAAAATCAAATGTTTAACTTTTCTACTAATCCGAACTGCCCCTAACTCCCTACCGCCGCCACCCTTCTCGCATCCTTCCATGACCACCATTGCCCACTCTTGTTCTTCCAAATTCGATCTTCTCCCACCGCCACTTTTGTAGTCCCTCCCCTATCCCACCTCTCCTCAACTCGACCTATTCGCATTGCGCCTTTCCCTCTACCGCTACTATGTCATCCTCTCTATAATTCGATGCCTCGCTACATCTCCATCGTCACAAGCGTTGGAAAAGAGGCTGGGATAGAAATTTAATATTTATTGAAATTTCTTCAATTTTTTTGGGAACAGACTCATCATGAAATACAAAAAAATAAAAAGAAAATTAATATTTTTTTTTAAAAAAAATGAATAAAAACTAAAAGAAATAGACCAATAGTAGACCAAACGCGAGTCCCTCAAACAATGGATTAGATAAAGGCTATATTTTTTTGGTTCGATTAGAAGGGATTTGAATTAATTACAAATTACACGAGATTCATATTTTTAGATTTTTTTTTGAATATTTTTGTTTGAATTACTAGTCTTGTAATTGGTTCATTGCATTTAATTATTAATTCTCGATTTAGCTATTATTTCCCTGTATGGAGGACGACTAATAATCAGGTACTTGTGGAATTATTTGTCCCATCTTTCTTCATGGGATTATTTATTCGGATCATGTTTCATCTTTATTTAATGGTTAAAATAATTGTTTAACTTTTATTCTATACTTTATCCTACTTTAATCAAGCACTAGAGTTCGTGGCACATGTTATGCTTGAGAATTTTTTATTTATTGTAATACAAATGTTAAATTTTTAAAAATTTTAAAAGAAGAAAAATGTAAAGTGGTTACATTTTTTCAAATTAAAACTCAATTAGTTGCAAAAAATAGGAATAATGAAGTGATTCGATTTTTAAATTATACCCTCAGAATTTTAAAATATAGTTAGTCAAAAAAAAAAGAGAGAACATTTTGAAAAAAAATATAAAGACTACATAACTTCAATTTTGAAGAACACTAAATGAATGTTCTCCCATGATATAATACAATAATTTATAGAGGGCACCCAAAAAGTGAAGCCACGTGATTTTTTATCCAAAATATTTTTTTTTTATATAATTTGAAAAATTACACTTTCGCTATTTCTCTTTTCAAAATTAATTTGATTTTAGTTCTAAACATGTTTCAAAATTTTCTCCTCTTTAATTATTTTTATTTAACATGTTTATTGTAATTTAATAGTTTTATTATAATAAGTTAAAATTTACATATACATTGCATGCGGTAGGAACCCTAGTAATAATAATATAGACTACAACCCTAAGGCTTGGTCTCGTGGTTAAAATTTGAGATTTAGAGGTTTATATTTTATCTGAGTCTCAAAGTTTAAAATCTCTAAAATGATATCAACTTTGTAGATAGTTCATATGAGATTTTATCTTAACTTTATTTGGGCTTCCCACTAGTAGACGATGAGATTCGTCTCTTAGGAATTAGTCTAAGTGCACAAAGCCCGAACAATCTAAGATATAAAAAATAAACAAATAATATTAAAAAATAAGATCAATTACACTGACCTCTCTCGAGATTTCTGACAAAAACAAGAACACCTCTTTTGCTTTCTGAAATCATACTGGTCTCCCCTGTCAGTGTTATTACCTTAATACCGTTTGCGATAATTATAAATTTACTAATTTAACCCTAACACACAATAGTTTTATCATCTTCTCTACATGCCATGTTCTTCCTCCTCTAGCCCTACTCTTTC
This sequence comes from Heliamphora exappendiculata, assembly GCA_034768845.1. Taxonomy (NCBI): domain Eukaryota; kingdom Viridiplantae; phylum Streptophyta; class Magnoliopsida; order Ericales; family Sarraceniaceae; genus Heliamphora; species Heliamphora exappendiculata. Next base: position 13,916,117 of record JAOTRH010000024.1, on the reverse strand, counting down.
TCTATCTTACATACACAGCAATAATATCTTTACAACTATACTATTACAACACCTTACATTACAGCAAAACCTAAATTGAACCCTCTAAAACCAAAACCCCGTCAAACCCTTCAAAACCAAAATCCCAAATCCCCCCAAACCTTACAATTAGAGCACCTTTTGCCGCCACCCCACCACCCGTGTCCGCTCACTCCTCTGATACAATAGCAAGCTGGAATTGGCTGGCAAAACGCCGCGGGTTGTCATAAGCACCTCCGGCAAGGGCGGTGTCAGCAAGACCACCACCACCGTCAATGTGGGCCTCTCTTTCGCTTGCTTCGGCTTTTCTGCCGCAACCTTCGCAACCATATGTAGAAAAGCTCTCTTGTTGATACCCTAACAAATCATCAAGAGAGTTGCCCAAATCTCATATAGATTGAATTAATTAGTTGGATCTGTGACTTTTTTGTTGGAAATTTGGGAGGTGGATTGTACAAGATGAAAAATTTTAGGATCAGTAGGCGGAAGGGCTTTGCCTGCTTTCGTTGCTCTGTGTGCTACTCTGCGACATCTTTAATTTAAACCCTAATCTCTAATTCTCTAATTTCTCTCCATAAATGTATCTATATCTATTTGTGAGTGCATACATATGTGAAAAACCAATTGAAGAAAATAAAAATCTAAAGATTTTAATTGACAAGTAATGGAATATGAAATTCCACCCCCTCCCCGCCTTTCCTCCCCTCACCTCCCCTCTCTCTTTTTCTCTTTGTGTGTATCTAAAAACTTTACTATTTTGATAAGTGGTCATTAGAATGTAGAGAAGAAGGGGGCGGGGCGGGGCGGGGGCGGCCGGGTTAAAGAAGTTACAAGGAGTAATAAAAATTTAATAGCTGTTTCCAATAAAATAACACCAATATATGAGCTGGGAGAGAAAAAATGATATTTTATTAATTATTAATATTAATATTAAATTATTGGTAAAGATCCTTTAAAGAAAAAAAAACAAAAAGTAAACATATATATATATATCGTCAGATAAACTAAAAGAGGAGTATAATTTTAAAAAATAAAAAAAGTGTTACTATTTTTGTCCCTAAGCTCAGGATGTCAGTGTAATTTACTATAAAAAAATAATAATAATAATAAAAACTACGTCTTACTTATTATGATCTTTATCCGATCTGCGCATCAAACATGGTTCATTAAATCGATTGAAAAATCAGTGTCGCGGAAGCTTCCGAACTGAATGGTAATCTTCGTCGTCAACACCAGTACCCACTGTAACTAAATTCGTTACTCTTCTTCTCTGGGCGACAAAACAATGGATACGGTTGTTCCGGTTGCAGTTCTTTCGGTCGCTTTAGGAGCTCTGATCGCGCTCGTTGTGTTCTGGAACTACTTTCGCAAGAGAAGTTCCGAAGTTCAATCGATCGCACCCATTAAGAAGCGCGCTTCAAAGCCTTCGCAATCGATCTCCAAGAAATCTCATTCGAAGCCTCACTCTCATGCATCGGATAAGGTACCGCCATTTCCATTTCTAGGGCATCTACGTTTTTCAACTCTCTTTATGTGTATAAATCCACATCGTGTGTATATATACGAAATTGTGAAATGTATGGCTATAAAAATGGATTGATTGTTTTTTCTATGAACAGTGATTCAATCGGTGTAATCGCTCTCTCAAAACCTATGGATTTATTACTATCCTTATTGTGAAATCAGTAAAGTATGATCAGAACAACGGGCTTAAATGACTCTCATATGCCTTATTATTATTATTTTGATGGCGAGACGTTGAATTGGGGGAAAAAAAGAAGAAAGAAAATGATTCAGATTATTCTATTCTCAGTAATGTGTGATCAGTATAACGGGCTAAAATGATTCTCATACGCCTTATTATTATTTTGATGGTGAGACTTAGAGTTTGTTTTGTACTTTACTAGGTGGTTTTGTCTCTTATAGAACCAAAAAAAAAAAAATGATGTGGTGTAGAAGTTATAATTAAGCCTCATTATTTTCTTATAACAATACTTCTTTGTATTTCTCTATTTTTTTTTCTCTTCTCCTTTGAGCCTAAATCGCTACTTTACAATTCAACTTGGTATCAGAGCATTCCAATCTAACTTTGGAACACGCCGAAAACATCTAAAACTCGTCTCAGTGCGAACAAGAAGGGCTGACGCTAGCCTTCGTACAATGACATTATCATATGCACGGATTAACGTTGTCGTTGTTTACTCCGATCAATTCATTGGCACTTTTTGAGATTTATGGTAATTTTTGTGGAATTGTTTGAAGTTATTTGATGGGTATTTCGATTTATTGAATGTTTTTTGGACTTTTCGAAATCTTGGATCGCGATTTGTTTGTTGGAGCTCCAGATCTGGTTTTTGGTTGTTGAGATCTCTTGTAGGGGTATCGAAATCATCTCTAAAAGCCTCATTGGGCATCGATTGGTTGATTCAAACTCCACCGAAGAGGATTTGAATTTCGACAGTGTCGGCACCTAGGGTTTCTATCGCCGACTTCCATTTTTTTCGCCTCAGATCTATTTTTCGGTGCTCGACGACTTACCTTGGGATAGATTGGTGCTTGATTTGATGATTTCATAGGTTTCTAGTTGATTTCAGTGACTTGCAAAACCCTAGCTCTGACCTGGAACTCACAACTTGCTTTCGGATGGCCGAAGATCATTTTATGGGCAATGATTCTTAATTTATAGGTATGATTTTTGATCGATTTGGTAAATCTTGGTGTTTTGGGTTCATCTTTGAACCACTGAACAGTCGGCGCCTCCTTGGTTTGTTCTTCTGTTGTTTGTTTTTTATACAAGCCTGATTATTCGGTTCGTTTTGGCTCTTGTGTGGTTCGATTTGGCTTTCTACTAGTTTTTTGGCAAGGCACTTCCTTTGCTTCTTCCTTCTGTAGTTCGATTTTGCTTTGTTGAGTTATTTTGATCAGATCTAGTTTCGTGATTTGTTCTTGTCTAGTTGTTTTTGGATTTTGCCTCCTTCTTTTTACTTGATTTAATATGGTTGAAGTAAAGACTTCTTCTGGTTCTCATGATACTTTCCAGATTCAACTTGGCGAACTTGTTCGGACATTGTGTGATGTTCTGCTTCCCTCTTCTACTACTACTTTAGTCAATTCAAGTAATATTGCATGTGCAACACTTATCCCTCCATCGTGGGTCATCGATTCAGGCGCTAATTCTCACATGTCTAGTAATCCATCTCTTTTATCTAATTTGACTCCTATTAAGCATCATATAATCTTAGCTGGTGGCTCATCTCGACTTGTTAACAGGTAAGGTGTCCATCTCTCTTCTTATCTGGCCTTATCATTTAGTCCTTATATTCTCGATTTTCCTTTTAATTTGCTTTCGGTTAGTTAATTAACTCAATCTTTACATTGTTCCATAACTTTTTCTCCTACTACTTGTATCTTTTATGACCTCAAAACCAAGAAAATGATTGTTTCAGAGCATGAGAAGAACGAGCTCTATTATCTTCACGTTGATTTTGGTTATTCTTCCCATACTTCATCAGTTATGAGTGTTACAATTTCACCCCTTCAGTAGCATTTTCGCTTCAGTCATCCTTTTGTGGCTAAGCTTAAGTTAGCCATTCTTAATTTATCTCTTGTGTCCAATTTTGAGTGTGAAGCGTGTCAGTTAGGCAAGTATCATCGTAATTCCTTCCTTGTTGTAGTCATCACTGTCATTCAGAAGCCTTTGATGCTGTCCATACAGACATCTAGGGTTCTCGCACTCCAAGTACTAATGGATATTCTTGTTTTGTTATATTTGTTGATGATTACTCTCGTATGACTTATTTTTTTTTTGTTGAAACACCGGTATAAATTTTCTTATGTTCTCTTTACATTCTATAATAAAATTTTCACTCAATTTGGTAAACGCATCAAAGTTATTCGATCTAATAATGCGTTAGAATATATGTAGTTTGCTGTTGCTTCCTTTTGTGCCAATCATGGTATTATTTATCAGACGATTTGTGCTCACACGTCTCAGTAAAACGGCGTAGCTGAACAAAAGCATCGCCATTTGTTAGATGTTGCTCGTACCTTATTGTTTCGTTAACAAGTCACAAAACACTTTTGAAGTGACGCAATTCTTACTCCTTGCTATCTAATTAATCGCATGCATTCCGTTGTTCCCGATCGCCAGTCTCCTTTTTCCTTGTTATATCCAAACTTTTCACCTTTCTTCCTCACTCCTCGTGTTTTTGGTTGTATTGCCTTTGCGCATGTTCTTGATCTGTGTAAAGATTTATCCCCTCAGGCTCGTAATTGTGTCTTTCTTGAATACTCTTATACTTAAAAAAAGATATCGGTGTTATCATCTGGAGTCTCGACGATACTTGGTGAGTGTTGATGTGACCTTCTTTGAGTTCACTTCCTTCTTCACTTCCTTAAGTCGCCAACTTTCTTCTAATCTCATATGTTGTCGCGAGGGGAAGTCTTTTTCTTCTTCTACTCTTCCTCTGCCTCTCTTTATGTCACCATCTTTTCCCTCTAACCCACCTTTCTAGGCTTATTAGGGATCTCACGACAGGCCTATCATCTCGTATGGCTCAGATTCTTCATTTTCTCTTGTAGAGGTTCCTATTTCTTCCGCTCCTTCTAGTTCTGATGATTTATTGATTGCTTTGCGTCGAGGTAAACGTACATGCACTCAATATTCTGTTGCTAACTTTGTGTATTATGATCGTTTGTCATCTTGTCTTCATTCTTTTACTTCTACTTTATTGTCCATTTCTATTCCTACTTCCTATAACTAGGTTGTGTCCTTTTCTAGATGAAAACTTGCTATAGTTGAAGAAATGATCGCCCTTTATAAAAATCAGACTTGGGAGATTATCACTCTCCTACCTGAGAAGCAAGCAATGGGATGTTGTTGGGCACATACAGTAAAATACCCTCCGGATGGTTCTGTTGAGCGTCTTAAGGTTTGTTTGGTTACTAAGAGATACACTCAAACCTACGACGTTGATTATTTGGAGACTTTTTCTCTAGTGGCTCGCCTTAACCCTATCCGGATTCTTCTATCTATTGTTGTTAGTCATTCTTGGCCGTTATATCAACTTGTCATTAGAAATGCCTTTTTCGCGGTGATATTCAGGAGGAGGCCTATATGGATCAGCCCCTGACTATGTTTTGCCTTATAGTGAGCACCTTATTTGTCGCTTGCGTAAGGCTCTATATGGTCTGGAGCAATCTCCTCGTGCCTGGTTTGATCGCTTCTACTATGTTATTATTGCTTATGGTTTTCAGCGTTCCACATCTGATCATTTGGCCTTTGTTCATCATTCTTCTACTGGTACCATTGTGCTAATTGTTTATGCTAATGATATCATTATTTTTGGTAATGATTCTACTGGTATAGCTGCTTTAAAATGATATTTGGCTATTCTTTTTTCATACCAAGGACATGGGCATCCTCTGCTACTTTATTGGGATTGAGGTTATCTGTTCCTCTCGGGAGATTTCTTTAGCCCAATGTAAGAATAATCTTGATCTTCTCTCTGAGACTGGCTTGCTTGGTGCTCGGCCGGTTAATACATCTATGGATTCTACTAATAAGCTCGATGCTCAACAGAGAGAACTATTTTTAGATGTTGGTCATTATCGACGGCTTGTTGGGAGGTTAATTTATCTTACGGTTACTCGTCCTAATATCACATATGTTGTTGGTGTTGTTAGCCAATTATACATTCTGCTCATCGGCCACACTCAATGCAGTTTTTCATATCCTTCGCTATTTGAAACGTGCCCAAGGTCGTGGATATGGATGGCAATTTCCTCCGCCCCGTCCCCACATGTCTCCGCCCCGTATTCTACGGGTTTTTCTCGTCCCCGATAACAAACGGGATGGGAATGGTATTGTCTTTTTCGTCCCGTTTTCCCCCGCCTCGACCCACCCCCAATTACATAAAATAAATATTTTTTAAATATGAATATATGTATAAAATATATATTTTATAAATATAATAGGTTTAAAATATTAAAATATTATATTTATCTCTAACTTTTCTTCTCTATTTCTTACATTTTTTATTTTTAGTTCTATTAATTCGTAAACTATTATTTTTTATTTATTATATCATTTATAGCTCTTATTAATATTTGTATTTTAAAACATAAAAATTATCCCAAAAATATCTTTGTCCCCATCTCGTTCCCTGCTACTTCTTCGATATTTTCTCCTATCCCTACCCAGATCAAATAGAGGACAAGGATGGAGGAGCTCATCCCCGCCCCTGCCCCCGCCCTATTGCTATCTCGAGTCATGGATTATTATATCATCCATCTGATCGTTTATTTGTGATTGGTTTTAACGATGCTGGTTGGGTTAGTAGTCGCTTTGATAGGCGGTCCATCTCTGGCTATTGTACTTTTGTTGGCAGTAATCTTGTCACGTGGCGTAGTAAGAAACAAAATGTTGTTGCCCGTTCCAATGCTGAAACCGAGTATCGTGTTATGACTCATACTGTTTCTGAATTGTTATTGGTTTGTTCTCTTCTTTTGGATTTTGGCATCACATCTTCTCGTCCTATGGAGGTGTTTTGTGATAACCAAGCAATCATTTTTATTGCTAATAATCCTGTATTCCATGAGCGTACTATGCATATTGAGGTTGAGTACCACTTTGTTCAACACTTAATGATGACGAAGTAAATTTTCACTTCCTATGTTCGCTCATAGAATCAATTGGTTGATATTATCATCAAACCGTTAGCTGGTTCTTCATTTCAAAGAATTTTCTCCAAGCTGGGGCATGTTTGATCTCTATGCTCCAGCTTAAGGAGGAGTATTAGAGTTTATTTTATACTTTACTGGATAGCTTTGTCTCTTATAAAAACACTAATGTGGTGTAAAAGTTATAATTAAGCCTTATTATTTTCTTATAATAATACTTCTCTGTTTTTCTCTATTCTTCTTTCTCTTCTCCTTTAACCCTATATCGCTACGATTTAATTCAACTATTTAATTATGGAGTATGATTGTATGAAAGATTTCAGATCATTTTCTCCTGGATGTCTTACCTCGTGACTGTGTTAATTGTGAGATTGGTAATCAGAACTATGGATCAGATGTTTTTCTCTCCGTGTACTCTTCTTGTCATTCCCCATGTCATGTTATGTTTGTGAAATGTAGGAAGTAAACAAGCGGCATCACCCACTGGACTTGAATACATTGAAAGGTCACAGTGATTCTGTTACAGGGCTATGTTTCTCCTCTGACGGATGTAGTTTGGCGACAGGTAACTAAGCATGTATTTAAAGGATTGCTGAGTATACATTTTATTGTGCATTCACTGATGGGGATTATAAATGGTAATTAAGCACGTATTATCGGTGCTAGAGATTTTAGGATTTTCATATTATTCAGCTGGCTTTTGTTTCTATTTTGGTTATCGTTATCTATATATTTTAAGACCTATTAGTATGGAAGACTCACGTTTGGCCTAATTGATAATTGAAGATTAAAATTTTAGAATGGTAGATCTTTTGAGGGTGTGGAGTGTCCTGCACATTTTTTATGGAGTGCAGTGCTATCAACGCTCTATTTTTTATTATATGGTGTCTACCTTTTTGGCTTAGACTCCTTTATATATATATAGATAGATAGATTTTGAGGGGTAGTATTTTTAGCTTTGTATAGTGTGTACTGTGTACAATGTCCATGATGCCGTTTTTGGCGTTTTAATGATATTATTTACTTATTAAAAAACAACAAAGATTTTAAAATTTCCTCTCTCCTTCTCTTCATCTTCTTTTTCCATATTTTTCTCCTCACCTTCTCTCTCTCAATTCTACATTATTCACGTGTTTAAATGGTCTGGCATGGATTCTGTTAGGGCAATTCAAAATACATGTATTGGCTGCTGTAGTGAAAATAAGGAAGATATTTGGCTTATTTTATGTGAGTATTTTGAACTTTAATTTTGAAACTATACTAGGCAGCGGTTGCCTTTTGTCAAAGCAATCAGTACTTTAATATGTTTTACATTAAGTACTTGTCTGTTGTGCATTGCTTTGGCAATGACTGTAGCGGTGATAGTATACTGATCATATTTTGTATTCACTGTTTTTGGAAAAGGCTGGATGGTAATATTTTGCAAGTTAATCTAGCTTCTAGCATGTGCGTCGAAGTCATCTTACCACAATGATAAAGAAGTAACTCCCCAACGGCCATGCACATACACAGGAAGAAAAGGCTAGTTTTATTATGTTTGCTATTTTGTCCCAAAACATCAATATTTAAGATAAACACTTTCTCTAGGTTCGTGTATAGTACACCTAGACTGTAGTTGTTATTCGTTTGCGTTGAAAGACACTGATATGGATGCAACAAAGAAGCACGGTAGTAGAGCTGCTCTAGAGAACATGTTATGAGACGAGTAAAGGATGAGATATACAGCTGAGTGGTGACACTTCTAATCCATCTAGTATATTATAGTATGGGCAGCCCATTTTTTTAGTTCCTAATGTTTATGGCAACTATTTCTTGTGCTGAGTTGCAAGTGGGAACTGGATAGTTTTGTATGGGAACTTTACAAAGCTCACAATATTTTTTATTGGTTCTTAGAATGTACGGTTAAAAGGCTCCCTGTAATATCTCTCTCCTTCAGAATCCAAACAAAACTGGATTTGGTTCCAATCTCTCATACGATTACTATACTGACAATTCCAGTATCTCAACAACTTAAACAATTTTAGAATGTACACATATACGGTGGTTGATGACAAACACGAAGGCGATACACTGTACAATTGTCTGAGGGCTTTAAATGCATCTTGAAGCATTAACATTATTTGTATGCAGTTTTTCACTGTTCATTTGTGTGCAATCTGCAGTTTGTGTCCCAAATTGGAGACCGATTATGTCTGTCTTCTATAAAGAACATAAAAACAAAAACTAAATTTTTGCGCTTAATGGATTCTCCGAACTAGCACAGGATGAGGATCTTGTAAATATTAGAAAATGAGCAATCCTGAAATCAGAACAGGTAGGGCTTTAAATGAATCTTAAAGCATTAACATGTATATGCAAAGCACTTGTTGATGCATGGGACCTCTTCTATTAATTGATGATTCTAGCCTTACATCCAAAACACCTGATTTATTTCATTCGGTGTTAATTCTTATCTGGAATCTAGTCCTGTTCCACCCCATACTGTAACCATTTTATCTCTGGTTGACTGGTGAATGGGCTGATTAATTCTTACACAATCATATCAACCAAATACACTGCATGACTTATTCTTTTTATCCATTTAATCCCTGCTGAAAAGGGTATTGATTTTAGACTTTTCTTGCTGCCAATTTATATAAAAATATCTGGCTTTAGATTTGAAGAGGTTGGAGATATTGAAAAAAATATTTTCTTTGGGTTGGGGTGATGGGTAATTGATATAACTAGCAGTCTGAGGATTGGAGAGCCATGTTAAGGAAATAGAAGGATAATATTTTGTTATATGAATACTTAAACAAGGTTCCAGGCAGGCTAGTAGTGGTGTCGAAACAATTTCAAAGATGTGAAGGGTGAGTACTGAGCAATGATGATTGGTGACCATCTGAAGTTGCTTCTAGTCCTGGCATCATTCTAGACAATTATTTGGTGGTGGAACCTCTCTCTCACGTGATAATCTAGTGAAGTGTTTCAATGAGTTTGAAGCCTTTGTTACCCGAGGTCAAGTTGTTTTGGAATCCAATGTTGGTTGAGAAATTTGATGATTCAAAGTTGGAATTGTTGCTACTTTCTCCGAACCATATCCAGAACTCAAAGGGGTGTGGAAGATGATTATGTTGGATAAAGGACGATTAACTCCAAAACAGGAGTGATGATAAAGATTATATGGAGATATGTGAGCTTTTGGTTTTTTGATACGTTTGCAAGGAGATAAATAAATGGAACTTTAAAAGAGAGAAACTTCTTACTTCCAAATTAAGCGAGATAGGAAAACTATTTGAATTTTTTATTTTTGCTTGGCGTCATTTTAGGCCCCTATAGCGAGATTTTTTGTGGATTTCCTTAATTTGTTCAATGTTGATTAGCTTGCATACTTTTAATGTGCTCGAGTGCTGCCATGTTTTCTTACTTCAATCAATATATAAGTTCTAACTTTAAAAATTGTGACAAGCACACGATGTTCTCGCTAAACCAGAGTATGGAAAGGATGCGGCCTTACCCTCATTTCTAGAAAGGTTGTTTCCTCGACTCGAACCCGCGCCACCTGGGACATTAACGACAAGACTTATCGTTGGGTCAAGCCACCTTTTATACTAGTTCCAATAGAAGTACACAAATAGTTAACATCACATTATAGAATGTGTTGGCGCCCTAGTTATTAAAGATGGTAGGTGCGTTGAGGCACTGAACGTCTCTTGGGGCTAAGGCGTGACGTTTGGCCAGTCCATGGATGGTGGTGCAAGGCAGAGTCCTTGTCAACTCCATAGGGCCGACCCAGTTATTAAAGGTGATTGGCACACTAAGGCATTGAACGTCAACTCCATAAAATGTGTTGGCGACCTAGTTATTAAAGGTGATAGCCACACTGAGGCACTGAATGTCTCTTGAGGCTAAGGTGCGAGGTTTGGCCCATGGATGGTGGTGCAGGGCAGATTCATCGTCAACTCCATAGAAAGAGCCTATAGAAAAACCAAGAAAGGAAGAAAGAGGAGAGATTAGCAGCTGTCGATGGACCCAAAGAGTGATAAGACGCCGACAAAGAAGTTGATTGGATGTTGCCGTGGTTAGAAGGATGATGAAGAGAGACACAACAGTGTTAGGGCTCAAACGAAAGTCGTCGGTGGTCAAATCATGCTGCCGACATATTTGCTCAATCGTTGGTGGAGGTCGCGGTGGGTGGCTAGGGCTCAGGGTTATCAGGCAAAGTAGAGAAGAGAAGAGATTGTGGAATTGTTGTCGCTTTATTTTCATTAGAGCCCAAAGGCATGTCCGATGCCATGCCCTTAATAAAAAATAATTATAAAAAATTAAAACACGTCATGTGGCGTGTCTAACACGTGTCCCAGTGTGTTCAGGCCATGTTTGTGTCCGACACTACTACGACACCTATTTTGGCGTGTCCATGCCTTCTAGTTCACAATTCAATATAGGAAAATTGAAATTCACAAATTGAAACACCAAATCAAAAATGTTTCAAAAACATCTATCATTCCAAAAACCATCAAAACGTGTACAAAATGTTACAGATGTTATCTACCGTCTCATGTGAAGTATTTTGGAATATATAAGATAGGAGTTGACTTTTCCAAAGGCCTTATGAGATTGATTTCAGATTTTGTTCTTGTAGTATCTTATAGAGACACCATCTTCCACTCCTATGTGGCAAAAATCTTTCTATATTAAGAGAAATAATAATCTGCAAATAAAACCCTCTTTCTTGTTTCAACTTTTCACTTGAAATTGAATACTCTGATCTTTTCTTGCCTTTTTTCTTTTTCAAAATTTACAGTCATAAGGTAGATAGCCCGCAAACTTCAATCTGACCTTAACAAAAATTCTTTTATCATCTTAGTTTACCTTCGGAAAAAGTGTGACTCTTGTAGACCTCCACTGGCTTGTGCCTATTTGCCAATGATTTGCTAGAGCTTAACCTAGGTACATGGATTACAATATTTTTTAAAACAGTATGCTTTATTTTATATTACAGATGTTATATACAATTTCCACTTGGCAGATGAGGCTGAGTTTCATCCGATTTATTTGGTATCTTATTGCCAAGTCTGTGACCAAGTGTGATGCTCTTTGTACTCAACTTGCATTTGTTGTATCTGCATGCAGGGTGCGCTGATGGAGTGGCCAGGATATTTAAGTTGGATGATGCTTCAAGTAAAAGCTTTAAGTATGAATCTGAAGTACCTTTGACTTTTTACCATTTACCACTCGTGATCAATGATGTCTATTTCCTTCATCATTCTCCACAATTATGATTTTCTGTACTTTTCTGCAGGTTTCTGAGAATTAACTTGCCTGCTGGATGTCATCCAACTGCAATTGCATTTTCTGATGATGCATCTTCTTTGGTGGTGGCTTCCCAAGCTCTAGTGGGTTCTTCTTTATACATGTATGGAGAAGAAAAGCCCACAGCTATTGGTGAAATGAAGCAACAAGCCAAGCTTCCTCTTCCAAAAATTAAATGGGAACATCATAAAGTGCATGATAAAAGAGCTATTATCACCCTAGTTGGAACTGTGGCAACTTATGGCAGTGCCGATGGGAGTACAATTATCGCATCATGTTCAGAAGGTATTTGCTGACTCCACATCCATCACTTGTTTATCATGTTTTTTTTTTTGAAAGTTTGGCTCTATCCCAACTTCATTGAGTTAATGGATTCCTGTCTCCTGATTATTTATGCCAAAAAAAGAAAGCAACGTAGGCATGTCTACCGCATAATTATGGGCTTCAGTTTCTCACATTTTCAAGGGGATCCCATTTTTGATTGTACTGATTTGAGAGCCATGTGTGATGTGTAGTTGTGTTATCTTTATTTTCATTTCCTTTCCTGTCTGGTGGATTTCTTGTTCTGAATTTTGAATCTTGTTTTAGCCTTGCCTTCTTCGAAGGTTAAAAATATTTTGTACATTTAGTTATCCTAAACAGTCTTGATGTACAAATTTAATATATCGTAATTGTTGTGGGTATGGGATTGTGGTCTATTCACTTATGATACTTATCTACATTATGTTGGATTGTTTTGTGTCTAACTTAAGTGTCTTATACATCATCTACCTTGTATGAGGTCTATACATTTAATTTTCTTAATTGACTTTCTACCGGCCATTCTATCATTTCTTATCACCTTATTAACCCATCTTATCTTTGGTCTGTCTCTTTGTTCTTTAAGTCATTTCAACTTGATTTAGATTGTTTTTCCTTTCTTGTGCTGCTGTAGTCTTTTCTTGCATATGAAAATTCCATTTTAGACTAGTCCATATCCTCTCCTCCCTAACTGGTTTTGCTGTTTTTCTACAAGTCTAATCATCTCTCATTCTATTTCTGAATTCTGGTGTGTGTGTGTGTGTGTGTGTATAGATATATATGTATGTATTTATGTATATGTTTTTTTGTGTTCATGTCATGGAGATTTTAGTTGGTTAATATTACAGATTTTGTTGTCCTAAAAGCAGCATATCTCTAGTTCACCCTTCACTCTAATTTAGGGACAGTGCTTTTTGGGGACTGCCTCAATACGAACAATTGGTCTTATTCTCAAAAATTGACTGTGCAATGATCAGCCTAGGGTATCTCATTGTCATTTTTTTTCACCATTCCCTCCTTTTTATTCCATGTTCTATCAAATTTACATCTTATGTATCCGAACTTTCTCCTGCTTTGTTTGACATGTTTGGGTTCTAAACAAGAATCAATCTGTAGCATTCCTTTTGAGCATTTATTTTTGTCTGTTTTTATTTTTTATCTATATAAAGACTTCAAAGTATTTGTTATTTTTCAGGAACTGATATCATGCTTTGGCATGGGAAATCTGGGAAGAACTTGGGCAATGTTGACACCAATCAGCTCAAAAACAACATGGCCGCCATATCCCCTAATGGGCGTTTTATTGCTGCTGCAGCTTTTACTGCCGATGTGAAGGTAATTGTGCTAAATATTTGATGAGTGAGTATGATGGCTCATGACCCAATAGAAATTTAAGGAACTTTTTGTTTATCACATGCTTCCACTCCATGGTGGAAAATGTTACCCATCACATATGCATGCAGGCAGAATTGTAGGAGTATTCAACAAATATTGAGAACCTTAATTGCTTAAACTGCAAGAAGCATGTTAGTTCAGACTCTTGCTGACTGTGACGGTGGGGCGTGTGGCAGTCATCAATGTGGGGAGGGGGTTGAAAGGGATAGTGAGTTGGGCTGACGGCAATGGCAATGGTGGCTGCCGAAGGAGGGATTCGGTGATTGGCGAGGGAGGGAGGGGGTTGATGGGCGAGGGAGGATAGGCTTGTAAGGACTATGGAGAGAGGAGTGATGGTGGTTGTGATATTGTGCTGGTATAGTGGTATACACATAAACACACTCATATGAATGAGAGAGAGAGATTAATATGGTTTTAGCTTATGTGGGAGAGTAACCTATTGTTGCAAATCACGTTAGTAAATTTAGCTCGGTCGATATAATCGCACCAAACTGAAAAGCAAAAATTTTACTTTGTACAACCCAACATAACCTATTAAAAAAATGCCGGCCAGAACTAAACGTTTTGGTTATGATCTGGTACTTTTTTTGGTTTGGCGGCAAATGGTTGGGCTCTTTCTTTTATGGCTCTTTCCTTTATGATAGAACAAAGTATATTTATTTTGGAGTACTGTTTGAGCCTTGTGAATAAAAGGGGCGTCGGGAAATTAGTTGCTTTCAACAAATCTCTCTTGGGGAAGTGGTTATGGCGATTTGCTTTGAAGAGGGATATTTTATGAATGAAGTGATAGAAGGCAAGTATGGATTCCTGAGAGGGGACTAGGGCACTCCGCAAGTAGCTATATCTTATGGCAGAGGCTTGTGGAAGGGTATTAATAAGGTGTTGGATGAATTCTCTAAGCACATCTCCTTTGAGGTGGGGTGGGGATAGGGTGAGGTTTTGGTTTGATGTTTGGTGCCGCGATGAGGCCATATGCAGTTTTGAATTTTTCTGGATGTCTTTGCCTTGTCCACGGATAGAGGGGCTATGGTTGTAGATTATGTCAGGAGAGACTGTGGCCTTTGCTTTTGAGATATAAGGCTTAGATGGGATGTGAAAATTGGGAGAACTAGGTCAGCTTATGGCCCTGTTGGAAGTTCTGTATAATCACAGTAGAGTGGGTAAAGGTGTGGATTATGTTAGATGGAGAGAAGGTCACTGTGAGACCCTAGCCTATTTTCTTTTTTGGCGTTTTTCGACGCGCGTTTAGTGTTTTCGTTGCAGCATATTTATATGCTTTTGATGCATGTTTGGGTTTAGATATGCATGCGGGGTTGGTTCCCGAGGTCGTTGGGTGTTATGATGCGGGTTTCCAAAAAAAAAAAGAAGAGATTTTCGTGGCTTATAAATATCTAGCGTTAAATATTTTCAAAACTTCTCAGCTAAGTTTCCTTCATTTTCTCTCTGCCTTCTCTCTAACTTCTCGGGGACCCGAGGCTCGGTTTTCGACGATCCAACTACTGATCCTTGTTATTGGCACGGTGGGCTACGCATCCATCCTGACAGAATTTTATTTGGCGAAACTCGGTTTTGCACGTGGTTCGAGGCGTCGAGTGTTTAACTCAACGAGGTAGGATCCTAGACTCTTATGTCTTATAAGGATGTTACGTGTAATCGTGTGTGTTTCTATCGGTTAAAACTGCATGAAATATCGTTTTATGTTCAAACGGGGTTTTGGTTTAAAAACCTGTTTTTCGTCGTTTTCGGGGGATGGAATCGGGTGTCGAGTGTTTCTTTTGAGGTTTTGGTGTTAGGCTTGGGCATGTGTATGCCCGAGGGTGTTGGATGGGAGTTTGGAGGCTTCGTTTTGGACTCGAGAGGGCTGAAATAGTAGCTCGGAGTCGAGTTCCGCCTGAGGTCAGTCGACTGGATCGAGGAGATTAGTCGACTGGCTCTTAGTTTTAGGGCTTCAGTCGGCTAACTTACTTCTATTTTGGGTTTTTGGCTTTCCAGTGTGTTTTCAGTCGACTGGAGGTTAGGGTCCAGTTGACTGAGGTTCTGGGCTGGTTGTTTGTTGTTTGGTGGTTGGGTCCTTGATTTCTAATTGGTTTTCAATGGTATCCAGTTGATTGATATATGGGATTAGTCGACTGAAATACTATTGGATTCTTTTTGGGGTTCGGTTGGTTGTGTGGTGGCTTCGGGGGTCGTGTTATGGCCTCGGGTATTTGTGTAGGTGCCATCCTCAGGGGTGATGTGCATGGTTAGGTATGGGTGTGGTGCACGGTTAGGTGCGTGGTGTTTGTTCTTCGTGGGGTGCGGGGCGTGTTTGGTCCCGTGGTTCTTTTTTTAAAAAAAGGTGTTGGTTTATGAAAACCGGGGTCTTATGGGTTTGGTGTTGGCCTTCGGGTTAGGCTTGGTTTCGTGGGTGGTTGGTTGTTCCTGTGAGTGGATGTCGGGTTATGTGACGAGTGGTGTCCTGATGTGAACTATACGTGGATATGTGCATTTATAACTCTAGTTTATTTATGTACGGATTGTGTAGATGAATTGCATGGCTTTGATGTCGTTATGTGTAACGTCGTTATGTGAAACGTAGTGTTAGTACTTGGAATTATGCTTTAAACCCAGATTTAATTATGCCATGTGTGTATGGGATGAGATAAATGAACATATGGTTCTGTGAATGTTAACCCTGGTTAACAAGGCGTTCGTTGGGTCTGAGGTCCTTTGGGGAGGACCCGAGAAGGTATGTTCGTTGGGGCTGTGGTCCTTCGGCGAAAGGCCGAGAAGGTGCGTTTGTTGGGGCTGTGGTCCTTTGGCGAGACGCCGAGAAGGGGGTTTCGTTGGAGCTGAGGTCCTTCGGCGAGAGGCTGAGAAGATGCATTAGACGGGAGCTACGGTCCCTCGGTGAAAGTCCGAGAAGATACATGGATTGCATGAAATGCATATCGGGACGGATAAACCAATTTTTGTTGTTACGATCTGTGTGAGTTGTGGCACAAAAACCGTTTTCAGGGCTCTTGTGAGTCAAAAATGGTTCTTGTCCTCGCTTTCCTGTTGCTTGTGAAAATCATTTTGAATGGCTTGAAAGAGAGTCAAAAACTGCATCTCGTTTTTTTAGCATGTTTAGCTTATATTGCATGCTTGTTCAGTTTCTACTGAGTTTTGGCTCACGGTGTGAGATTTGAAATGTTTTTTAAGTACCGGTCACGCAAGTTGATTCGGGTTTGCTGGAGAGGCGAAAGATCTGTAGTTTTCTTTTTTTGTTCTTTCTGTATCATGTATGTTTACATGTTTTTCCGGTATTGGAACCGTGTAATGTAAGTCATTTGACGGTTATATACAATGCATGTATGTTTTATATTGATGGCGTATTCTCGGGTTGGGTGTTATGTTTGATTGTTTGTGAGTGTTTCACGTGACCCAGAGTTTGGAGCGTGACAGTCACGTTGGTACTTTTAGTGTCCAAGTCTTTTTATTGCTGAATTGCATAGGCTGTTCCTTCTTGTAAAGGATTGTGTGAAAGGCAAGAGCCCCTATGGAGGTTGTGCTTTTCACTTGGGTAGGTGCACATGGAAAGATTTTTATCCATTGATTACTTGGTTGGGAGGGAGTTAGTGTTAACTAATTAGTGTTGTTTGTGTAAGGAGGAGGGAGAGTCTGTTTTTCACTTGTTGATTTGTTTTCTACTTGTTCATTCATTGCGAGTTCATCATGGAGTTGTGAGGTTTTGTTTTATTGCTCTTTGGAGGGGAGGGGGTTTCTAAGAAGGAGGTGCTGGGGTTTTGTCAAGTTGGTGGGGAGAGAGAGTTTAGAGTATTATGAGGAGGGTGTGGTTGTCGATCCCTTTGTCTTTATGTAATTGATATGGTTGGAGCACAATATGAGATTTTTGTTATGGGGTCAGTCTCCACTGCATAGATTGAAGCATTGTAATTTGTATAGCCAGTTATCTAATCACGGAACTCCTTCGGTTGATGAAACGGTTGATTTCATGGAGTATTTGTCTATGGGATTTGTCTGTAGGGGCTTTTGTTGGACTCCCTTTTTTTTGGAAGCTCTTTTTGTTTGCCTCCCTTGTTGTATGGGTCTTTTTTTTTTTTTTATTGGTGGCATTCCCTTTTCCCCTTCTACGAAATCACATTTACATTTATATATAGACTAAGGATTGACCCGTGCCTAAAAGCACTTCCACCGTTGATGTAAAATATGTAGAAGATATTTTTCACTCTTATTTTATATGTATATATATATATATATATATATTTCTTTGCTTGGATGCATCCTACTCTATACATTTGGTGAAATATCATCGAATTGACACACATGCAGATGCATATATTCATGCATATGGATGCATGCATGCATCTTTTTTTGCATTAAAATCGTGATGACAAGAGAATACATCTATAATTAATGGGTAAATTACACTTACACCCCCTATATTTAAGAGTTATATCACTGTTGCCCCCTCTATTCTTTGAAATATCACTGCACTCCTTTACTTTTTTAAAATTGTAACACTTGGGTCTAAATTAACTTTCTGTTAACGGAAAACACTGTTTCAACAGTGTTTTCACTGTTTTTTTTATTTTTTTTATTTTTTTAATTACAAAATCTTATTTAAAAATTTATAATTAAAAAATAAAAAATTACTAAATACAAAAATAAGTAAAATAAAAACATAAAATTTAATTTATTAATTTATTTTTATTTTTAAGTTTTTAATTTTGATAAAAAAATATTAATTTCTATAGTTAAATATTTTAACATTAGTTCAAACGAGTATAGTGAAATGTTCTATTTAGGATAATTTTTTTGTCTTTTTTATTTTTATTAAGAAAATAAATTATTATATTTTTAAAACTTATTTAATTGAAATGATTTAAAAAAAAGTTTAATTTTATTGACCAACGCACTATCTGGGATAATTTTTTTTTTTTTGCTTTTTTTTTTTTTGTGTATGTTGTTCTTTTAGTCTTTTTTAAAATTTTTACTTTATTAGTAAATAAAAATATTTTGAGTAAAAGAAAGAAAAAATTCACTAAATTCGAAAATAAACAACGTAAAATTTGATTAGTTAGTTTATTATAGTTTATATGTTTTTTTTATTTTTACTGATTTTTTTAAATTTCAGCCAAAACAGCTATACTTTTAAATTTATTTTGTTATGATGAATCAAAAAGGTAAAAAGATTTAGAGTAAAGAAATTTAAAAAATTCAAAAAAGACTGAAAGAGCCACATACACAAAAAAAAAAGGCAAAATAAAAAATTATCTCAGATAGTGCGTTGGTCAATAAAATTAAACTTTTTTTCAAATCATTTCAATTAAATGAGTTTTAAAAATATAATAATTTATTTTTTTACTAAAAATAAAAAGACAAAATAAATTAATAAATTAATTTTTATGTTTTTATTTTACTTATTTTTGTATTTAGTAATTTTTTTATTTTTTAATTATAAATTTTTAAATAAGATTTTATAATTAAAAAAATAAAAAAAATAGTGAAAACACTGTTGAAACAGTATTTTCCGTTAACGGAAAGTTAATTTGGACCTAAGTGTTATAATTTTAAAAAAGTAAGGGGGTGCAGTAATATTTCAAAAAATAGAAGGGTGATAGTGATATAACTCTTAAATACACGGGGTGTAAGTGTAATTTATCCATAATTAATTAGATACTTAAGTGATTAGCGTGCTTGAAATATTATTTCTTTTTCTTTCTTCTTGAGAAGGGGAAAAAAGTTAGAATCAGATAATTTTATCTTATAAAGAATTAGGGATAACCTGTGCCTAAAGGCACTCGCATCGAATTTTTTTAGTACCACTCGTGCCTATAATACTCTCTTCAAGCATGGATTATGCATTCAAATAATTAATTACCTCTCAATCTTTAGTTTCCTAAGCATAACCCATGCTAAAAGACACTTACCATCGTATCAAACAACTCTTAATAAAAACAACATACTTAAGATCAATCCATATAAAAAAAACGAGGGTAAATGACACTTACCTCCCATGAGGTTTAAGCTTATTACATGGATCTCTCATATGGTCTCTGAAATTACATTGCTCTCCCCTGTAATTATGTCGGTAATATCAAATACCCCCTTCCGTTAGTTGACCGTCCCAAAGTTAACAGATTTTATTGACAATGCCTATTATTACATATAAAATTCCTATTTTATCCTTCATGACTACCAGTAACCCTAACCACGAAGAATTTTCCTCCCAAGATGGCAAATCGACGTTGTTCAGGTTTTGTCCAACGCTGGTGGCCGGAAACTCCCATGACGCGTTGACGAGATGAGCTTCACTCCCCCCAGGCAATGCATCAATGGATTGTCGTCGCCGGCGATAGAAATCAAGTGGGATTCGTTGTCGAAGAAATCAAGCGGGATTCTTCGCAAAATCTCGCCATATCCTCCACCTAAATCCACCACCCACTTCCTCAATCATCGGAAAGATCTAGAGTTTTTGAGGGTTTTAAGTTTTTAGCTAAAAAAATCAAAAAGTTTGGTTGCAAATCAGGCCCCTTCCAATGCTAACCCCTTCCTTGCTTTCCTTCTCATCTTTAACATTTTGCTTTCCATAGTTGCGCACGCAATCGCCGGACCTGAAATCCCACCAACTCAAGACAATCTCATATATATATATATATATATATA
>JAOTRH010000024.1:13854100-13895677 GCA_034768845.1 Heliamphora exappendiculata | reverse complement strand
GGGGGGTGCAGTTAATTTCAGAGACCATATGAGAGATTCCTGTAATAAGCTTAAACTTCAAGGAAAGTAAGTGTAATTTACCCAAAAAATAATTACCATCATACTAGAAACTATTAAGAGGCATAGCATATTGAAAAATTAATTCAATTACAATTTGAATTTTAATAGTAAGTCAAGTTTAGGTTTTTAATAAACTCACTTTCAACTCCATTACCAAACCACCAACGGTTTCTACTCAACACAGCCTTAACATTAACCAAAAGCAACAAATACATGAATCATTAAATGAATCAATACCGTTGTTACTACTACACTACCCAACTCATTTTTTAAAATTAACACATTCACAAAAAAAAAAAAACACCAATCCATGTATGTACCTAAATCATTTGTAATGAGAGAAAATAAATATCATAGGTAGCAAATTTTTCCCATTATGGAAAACAAATGCTTTGCATCCACAAAACAATAAAGAGAATAGGAAAGAATAAGTGGATTCTCTTATTGGTTTCCTATAGAAAGCAGGGTTATCAATGTGTAGAAATACACTGAATTTCAAGTTTCCCATCAAACAAATAGAAGCAAAAGAATAAACACCATTGTTGAACTCACATATTAAGCAAAGTTCACAAACAAAATTGTCAATCTACAACACAAAAAATAAATAGATAAATAGTTCTGCAAGTATTTGAAAATCATGCACAGAACACAAAATCAAAAATATAATTGAACAAATATAGGCCAAAACACAGAGAAGTGAACAAAAATGGAAATCAGAGGAACAGTTACCCAAGGAAGCACACTATCTGCTATCTATAGAATATTTTGGTATATGCAAACACATTTTGCACATAAAATGTGAATTTGTACGTAATTTAGTATATTCAAACACACGCTAAAATATTAGAAGCTGAATTTGACAGTTTAGGCTTGAAAAATAGAAATTCTAATTTTCAAATACTCCATGAAAAATTAAAATTCACATGGAAGTTGCCAAAACCCAGATGTGCGTGAATCAATCACGGGACAATTTGTGATGGTGATATCATTAATGGTAATATAATTATATCTCATTGCTAGTAGCATAATATGTTATTTGATAATGGAATCAAATAAGTTTTCATTGAAAAACCAGTATTTTCTACCATCCAAACAACCCTCCGAAATTAAAGACGCATTCCATTTCCTCAGGGGAGGGGAGGAGAAGTAACAGAGGGACGATATCCAAGATCTGTGGGGCCCTGGAAGAAGCGTTGAAGAGGAAGAGCAGAGATGATGAGTGGAAAAGGAAGGAGTAGTAGGGTTAGATAATCTCTTCGCGAACGGAGTCGATTTGGGTCTCTTAGAGGGCAACTCGGTTGAGGATTAGTTCTTCTTCGAGCCACTGCTTCAAAAGAGACTTTGTTACTCTCTTCTTCTTCGCTTTTGCTTCCACCCCCAAACTTCGTGTACACACCCATTCCACCGGAACCCCTCCCCCTCCCTTCCCACAGGAACCCTAACCCTCTTCCTTCTCACAGGAAATCGAAATACAAATAAAAAATAGAAATTGAAATACAAAACCAGTTTCCCTGATAGAGAGTAAAGGCCAGATGAGAGGGGTTGTTTGCCAGCATGGTTGACTGTTGAGGCGATGTGAGAGATGCATATGAAAAGAGATAAGGTAGGGATTTTGTCTGTGAGAGAGGCGCATGAAGAGAGAGATAAACTTGACTGAGCTGACTGAGAAAGGAGAGATAAGTTACCCACCGTTAGATTGCTTGATAAAATAACAAATGTTGGATTAAGAAAATAGAAGTCCCATCACACTTTGCTAACTTGTATAATAGATTAACTATATCCCTTTGCAAGTATATCTTTTTTGAAACAAGCAATGTTGCAGCTAGTGTGATTTATGTACCTTTAAATTCCTTTTTTACCTCAGTATCTCTATGTTAATTTGCTTTAAATAGTTCTCTTAATTAGTATTTGAAGTCGTATACACTCTATTACTTTTTTAATTTCATTTCGAGGGGCTTATGAAATGGTAAAGAAGTTTGCATTTTGATGAGCAAGTGAAATGTCTTTGTCAAAATTCCACATTTATTTTTAAAAAAAATTTCCTCTTAACTAAGAGATTGCCGCCATGGAAATAATGCCTCCTGCTCATAATAAAATTTCTTCTAAACTGTTAGTGAATGTTAAAGTAGGAAATCATGGTTTTTTCTGCATCATATGTGCATTGTGCATTATTCAATGAGATTGTTCTATGCGCGCGTCATCAGCTCACTATAGCCAGTATTTGAGCCCTTTGGTGTCCAAGAAGGGGGGGGTCCCACCAAAGGATTTGGGGTTTAAGGCCCCAAGGTTGTAACTTGAAAATTGATGTTTGCAGCAAGCATGTAATTACTATTTATTATATTTTGGTTTCTTGTAAGGAAAAGAAAATGTGTACCAAGTGCTTTAGTGCATTTAGTTTGATTTGTCAGATTTATCAATTAACAGATTGCCAGTTTGTTTACTTTTGACAGATTTGGGAGATTGTTTACTCAAAAGATGGTTCAGTTAAGGAGGTTTCAAAAGTTATGCAGCTCAAGGGGCATAAGGTAATTTATTTTCATTTTGGGGTCATATTTTCCTTGTTAAATTGCATAGTCCTGCCCATTCTTCTGTGAAGTCATTGTTTCTTTTACAAAAAAAAAGAAGGAAAATCTAATTCAATATGCGCACTTAAAGCTTGAATGGAGGTCTAGAATGCAGATGTTTATTTAATACTGAGATATTTAAGTCTCTTTTTGATGTTTTTGTGGCGAAAACATATAATGTAAAGGATTATGTGATAACGGTCTTGTGTTGGAAAAATAGGATTGATGTAGCTCACCCAAATAGTTGGCACAAAGCATTTTTGAGATGTGTGTCTCCTTTGAAGAACATAAGAAGCAACTTGTTAAATCTTATCATGGCCAAAGATTTTAGTATCTCAATGCTATTAGAGATATATTCTTTATTTATTCTGCTTAAAAATTACTTCTAATAACAGATGAGAATTTTGCAATAAATTATGAATTTGTGCTTCATTATTTTTTTACTTCATTATTTATTCTATGTCTATCCTTATTTTTTGAAATTTTCGGTTTTGGCTCATGTCTCTCGTCTTTTCCTTCTCACCACTACTTTTTCTACTTATGGATTCTGGTTTGGTGGATCTTCAGAGTGCAGTGACTTGGTTGTGCTTTGCTCCTAATTCAGAACAAATCATAACAGCATCTAAGGATGGTTCAATAAGAAAATGGAACATCAATGGTATGTACAATTCCATGATTTTTTGCTGTCTTCTATTGCTAAACTTTTTCTGTGTTACTTGTGTATTTATTGTATGCACGGTTGCATGAATTTTTTGCTGTTGTCTATTGCTACTTTTTTCTGTGTTATCTGATTAGCTAACCTAAAATTTGGCAAGAATTTATATATTTGTGGTTCACTGTTTGATTGTGATTGAGACAGATAATCAAATTGAAATGAAATGAAGAAAGGCTTGGAATGTAAATAAGATCTTACTGCGCAAAGAAATACCCAAGGATTAGGGAATGAGGAACTCGTGATTGGATTCTAATCTAGCCATCCACTGGGATAATACCCTTTTTCATGTTTCCACATTTTAAAAAAG
Organism: Heliamphora exappendiculata; assembly: GCA_034768845.1. Lineage (NCBI taxonomy): Eukaryota > Viridiplantae > Streptophyta > Magnoliopsida > Ericales > Sarraceniaceae > Heliamphora > Heliamphora exappendiculata. Next base: position 13,892,031 of record JAOTRH010000024.1, on the reverse strand, counting down.
AAATGGTAATTAGGAACCAAGGCAGGCCTCAATGTTTTAATTAATTGCTGAATGCTTATCCAGAATGGGTCTGATACCGCAAGATAACGGGAGCTATTTATGGTGTGGCATTTGGAGAGCAGACACCCTCCTATGTTTCATTTATTTATTTTCTGTACTACTGTAGGCGTTTTTTAACTGTAAAAATGATAATAATTTGGATAAATGTAGATATGGGATCCTCTGGTATATACTTTGCTTGCCTTTTTTTTTTTGATTTAAAACTTCTTTTAGAATTGAGGATTGTGGATTGTAGATTGAGAATTCTAATCAGTTGACTGTTGTAGTTAGTATAGAATGAGATTGAACAGATCTACACAAACATTGCATGCTCATGGGGATGAGTCTTTGGGGTGAGCAGCATTGTCAAGTTCCTAGCTTGGCTTGGTTAGGTGTGAGACACAGATGCTCCAGAATTGTGTTCTTGTGCAAGTTGAGTTCATACTTTGATTGAGATTATCAAGCCTGTCATCTTTATTTTGCTTTTGCTTCCAGAGCTCCAACCCGTTGTCTTCTCAAATTAACTATCATCTTCCTCATTGATAATACATTCCATTTGATGGATTTTTCCCATTTGCCTGCTTCTTCCTACATGGTTGTGAAGTCAATCCTTACTCCTTAGGGTGACATGCTTAAAACATCAATTCGAATTGCCTGGGCTTGACACTTGCCTCCACCGAGAAACACTTGAATCCCCTTTGAAACACCTTAGGTTGAAAGTAGAGCGTAGAGACTTCTTTTGGAATCATCATAGAAGTTGTGTATTAGATGCAAAAGTTAGGGGCTTGTCAGAGCACCTAGGGGCATCACTCACCGTAGACTCGTGGAGGCCTACGGCCTGACCAATCTCAGAGACAGAGGTGAACACAAGAAGACAAGACCATCCAGCATTGACCAAAACTGGAACCTCGTGCACTTTATAATACCTGACTCTATAGCCACCAACAATTCTTATGAGATAGCCCTGAGACTATTGTACATACCTTTTGCAACCCCCTGACATGAGCTAATGAGGTTTTACATAGATGCAGACAGTAGGTTAGAAGCATCTCGGTTGTCAAGCCAAGGGGAACATGCTACCTATCCACACTTAAATTGGCTCCCCCTTGATTTGACCACCCTATAAAATTAGCCCTCTCCCACACAAAGAAAGTTTCCACCCACTCTCTAATCTTTATACTCCGGTTTAGCTCAAGAGCCTACACTATTGTCTCTTCCTCTTTATAAGTTACCCTAGCTATCTCCTCTCCTCCCCTCTGACAATCTCTGGTTATCATTGTACCTACCATCTTCCCGAGGGCTCATGGTTGCCCATGCCGCATGACCACTGCCCGCAAGCGTGATGTAAAATTATGTTGGATTAGTAGCATGAAGATTGAGCATGTAGATATAAGTATAATCACATTTTTTCCCATTTAAGCTGCGACACAAGCACCCCATACAACGCCACTTCAAATGCTTTGTTTATGCATTTCTCTAAAACTTTCAATTGGTAGATTTTGATTTCTGTAAGTTAGCCATTGGATGATTTACTTCTCAAAAATCTGCTGCTAACAAAGAGTTCAGAAGAAATTATAATCGAAGAAGGGTGGTTTCTTTAGCACTGGCAATTTGGTATAGAAAGGATCTCTTTGTTTGATTAAATTTGTTTACCTGTGTGATTGTGGTTGGTCTGATTACTTGCCTATAGTTTCTTGAAATAGCAATTGACTTATTTTATTTTTTCCTTATTTTGCTGACCCTTTTCATCCATTCCTTTGAAGTTCGATATCATCTTGATGAGGACCCAAAGACTTTGAAGGTGTTTCCTATTCCACTTCATGATTCAAGTGGAAATAGCTTGCACTATGATCGTCTCAGTATTTCCCCCGATGGAAGGATATTGGCAGCCACTCATGGTTCAACATTGCAGTGGCTAAGTGTTGAAACTGGGGAGGTTTTGGACATGGCTGACAGAGCTCATGATGGTATGCCTGATTTTCAATCTTTTCTGTATTACAAAGTCGGGCTTTTACCCTTCCATTTCCCTCTCCATTTCTGCTTCCATTACCAGATAAGTTTAGTGAACAATTTGGAAACTGCAATATCTCTAATGATTGATGGTAAGTTTTTCTTACGTTCAAGTTATAAATCAGGAACTATATGATACGTATATCCTTATTGAAAATAACTTAATTGTACTCTCTCTCTCTCTCTCAGTGGGTTATTTATATTTATTTATTTATTTTTGGGTGGTGGATTCTAAAGATATTTGAAGTATGCTGAGAACTACCATAATAACTGATCCCTCATCTGATCTTTCACGAATTAATCCGTCACTATGTCATGTGCTTTACAGCGCGTTAGGCAATAATTCCCTTTATCCTTGTCTTGCTGATTTATGTTTTTTTGCTAATTACCCAATGTGCTTTCAATATAGTAAACTATAAAATTTGGTTGGTATTTTTTTTTGTCTTGACAAAATTCATTGACTAAATTGATGAATAGTTATGATAGACTGCTCTGAAGTTCATAGTATGATAAACATGATTAAGTACATTCATTGATGAGTATATTTCATGCATGACAAACTGGGGCATGATCAGCCTCTAGGTCTTTCAGTCACATTGAAAAATTGGATCTAGTTGCTGATGTTCTTCCGGTTGTGGGGTATGGTGAGCAAGAAACTGTTTTTATGAATTAAGGACCACATTTTAAACCTGTTTGGATGTTTATGCAGCTTACTGTTATTCTCTCTTCAAAGTTTGAGCTTGTTATTGGCAGCAAAAGTTGCTGCTGTTGTGTAGACGTCTTTGAGAATATCTGTTCAGCGTTCACTTATCAACTAGATAATTACCAGAACTTCCTATTATAATGGGGTCATGCTAACAACAGCCATAGAGCGAGTATAATGCCAAAAAGTTAGAATTCCAATTTTCACTTATTCCCAAACTATTCTACAGACTTTAATACAATTCTCCCACATTTTCCCACTTTTTACATGCACATCAAGGATATTGACAACCCATTGGGTGCTAATTAGCATTTTCGTTTATTTAGATGATTTTGTTCCTGATACACCGATCACTGCCCCCTGCTCTGGGACCCTGCAGTCTCACATTCTACCTATGATTTCTAGTGATGTTCCTTGCTCCATTTTGATGCTGCTTTTGTTACTTGATTTGCGTCTAATGCTATGCATCAGATTGCCCTCCCCTGTATTGAATTTTCTTTGAAACTCTGTATTACCTTCAATCTATCATGCAGGTGACATCACAGGCATTGCGTGGGCCCCCGGGACAGTACCAATGGGTAAGTTCCTCTCCCCTTTTAGAAGTTCCTAGTTATTTGCACTTACATTTTTTGCTTTTTTAAGTCTAAGAAGCTGGTGAGAAATTCCCTGAAATCGGGGTGGTCAGATCATCATACTGCGTTCTCTCCTTTAAAATAAAAATAAAAATCTTTTCGCCAGTTTTTTCGGAGAGTTGTTAACCACCATTCTGCTATCTAAATGCAAAACACGTCAAATCTGTAGCCTGATCAAATAATTTTCATCCTTCAGACTATTTGGAATAACCATAAAATAAGTTTTTATCCATTCCTGTCAGACATTGTGCTAATTTTTTGTACAAAAAGTTAAATGATACGCATCTTGGCATTTGAAGTCTAATGAGTGTTTTCCAGCAAGGGATGCTGTGAGATTGAGTGTTCCAAATAGTAGGCATCATGGCATTTGAAGTCTGAGGAGTGATTTCCAGCAAGGGATGCAGTGAGATTAAGTGTTCCAAATTATAATGCATTCAGGATTTGTTAAATTCTGGGTTGATAGGTCCCCATAAACTGACCCAGTCTGGGAATTGTCTCTGCCTGTCTGACACAATTATATCTATAATACTAGTGAGGTTGTGCAAGTGTGACTTTCTGTGCAAGTGATGGGTCACACGAGGCATTTTCATAATCCTTTGGCAAAACTTAGAGGAGACGACCTTCTTCTTTTTTGGGTTTTGGGATCAGAGAGAATACTGGTTTCTTTATCATTTATGCTACGAAGGCTTGGTTTTCTACTTTATAAGATCAAGAAGTTGGGGAGACACGAACAGTGGGGTGTCCATGGATGATAGACTTGATTGTACCTGACTAGCCAACCAAAATGATCCCATTTATTTCCAAACTTCTGATATCAGATTCTTTTGGTTTTAAATTCTTCTTTATTTTTTATTTGTATCTTCTCATCTTTTTTCCCCCCTATGGCAGTTCTGTTGGTTTTGGGTAGGGAATATAGGTGGAAAAAGTAGAACTGTTTAGTCCTGGCGCAGAAGCTGATTGTAAGAACCTAAAGTGACCCTTCTTGAAGTGCCTACTAAATCCACTGAGGGACAAAATAACTACTTTCAGCTACAAGCTAGCTTATTTTTCAAATATTTACAGTTTCTGCTACAAATTATAACTATTATTTTTTCAGTTAAAATCTATGAGCAACTAATTTCAACAATGCTAAATACCACCTTAATCTTCTACTAACTTGATTCTCCTTTTCTCATAAACATGGTGGACTCATGGGTGGCTGATGCTCGTCAAATTTGCTGTCATGTCCGTTTTCTTTTTCCTTCTTGCAAAAAGCATGAACCCAAATGACTTTTAGATTTATGTCTTTCTATATTGCATAAAAGCCTCCAACCCCTTTGTTTGAAATTTGTTGGATGTTAGTACTTTTAGTAGTACTTTGTTGGGGAACGGTTCTTCTATATACACAGAACCAACAGAAAATTATCCCATTCACATGTACGTAGGACTAAGACCTAAAATACAGAAAATGATCTCGGCCATACATATGTAGGACTAGGACCCACAATAAAGAAAGTGATCTCAGCCATTCATATGTATGTATGAGTAGGATCCACAATATGTGTAGGCTCCATAATATGCATATGAATAGCTGAAATCATTTTCTGGGGTTGGATACTATGTACCTAGACTTTTGCGTTGGGAATGGGTTCTTCACTTTTTTTATCTTGTCTTCTGAGTTTTTGTTGCCTGTATGAATTGGCTACTATTCTTTATTTGTTGCTTGTATGAATTGGCTAATTTTTGAATATCGTCTGATTTAAATCATATTACAATATTCCTTCTTGTTTGCTCCACATAATCTCATTATGTTATTACGTGTTTTTTTGTTTCAACAGGGGATAAAAGGGCGTTGGTTTTAGCCACTGCCGGCGTCGACAAGAAAGTGAAGTTGTGGGCGGCTCCACCGCTGAATTCATCATGAAGGAATCTGCTGCTGCATTCCCATAAACAATTCTGTGGAAGCTCTTGTTCTGGCGTCATAGATTCGTCTCTGGGTATGCTTCCTGACTTCTCAGCCACCTGATCACAAGCTCAAGCCTTTAACTACTATTTTTGAAGAGATCCATACCCCTCTGGGGAAAACAAGCTAGACTACGGTGAGACCGGAAAGCTGACATAAGATACGTATAAAACTCCCCAAACATTTTGTTGCTTACTCTCAAAAAACTTCAATTCCTACAGGATTACAGATTTCAACTATATATGGGTGATTTTGAATTTTTTATACACCCAGCGATAAATTAACTGGTGACAGCAACTCTCGTTTCAAAGTTAGATCTATGATGTTGACATGTTATTAACAAATTCCGTTTCTGTTTTGCCCCTTGCCGGGTGATCGTCGAGCTTTTACGAACCACGGATAATTTACTTTCTCGAGCTTTTATCATCTATTTCTTTTTAGTCGTTTTCAGGATCATTTACTTTGTGGAGCGCAGTTAATGTTATTAACACTGTTTGTGCGCAGATTATTAATAATATCCGTGTTTGGATTATAAATTTGTGGAGGGATTTATTAAGAGAAAGGAAAAATGAGACAAATCTTTAATACAAATGATGTAATTTTGACTAATTAAGTTCGTTAGATTAAAGATAATTATGGTTATTTGAATTTTTGAAAATTAAAACTAAAAAAAATTAAAAATATAAACCGAACGTATATATGATTTTTTTTTTCTTCAAATTCTGATCCAAAATAGAATCTCGGAATTTTTTTCCCAAGCCAGAGATGAAAGTGCGATCAACAACCCATTCGAGCGGCTTATGCCCTCGTTTACATATCAATTAGGGTTACTGAAGTATACTCTTTCTTTTTATCTTTTTTTTGACATCTCTAGATGCCGCCGAGGTCAATTTATATGCACATGACTAACCAATTCTGCCGCTTACTAGTGGAGGTCTAACTAAAATCAAGATAAAATCTCATATGGTTTAACACCAAAAAATTGATAGTATTATTGAAATTAGTAATTTATAAATTATAATTTGTAATAAAAGTTGAAAGTACTTGATAAATATGTTAATTTGTAATTAAATAATAAAAATTATAATTTATAATAAAAATTATAATTTATTGTTAAAATTAATAATAAAAAAATTAAATGCTAATTTAAGAAGTTTCGCAAAACACCCATAATTTTCCTTTGGCACCCCACCCTTGTGTCGTCATGAAATGTTCTCAAATAGGTATGTTAGTGTGCCTTCTCTTTTCAAGTGTTTATCACCTGTACGCACGAGATAGGATTCCCAGCCACGCCATGCTTTTGTGTGGTGTATTAAGCTACCTTGTTTTAATAAAATTTAAAATAAAAAAAAAATTAGTGAATAATTTAATTTATAAGTTGTTTACTATTTTTTATTCAGCATACAATTTTTTAATGAATAAAATTTATCCGTATAAAAGTTTTAACGCGTAAAGTTTTTTTAGAACAAAAATACCTTAAAACAGATAAATTTATCTGTGTATTTTCAAAACATGTATAGATAACATAAATAAATTTATTTGTCTTTTATTGAAAATATATGTAAAAAGAATAGATAAATTTATCTATTTTATTAAAAATACGTATAAAAAACACATATAAATTTGTCTGTGTCTTTTCAAAATATGTATAAAGAGTATAAATAAATTTATTTATTTTTTATTAAAAATACAGATAAAAAATACAGATAAATTTATCTGTACCTTTTCAAAACATATATAAAGAACACAAATACATTTATTTGTTTGTATTATCTGTGTTCATACGTAAACTGATAAATTTATCTGTTAAGCATAAATAAACAAACAGATAAATTTATCTGTTTGTATTATCTATATTTATATGTAAACAGATAAATATATATATATAGATAAATTTATCTGTTTGTATGATATTTTTAGAAAAAAATTACACAATTAAATATTGCGTGTTAAAATCTTTGTTAATAAACTCTACGCGTTAAAACTTATTTTTTAAAATTTTTGACTGAAAGCATGCCGCTTTAAGTTATATAAGCAAAAAGTTCGTTTAGTGAATCGTGAATGTAATTTTAAGTAAAAATACAATAAGTCAAAAAGTTTAACTTAAAGTGATTTTACGTTAAAAAGCAAAAAGCATAATTTAAAGGTGATATAATTTTTTAGAATTTTTTAGAGATAATTTTATATTTAATATAGATCTTATTTGATATAGTTTGATAAATAAACTTTAAAAATATAATTTTTTTATAAAAAATAGATATGTATAATAAAATTTATAATATTTTTAAAAAATATATAAAAAACATAAGGTAAATTACAACCCCGTTTAGATAGATCTTACTTATTTACTTATTAATAAATAAGTCAATTTGCTAATAAATTACTTCGTTCGGATGGAATTACTATTTGCTTATTTATTTGTTTAGCTACCAAAATGAATTTATTTGCTTATTTACTTATTTGGCTACCAAAACGAGTTTATTTAACTTATAAATTAATTAATTAATTAATTTATTTATTTATTTATTTGACTATCCAAACGAATTTATTTAACTTATAAATTAGCTTATTTATTTATTTATTTTTGACTTATTTAATTATCTAAACGATATAACTTATTTTTTTAATTTATAAATTAATAAACAAATAAATCATTTTATCCAAACAAGGCCTATATTTATCTCTCCTAAAATTTAATCTTATTTCAAGATTACTAAAACGACATTAATTTTCCTATTGACGTGTTAACCAAACGGAGTTAACAAAAAAAAAAAACATTCTTTTACAATTTTAACCTTGTAATTAAACTATTTTTTAAATTAATTAATTAAAATAAAAAAAACTACTCCGTCTTCCTCTCCATGACCTCTTATTAACATCCACTGCCACTCCTCATTGGGCCCCCCAACCGAGTCTCTGACGCCGGTGATCCTCGTCTCTCCCAGCTTTCTTTCTCTAGACCTTACCTTCTTCTCGAGAATGCCTCTCTCTGGGTCGATACTCACTCAACGAGAAGGAGAAGCAATTGGGTGAGTTTCAGGCTAAGTTTGCGTACACGCTGACGCTCGATAGTCCAAAATACCTGTATTTTTACAGCGTCGGACTCGAAGCGGTGTTGGTCGGAAAGCGGCGGATTGCAGCGCCAGAGAGCTTGAAAAGGGTTGATAGCGGCGGGAACGGTGGGGTGGTGGTGGATTCCGGGACTACATTTACTATTTTACCTTCGGAACTGTACGAATCAGTGGTGGGTGAGTCTGCTCACTCTAGACCCAATTCCAATTCTTTCCCTGTTTTGCATCCCCCGTCTTCTTCTTCGAAAATGGCAGAGGTTGTGACAGGAAGGCGCTGATACAAGAGACGTTTCAGGGGGGGAAGAGATGAAATAGCGGGACAAGTTGGGTTGATTTGGGAACTGATAAAATCGATCCCCAAATTGTCGACACAGATCTCATAATTTTTCATAGAACTTTGCAAAAATAACCTATAATCCAACACACACATATATACATACATTTCTGTATATACGTATACACACCACCTGATGGATCGTTGAAAATTATTTGCTTTGATGGGTTAGTCAGATCCTCTACAATTTTCTCTCCTTCGAGTGTGCATATACATGGCTATATATATAAATCTAATTACAAGGATTTAGAAGAAAGGAGGCTTCTATATATAGCAAACAATCAAGTTATTCAAGTTCAAGATCGGGATTAGAAGAAAATTGAAAAGGAGGGAAAAATTCTGGTTGCTATACAAATTCTAAATCAAAAGGATTTGGCTCCCATCGACGCGGTGATTGGAGAGGGAGAGAGTGGAAAATTGAATGTATCCCTGTGGTAAAATGAAAAATATATATAAAATATTTAATGATAAAATTAGTTTTTATTCAGTCATTTACAAAAAAGATTAAGGTGAAATTCAAAATTAAACAAATATATATATATAATGTCGTTTCAATAACTTTATGGGTGGTTATTGAAATAAGTAAATCTCAAAAGAGATGAACGTAATTTATCTAAAAATATATGTAAAAGGGAAAAAAAGATTATAAGATTTTGGATTGTTAAATAAGATTTTTTGTGTTTTTAATTTTATGAATATTGAGTTAAAAAACAAAAAAACTTAACTTAAAATTAGTTGCTAAGGTCAACAATTCAAATTTTGGCATTAACAAGGTATATTATTCTTTTTTCATTCGATCAATTTAAGTTATTGACGAGTGTTGCTTAAATTTTAAATTTACAGACTTATTTGACTGATCAAATTATTAATAATTATGAGATATATAATTTTATAGATAAATAATTTTGTGAAACTAATAATAAGAAAATTATTAATATCACGTTCTTTTAAATATTGTATACTTCACATTTTGTAAAATTAATTATTTAATTAATTCAAATTTTTTTTACCATTTACTACATTCATATCATAGAAATACAATTTCATTAGATATCTAGTCTGTTGAGGATTAAAGATTAGGATTTGTAGGTTTCATCAACGCTAACCAGTAAACTCAGGGATGTGTCCACGTATGCCCCGCCAATGCTTTTGCCATTGATCCTCTCACGATCGGATTAGGAACTAGTTTTAGAGTGAGAATGAAAATAGATTATGAAAATATTTTAGCAGAATTTTAGCTAGTGAAAATACATACTTTTGCCTGAGGGTTAATTGACTTTTTATAGGAAAAAATATATTTGATTCATTTTGGGTATTTGCCCTGACCTGACCCGAGCTTCTCGGGTTGTCTTGCTTCTGCTCATGCTATACCTGTTAGAGCCTAATAGTGACTCACCATGAATATCATGTTTTCATGTCTCTTTGTATGTTCTTTTTGTCATGTTACACTGTCTGTTTGCTTCCAAATTCTGTCTCGAGTAAGGTTAACCTTCACTAACACTTTGAACCTAGGAGTGACTTAATTGTCAACGACATCTCAATAGAGACGTCGGGCCTAGGTAAGTGTATCATAGACCCAAATAACTATGTTTCTCAAACCTTGAACTCGGCTGGTGGTTCATTAGAATTTGTGTTGTTTGGCTTTCGTGGGCAAGCGGCTAGTCTAAACTCTAACTCATCCCATCCTCGAGCTCGATCCACGTGGTGCCGAGCACAAATATTTCATATATCGAGATCAAAGTGTCTCACATTGTGCTTGTCATTCTAATGAGATGGGGCCCAATGATGTCAAGCAATGCTCTTTCAGCTAACATAGCTTTTCAATAAGCTTAATAAGTATTCAATGTCGCTTGTAATCTAATTTTATATTTAATTCAATTAATTAAAGATAAAAAGGAAAAGGGAAAGCATTCAAATATAAATTAGGGTGTTTAGAAGAGCTTTTTTTCAATATTTTTTTTATATATGTCTTCAAATATTTCAATTTTTGATTTTTGAGTAAATTACACTGAGTTCTCATGAAATTTACGAAAATATTAACTACAACTCATGTGGTTTCTGAAATGTTATTAAAATATATTATTTTTTAATAAAAAATATACATTAAATAGTAACATAAATTTGACGATTGAACTAATTTGATACAAAAACTAAATCAGAAGAAATGTTAATGACGTTTCAGAAATTACATGAAAAGTAGTTGATATTTTTATAAACCTCAAAAGAGGTCAGTGTAATTTACCCTTGATTTTTTTATCATGATGAATCTAAAAATTGAACTCTTTTTTACCTATGTTAAAAAAGTTTACTATAAAAATAACTAAGCTGTATTTTGACTAAACATATCTTATTTTTATTTTTAAGAATATTTCTTATTTCTCAATTTAAAGTTTTAATTTTTAATTACTCGTGATGAGAAAATTTTAAAATAAAATAAGTTAAGATAAAATAATTAAAAATCATTTAAAAGAAATTTTGACAAACACCAATTATTTGATGGTTTTATTGTTTTTTTATATTATTATTAATTAATTTATTTATTTGTTTATTTATTTGAGCTCAAACGATGCTTTAAAAACTCCCGCGCTATAAACCCGATTTGGCGCGCACTGGCCTTGGCCCGCCACGTCATGATTCGCGTGGCCCACTTGAATCACTTGGGTTTAAGAATTTAGAGAGAGAAATCAAAATTTCCATCATCTAGGGTTTACGGGAACGCCTCTGTTTGACCTATTGTTCTTCAATGAAGATCCTACAACGTTTTCTGCTACGGTTTAAGAACTAAGTGAGAGAAAACCCAATCTCGGCCATCTAGGGTTTACGGAACGATTTTGATTGGCCTATTTTCTTCAATCAAGATCCTATAACGTTTCTGCTAGGGTTTAAGAATTAGGGGAGAGAAATCCGAAAGGTCCGTCACCTCGGGTTTACGGGACGATTCTGATTGACCTATTGATCTTCAATCAAAATTCTACATCGTTTCTCACCAGCAATGGCTTTCTGGGGTTCTCTCTCTCTCTCTCTCTCTCTCTCTCTCTCTCTCTCTCTCTCTCTCTCTCTCTCTGTGTGTGTGTGTGTGTGTGCGTGTGTGTTGCGTGTATACATGAATACTTACAGTTATATCATATGTTCTTTAAATTTTGTAATATGGAAATGTAAGTGTGGATTGGCATAATACTCTATTTATGATTGACGGTGTTCAATTTATGCCATTTGAATTTTCAGGGGTTGAGGTAAAACCCGGAAAACCATTCAATCATTCATTTGATCGAGTGAGAGGAAGGCTTCACATCTCTCAGGTATCGATTGTCCAGGAAAACTTGTTTTTAGTTTTCTCGACATTGCGTTATTGGACAATTAAACTTAATTTGATTATGAGGATATTTGGTAGAAGCTAAAAAGTAAAAAAAAAAGGGTCAATACTGCAAAAAGTTTATTAAAGACGAAAATAGCTAATTTTGACTGAAATCAGCTTATTCCTTTTTTTTTTTTTTTACCTTTTTTCATTTTTTGGTTTAAAATGTTTCCTTTTGTATTACTCATGAGGAGTGGAATCTAAAAAATATAAAGATTTGGACTGGAATTAAAAAAAATTACTAGAAACAAAAGAATAGCTATGTTTAAAAGTTTTGATAAACACCACCTTGTGTGTGTAAATTGTTTTCACCCATCCAGCAAACTCATACCCATACCAAGATTACCAAGAATTGGGAATTTGTTGTGTTGGCTGATGAATGTGCTGTTGATTTCTTAGGCAACGTTGGGGATTGGTTCGTCTCCAAAGAAGAGCTTAGTTCAGTGTAATGTAGGTGATAGGAGCCCGGTCTTTCTCTGTGCTTTGTTGCCTGATAAAACAGAATCATGCCATATGGACTTGGAATTTGAAGAGGGTGATGAGGTTCTCTTTTCTGTTATCGGGCCTCGAAGTGTTCACCTCACTGGTTACTATTTGGGAAATGGCCGACACTCGAATATAAACGATGATACGTATCCTCATGTTTTGGTAAATTGTCCTTCACTTGACCTTGTATAAATTCTAGGTACACTGAATTCAACCACAGAACCAACCACATAAAATGATATCAACCATCCATATGCATTTGGGGCCTACATGTATAGTGAGTCCTATATGCATATGGATGGCTGAGATTGTTTTTGTAGTTGGTTTTGTGCACGAAAAAGAACTGATATTCCTTTCCTTCCTTTCACGACTTCAATAATGACACAAGCAGTGATATACATCACCAGTGAATTGTCACACCTCCTCTTCATGATTCATGTAGCTGCCATCTCTTATTTCAGCATCAAATTAAATTGATTAACTGCATTTCATTTATTTGTCGAACTTTCTTACTACATTAGGTATGGTGGAAAGTTTTCACAGTTCGAAAAAAAAGATCTATCCTAACTATTGAGACTTCTGTTGGATAAAATCTGCTTTTATATACTGTTAGTTTAGTAGCAGGAATCTTTGTACTCTCCTTTACTATTATGGAAAAGTGATTCCTATGGGGAGGATATTGCAAACACGGAGACAGAAGAATCTACTCGTTGCAGCGATGAAGATGAATATGAGGATAGTTTTATTGATGATGGTAATCCTGAAGTTTGTCCATCTTCTCCTGTTTCGAATGACAGAGGTACTGTTCGTAGTTCCTATGCTTCTTTTCTCCTTGTGAATTTCCCAAATGCAATTTTGGATGAATTTTAGTTTATTCGGTGCACCGCCTTCCACTAAAAGTCTTCATGGACATTATATGTATGTAGTGCTCATTTGTATTTTCTTGATAAATGTTTACCTTTTTCTATTTTAACTATTGTAATGTAATTCATATAAACATTAAATATGTCAATCCCATAATCTTGTTTATTGGCGAAATCAGATGAGATCTGTGCAACATGTTGCTATCTATTATGTAACATTTGTTCAGATCCATCCAATCAAAGTAGATAACTTTGTTTTTGAATGTCTGCTATTTGAAATATGGTGATTTTGGCTCCAGGGGTTGATGAGGATATGCTGGATAATGAGAAGCCAGAAGAGAGGAAATTCACCCGTAAGCGACTCAAGAAGAAATACCAGTCAATTGAATCTGATGATGACAAAAATTCCCAGCAAAAAAATATTGTCAATGAATGTCAGGGCATATCAGGAATAGAAAGTGAAGATGAAGACAACTTCCCCATATCATCGTTCTGTAAAAGTAGAACTGAAGAAGGTGAGAAGTTTGACAAGGAAACAAGCAAAACGGACAACAAGACGACAGAGGATGATTGTTTACAGGATAGGACGGAAGATAAGGGCACTCACATGATTAATCCAACAAATGCAGTTGATGCTATCGCTGTAGTTGGTCAGTCAAAAAGGTGAGAATACTGTATGGCTGATTATTGCTGCAGTTCACCTGTGACTTGGGCAGGACCTTCAGTTGTCTGACACTCTTTGCCATCCAAGATTATGGAAATACAAAGTAATTAAGGAGAAAAACAAAGAAGACATTTTATAATTACACTTGTAGGTGAAGAATGAAGCATCATGTTGCAACCCATAGTGGGCACCTATACTGATTCTTGCTTACATATCCATTATGTTTAATGTTGTTTTGAGGGTTTTATTGATAATTTCTCTCTTTTTTTATTTCTTGTGTTCATCCCATTGGTATACTCAAATGTGTGACTGGCATGTAGTTCCTTACTACGCTTTGATGGAGTGGGGCCTGAGGACGGCTTTAAACTGAAGAAGGAAAGGAGAGAAAGGTCCAGTGAGGGAAAAACTCGTAAAGCTGGGAGTGTTAATTGTTGCAATGCCCTCAAAGAGGATAAATTGCAGCACACAGAAGAAAAGACCGACAAAATTGGCATGGATCTGCCCGTTACAAATACATTGTATCAGAAGCCAGTCATTGATAAGTGAGTCTTATTGTCTCCTTTTGAGCTGTATGTGTACACTGTACACATGCTTATATACTTGAAATTGGATCTTATTGGTAGTTTTTTTGTTCTTCATTTATGGTTGTCTTCCTTCTTAAATCATATGCTCAAGCAGGGAACCTGGCCTGTCAAATCATTCTTTGCCCCCTTCTAATGAAGTGGATTTTAAGAACCACGTGAAGTCAAAGAAGAAAAGGAAAGATAGGACGGAGGACGGAAAAACTCTCGAGTCTGATGGTGTTAGCCATAGAGATGCCCTGAAAGTACACAAAGCCCTGCAAGACAAAGCAGAGGATCAGACACCAGGCACTGACAGGTGAGGACTGTGATTTCCTTTCAAAGTGCTGTATTTGATTCCTGCATGCATTCATACATGTGGTGGTGTTTGGCACAGCTTCTCCCAATAGCTTATTATCATTTTTATTTTTTTAATATTTGTGTCGATTCTTTACTTTTTTGATTTCTCTCATCACAAGGAAACTAAAAAGTATTTTTTTTACTAATATTGAAAAAAATTCACTAAAGGCGAAAATAAATTGTATTTTGATTGGAAAACAGTTTTTTTTTCATCTTTTGTTAACTTTTTTTTATTTTTGGCCTAAATTCTATACTTCTTTAATTCTCGTGACAAGAAGAGTTGGAAAAACTATATTTTTTCTAACACAAATATGAAAAGGGTTAACAAAAGACAAAAATAAGCTATTTGGCAGAATCACTGACAAACACCAAAACAGTTTTGTTGATAATTCTGTTTCTTGTGCTTTATCGTGTCCGTCTTGTATGATTTACTTGAACAGGGAAACTGACTGGTTGCCGCCTTCTAATGAAGCTGGCTCAGAAAGCAGTGCAAAGCCAAAGAAGAGAAGGAAAGAATGTGCTGCTGAGGAAAAACCCGTTGAAGGTAGTACAAACTATATTAACATCGTTAAGGAGGATAAGATGAAACACCATGAAATTGGGTCTGACAAAAGTACCAAGGATCATCCGGTGAGAGGTGAACAAGATCATAAGTTTTCTAATGTTAGGTGAGTATTTTATCTCCTAAACATTTTGAGCATGTTCAGGAGCCCCCTCCTGTTGCTGCTGCTCCCATTTCATTCTTGGATGATGTATTTGTGGTAGGGGTTTAATACTACTAGTTATGTAGAGCTATTTTTCCCTTCCCAATTTCATTTTTAACCTTCTTTACTAGTGAAAATGATTCATTATCCTTGATCTTCCAGTTTGGTAATCAACCTTTGCCCCATCAGAGGGTGGAATCCCAAGCTTGTTGAACAGACTTCTTCAGCACTTGTCTCCTATTTGTACTGTGATTTTCTATTTTTTATTTTAGAAAATTTTACTTTACAATATGTGCCAGGGGTATTGACATTGATTCCAATCAAGTAGCTAACGGCGATCAACCCGAGAATGCAAAAGCTAAAAAGAAAAAGAAGAATAAAGTTCAGGAGAAAGAGGGAAATCTGGATGCTGATATATCTTCGTTGCATGAGGAAGAAAATAACAGATCCATTATGAGATTTGAGAACAATAATTCAGAAGCTGAGTCATGTCGAGCGAGGACCTTGTCAAATGGATTGATTATTGAAGAGTTACAGATGGGTAAACCAGATGGCAAACTTGCTGCTCCAGGGAAAAAGGCAAGTTTTTGTTGTTGATTGATTAAATGAATAATTATTGGTCGATATATTCTTCCTTGCCAATTTCATGAACAGGAAGTAATATGAACATTACTGTAGTCCTCTATGTTGTATTATGTGGATATATATGTTTTATGGTTTAGGTCAAAGCTTGTGAATTTCTGCGTTTTCTATTTTGTTGCCTTTGTTGATGAATTATGACTTCTGTTTGGTTTAGGTCAAAGTCCATTATATCGGCAAATTAAGGGAGAATGGAAAAATATTTGACTCGAATATTGGCAAAGTTCCTGTCAAGTTTCGTTTAGGTACCATCCTGGCAAATAACATACGGATGAATTATATCCCAATTAACCTATTTTCTCACCCCCTCTGTATTGTCTCATCTAGGTGCTGAAGATGTTATAGAGGGATGGAATATCGGTCTTGACGGTAATTACCTTATATGAACAAACTTTTTTCGTGTTAATTTGATAATTTTCCTATTATTTTCCATCATTACTCTCACTGCTGCCTAAGGTTATATTTAGCCTTGTGTACGAATGGTTCTCAGGTATGCGAGTTGGTGACAAAAGAAGGCTGGTTGTCCCACCATCAATGGGGTATAAGATCGAACATTTTTGTGAATATTTCTTTAAATCCCGTTTCTTCTGTTAGTCCTCCGTCACATTTATTTTTTTGCAATGCAGTTATGGGAATCAAGGAGCCGGTGAGAATATTCCGCCAAACTCTTGGCTGGTGTACGAGGTTGAACTGGTTGTTGTTCGCTGATTGTTTTGCTCCATTTTTGTTGCCGTTTCTCTTCGTCATTTGTTTTGTATCATAGAAATTAGCTTTAAGTATAAAAACTACATGAATACCAAAGGAATGGTTTTGGGATTTGAAATTTAAAGTTATGGTGACAAATAAACTTTAATATCGTTTGAGCAAGTTTTAACCAGGAGATAAATGTGATTTTGCGATTCGATTAGCCACTCACTTGGGTGTATGATTTCTCTCTATTATTCTGTGGAGGTAGAATTGCTATTCCAACAATTTTGAAATATTTATTTCTTTTCACATCTCAAAAAATAAATATTCTATTTCAATACGAAATCATACTATGCACTACCATATGATCAACATTGTTATTGTTATTGTCAACCACTATTGTTGCTGCTACTATTATTATCCCATTTTTCCATCACTACTATAATTAAGGTTTTCGTTGCCCCACCACCACCACCACTACCACTCCTGTTTTACCATTGTTATAACTGTCTCCATAGTCACACCACTACCGTTGTCGCCATTGCTACTAATACTATTACAATTAATAACATTATTATTTTCAAAATTACAACTAAACACTATATTTAATATTTTTTTCTTAATGAAAATATCTTTGCAGAAACAAATGAAATGAAGTGATGCTTTGTTAATTTTTTTGGCATTTTGTTTTGTTCTATTAAATTAACTTACTAAACATAAAAATGATAAAACTTGTTTTATTGTCACTTAAATTTATGTTGCCGATCAAACAATATAATGTGATTGAATATTTCATTTTATTCTATCTTTTGTTTTAATTTCACTTTCATTATATTCCAACGTAATTCTATCTATGCGTACAAAACAAAATTTAATGATTGAAAGTTTGTTTACCATATGTTTACATTTTCTCATTTATTTTTATTTTTATTTTTATTTTTATTTTTAGCGGCACTTTACTTGTTTCTCTTAGCTTATTTTTTTCTAAAAAAAAATATTTCTCATATTCTCTCACTTTTCCCCTCTCTCCGGCTTTTACCTCCCTCATTCTATTACATGAAAAACTAATAGTTATTATAATTAAAAATGAATAAAATAAAATAAAGCGGAAAAAACAAAATATTCACTTGCATTTTTTTATTTTGGCAAAAATATCGTGCAATCTCGGGCAGAATATTAGCTAGGATGTCTATACAAATAATCATTTCTAAGTGTGAAAAATTTTATATATAATCTTTTAATTTATATTTCGTAAATCTCGTTCATACTACAATAGCGGGAATGAGAGAGTATGAGAAGAATTTTTTTCTTAAAAATAAAAGCTAAGAGGAAAAAAAGAGAGTACTATTAAAGATTATGATAAATAAAAAATTTTATCGTTAAAGGAGGATTCAATACCACATGAAAGAATGACTATCAACTTTTAACGAATAAATAAGATTAAAATTTAAGAAAAATTCATAAAAACTAAGAAGAAACAAGTATTAGGGCAAAGATGCGGTGTTTAAAAAAGACAGTACCGTGTTGTGTTTTATTTAAAATTAGTTTGTGAATATATTTTTATAATTAAATTCATTCATTACGTAGTGTTCGTTGAGTTTGTTATTTATGTTAAAATTTATATTGATTTAACAATTTTTTTTTTAAAATTATAATTTTTATTTATTAATTTATAAAACAGTATTGTGAGATCTTATTCAATCACTTAACTGCAAGTATTGAATCAGTCTGAATTTTTATGTGAATAATAAAATTGACGAATTCTACGTGCGAATTAAATCATAAATATATATTCACAAACAAATTCCAAACAAAGAGCGGCACGGTGCAAGCAGGACACCCTTCCCATTTCCCAATTAGAGCCTAAATAAATAAAATAGATCATCTAAAATATAGTATTAATAAGAGGTGTTTGATATTGTTACAATTAGTTATTTATAGATTATAATTTATAACAAAAATTATAAGTGTTTGATAAAAATTATAATTTGTAGTTTAAATAAAAGAAAAAATAGTTATAATTTATATATAAAATAAATTATAAATTATAGTTAAAATTAATAGCAAAAAATTTAAAATTGTTAAAAAAAAATTACCAAATACCCCCATAATGTCAAACTGCATAAATATAAAATTAACAATCTCATAACTAAATTCTAATTTGGCAAAATAAACACATAATTATATCTTGGAAAACAAAATCTGAAATAATAAAACCTAATATTTTTAATCCAATTCACTACGCCTTTTACCTTGATTGGAAAAACATGGTGTGTGTGGTTGTGGTTGTTATCGTATGTACGCGTTTTAGAAGGTTATAAATAGAAAAAAGGCTTTAGTTACAGAGCGAGAGAGGAAGAAGAAAGCTTAAATTAATGGCTTCAATGGCATTGCCAAGTACCTCAAACTACTACACAAATAACAGCAAACGCTCCGCCAGATCTCCTCTTCCCGTCACCATCATCATCTCTCAACACAACGATAAATCTACCGACCAAAACCAAATTGGCCGCAGGTTCTCTCTCTCTCTCTCTCTCTCTCTCTATATATATATATATATATATGTGTGTGTGTGTGTGTGTGTGTGTGTGTGTGTGTGTATTGCTGAAAGAATATGAAACGATTGGACAGGGAAATTATACTGAGGAGCAGCGAAATTGCGGTGATTGGGGCCATTTTCAACTTCAGGTACTTGCTTGCTTCTCATCTTTTCCCCCTTTTTTTTCTCCGATCTGAACCGAAGTTTCTGGAATCTGGAATCAATGGAGGTTGGTGTTATCTGATCCGACGGTTGGAAAGAGTCCAACACCAACTTCGACAACCGTTGATCAAAGTTTCTTGTATAGCTCTGGGATGTTTGTTTGGAGGGAAAGAAAATTGGATTAGATTAATACTTCGGACTAAATTTGTATTTCATACTTATTTGTGATTTTGTGTTTGTACTAATTGTTGGAATTAGACACTCAATTCTTAATAAATGTGGAAAAGGGGTGGGATAAAAGGGAAAATGATTAGAGAAAGAAAGATATTAATTCAAATGATAATTTTGCTAATTAATTTTACTTTTGTAAAATTTTGAGGTATTTTTTGTGTTGTGCCAATTGAATTTTTTATATTTTTATTTGTATTTTTTAAATTGAGTGCGTATAAAATACTTATTAGTGACTCTTTTAATTTTTTAATTTTTTATTTAATTTTTTAACTTTTAAAGTTTTTACTTTTTACTTTTTTTTGGCTTTTTGTTTCATTCTTTATCTAGATTAGTTAGGACTTAGGATTCTAATATTATCTTTTTATTTTGCAATTTTATTAGTTATTTTTTTGCCTCTCAAATTACTTATTTTACCTTTTTTTGTTTTATTTGATTTTTTATCTTTTGATCTTATGTAAGTTTTTATTTTATTTTATTTGACAACATTTCAATTGTATTTGGTAAAATTATCATTATGCTTAGTACTTATCTTTTTATTTTAAAAACAAACATGCAATAGATATTTAATTTTAAAACTATTAGTGATGATCACTTAATCCTTCTTAATTCTATCCTACAATACAAAAGTGACCTGAGGGCATATTTAGATCTGGCTGGTTCTTTCTAATAGATTGGATTAAAAAACATATCAGACTTACAAATTAATTTTTTGTCTCTTGAGATAGAATAATAATTTAATACTCTTAGAGTAATGTTCCATTCAAATTACTCGACGACACATCTTTACATGTTAAATAAAATAATAATAAAAAATAATAAATTCTACTAAACATACCAATAATTGTGAAGTTGAAGTACCACCTAAGCTTGCTTCAAGAGTATTAAATATTTACTACTTGAGATAACTAATCACGCGTTTGTATTGTGAGATTATAATTAATAATTCAACAAATGATGAATTAATAATATATTATTCATGGTATTAATAATAATATCAGGCTCCCTTAGTATGATTATCTTCTTTCTTGATCTAATGGTAAAAAAAATTTTATAATTTTTATCTTGTTTTTTATTATTTTTTGTAAAACTAAACATGAATTAAATTTCTTATTGTACACATAATTTATTCCATAATTTTTTAGTATTTAAAAAAATATATGAAATTTAAAGTATTATTTATTCCTCTTATTCTATCAAATTCCAAACGAGCCGTTATTTGAACTTTATATGCGGTGCTGCAGTGGAACAAAACCCGAATACCTTGGGGTACAGAAGAACACTCCGGGCCTGGCGCTGTGCCCAGCTACTAAGAACTGTATATCAACGTCCGAGAACGCGAGTGATCTCAGCCACTATGCCCCACCTTGGTAAGACTTTTTTTCCGAGAGATATTTTAGGTGCCGGATCGGTACCAGCTGGCAATCTCACTTGGAACCTACAACCAATGAGAGATATTTAGGTGTCGACTCGGTACCAGTTACCGATTGACACCTAAATATTTTTCACTTTGAGTTGTCAAAAACTAAAGCTCATGTAATTTAAGCTTTCTAAGCAAAAAGCTGAAAAGAAGCTCCAAGAACTTTGCCAAACACCTTTGATGGCTTAAAATTACTTTTTACTAAACGAATTTTTGTTTATTTAGTTTAAAAAAATACAAAACAAAAAAGCTGACTTTAAGTTCGGTTACCAAATGAAGTAGCCAAACATGAAAGTATATTTTATGGTCCTCTTATTATTTTTCTTGTTTTCTCAAAGTATTAGTTATTTGGTATTGTTATCTTTTCTTTGCTTTTGTTTATAGTGTTTTTTAAAATAAAAATATTGAAAAGTTAAAAAATACTCAATTGTTTTCGTATCGATACGAAAAGGTAATTTATTTTTGTTTTTTTATTACAAAGGGGAGGGGGTGCCGGGGTTTGAACCCCAGTGAGAATCCTGTGAGCGCTGACTACTTGGGCTGGGGCTTTCTCACGAAAAAGTAATTGAAAATTCAAAAATTCTCTCATTGGTTTTCCTGAAAGTGTATTATTTTCAGTTTTTTTCTACAAACAGTAGTCACAAAAAATTGCCATACAAATTTATATGTTTTCTTGAAAACGAAAATAAAGAATGAAAAAGATATCAAACAGGCTTACCTTTCGTGTCATTTTCATTTTCTTTTTTCTTTATTTTCTCTCTCCCTTCTTGTATTTTGTAAGTGATTAAAAAAAGGAAACAAGTAGATGGTATTTGGAGGGATCTTGTCAAATTTTAACTTTCACAGGTGTTTAGAAATACAATTGTACATATCGTAATTGAATATGCCTCGAGAATTATACTGCTTTCGCAAACAAAGTGGCTTATTTTTAGTCTACAAAGTGGATTAGACCGCGTAGTTAGATTCAGCTTGAATTCAAGTTAAGCTTGTCTCGATGATTTAAATAGTTTATGTTGTAGGACCCATTGAGAAAACTACTCATACAAAAAAATGACTTGATTAGACATTGATAGGCACATAATTGAAATACATTTATGAGTGAAAAAATAGACAAATTTGTTCCAATTATATGTTACAATATTTGATCAACTTAGTATTTTACATAAATGATCTTGACGAATCCTAGTACATAAACAATATGGATCATCGAGAGAAGCTCAGCTTGAGCCTAATAACACGTGGTCTAGTTCACTTTGTGGGTCGAAGGGAAGCTCGGCTGTTTCAAAAAGAAAGGGAAAGGTTTAATGAAATGTGTGCATTCTAAATGTACTAGTTTATGTGGCATAGAAATGTACACTCATCACCATTTGGACATACTAACACGTTATAATTTAATATATACAGACATTACATATTTGGAAAATATTAAAAATTTATATTTATTATAGGATAAATATCTAAATAATTTATTCAAATGTAATGAAAATTATGCATCTCATCACATATTAATTTAAAAATCCATATCTTTTTATTATATAAATATTTTAAAACATATTTAGAGTGCATAAGTTGTGTTTTGAAAAATACAAAATATTGTTATTATAAAAAGATCTATCATAGTATCTACAAAATGTTAGGAAAGTCTATGATATTATAAATTTAATTTTTTAATAAGTGAGTGTCCGATGAGTGGCTGTATTCGACACGGATATGACACAACACATACCATTTATAGAAGTTTGTTTGTTTTTTTGATAGCAATCACTTTTGCACAGTATATTAGTGAGTTCTACATAACATACCAGCAATGGTTAGTATAAAAATGTTGGGTCAGTTTGGTGGAATTAATTGAGTATGAGTCTGGTGACCACTTACAAGAACAATAGAATACTAAAGTTGAGTTTGGATCATGGATATATAATGGGAATTATATAGAAAAAAGAAAACGATAAAGAAGAAAAAAAGGAAGATAACAAGATTAGAAAGTGAAGAAGCTAGATTATTCTCTTTGGTGTTCCCTCTATGATTTCTTTTCACTTTGTAAATCTCTTCACAAATCCATTCTCCAAACACAATTTAAAAACAAGAAGAAAAAAAAAACATTTTTGGTCCCGCCGATAATGATATGACACATGCTATTGTTACATTTTTTGCACATTGCCAACTAGCTAAAAAACTAGTTTTTTTTTGTGTTTTTAGTTAAAAAATTATATTGGATTCAAAATAGGTTATTTGATAAATTAGATTTTAAGCTAACATTTTTAGAGTTGGTTGATTGGATAAAAAATTGATTTTTTTATTTTTTGTTCAAATTTGGTAGTATTGTCTTTCTATATAGTTTGTTATAAGAGATAAAGTGCAAAGAAAGTAATCTTTAGGATTTGAGAGTGACATGTGAAAAAATTAGGATTTTAGAAACCTAATTAGTTCCCTCTACTTGGCCTGTATTTATATTAAAATACTGGACGACGCAATGAAAAAAGTACTCTTAATGGAGAAAATAAAGGCTCACAATAAAGATTATATATAGTTAGCATTAGTAATAAATAAATTATCAAACATGAGTATTATTGTCTTTTAAAATGAGATGAGAGTTTGGATATAAACATTTTAGAAATTAATATTTTGATTTGACAGTTTAGCTTTTTTACATTTTTGTTTTGTACTTTTCTCTATTTTTCGCTAAATAAGTCTAGAGGCTTGAGTAGCCAATCAAGCCCTTAATGGGAGGTTGTTTTGAGAATTAGCATCCAATGCACATGAAATAGTTTTGAGAATGTGGCATTGTTTGCTCCACTCTTTCACAGGAACTACAACCCTGAGGGGGGAAAAGGAAACAAAAGCAGAGAAGAGGCAATGAAGGAGCTTCTTCAAGTGGTAGGAAGTTTATACATATCAATCTACAAGTCTTTTGTCCCCCCCCCCCCCACACACACACACAGATATGTATATGTGTTTATATAATACCAATGCTGCAAAATTTAGACCCATTTTCCCACTTACCCTATTATGCCATGTTTGGATCTTGACTCTGAGTTTTTCTAGCCAAAGGGAAATGAAAGGGGAAATCAAATTTACTTGTGAATGTTCATTTTATTATGATAACCGAACAGAAAAGTGGCTTTGGACGAATACACAAGTTTTCTTCTTATTATCCTAACCCAACAAAACAAAACAAGTAATTTAGTTATGTTTACAATCAATTCTATTTTTTTTTGCTGTCATTTTTTTGTTTTGTTTTGGAAAACAAAAAGAAGTTAGAAAACACCCATCATTTCATATCATTTCCCTTTTGACAAAAATAATTGCAAATTGGAAAAGCATCTTTTTTGTTGGTTTTTGAAAAGTGTTCTATTTTTTAGAAAAATTTTGTTGAAAATAACATTCACTCTCGAGTGAGAAGTGAGTTCAAGACCAAAGAAAGGCAGAGCATCTCTTCCCTTTCTGCAGCTGGTCGCCTTAGTTTGGTCGAATGAGTTTTAAGAAACACCAAACCCCACCTGGCATCTATACAACCCCCTTCCAATGATGAGTTGAGTATGTAAGCGGGATAGTTGAGTGAGTGGGTGGCTATGGCTTTGTAGTCAATCCTATTTCCGATAGTGTTTTTTAAAACAATTTGTCAAACAAGTTTTATGTATTTTTTCAAAACTTAAAAACCAAAAAACAAAAACTGTAGTCAATAATTATAACTTATTTCACTTCGATTTCTTTTTCTATTTTCTTCCCCTCCTTTTGCTTTCCCTCCATAACACGCTACTTATAGAATGAGTAAATTCCTATTGATTCTGCTAAATTTGTAGATAGAATCAACAAAGCCAGACAAGTCCAAGCCAAGAATTGTAGAGAAGAAAGATGATTATGTTCGTGTGGAATATGAAAGCCCAATATTGGGGGTAGGTGCAGGACATTCTAACCTATCCAATTTTCACTAAGGAATCACCTTCTCGTCCATGACTGTTTCTTTCGGGCTCATTTTGGATCCAAAATGGTCCCGATTGGACCGGGCTGGAGATGAGTTGGGTCTTTTCACTAAACAATCCAATCCTTTCAAGCATGATTTTAATGGTGTGTTTTCTGCTCTTCCCTCAGCTTGTCGATGATGTCGAGTTTTGGTTCCCGCCAGGCAAGAAATCGGTCGTTGAGTACCGTTCTGCATCTCGGCTTGGGAACTTTGATTTTGATGCAAATAGAAAGAGGATCAAGGTGGAAATTCAACTCTTCTTTCTCACCTCATTGGCCTAGTTACATGTTGATTATCTTGTTATAACAATGTCACAAGACTTCATTAATGGCTAATTTTGGACATTTTGGTCATTTGCTACAGGCGTTGCGGTTAGAGTTGGAAAAGAAGGGTTGGGTTTCAGAAAGTAGCTTCTGAGAAGCCATAGCTTGCTGACTGTTTCTTATCATTCATGGTGTAGTGGATGAGTAATTTTTGGCTAGCGCCTCTTGTAATGCACTAAATTAATAAATTAATTTGAATCGCACATTTTTTGTGGGCTCCATCATTTTTTACGTGGAATCCACACAAATGTGTAGTTCAAATTGATTTGAGACAATGCAGAAAATGGTATGGATAATTTTTCCTTTTAAGGTTTGAGAGAACTACATTATTGTTGTTAATCGACAATGAGTGTCCTATTTTAAACCAGGTTCATAATTAGGGATACTTTGTATTAACAATAATCTACTAGAAACTATATCAAAAAAAAAACCCCAAGAAAGTGCAAGGAGAATAGAAAAAAAAAATAGCATCAAAACATGGATTGTAATTCATCTTGGATGCATGAATGTAAGGTTCCTAATTCAAGAACTAAAAGAAAGTTTTGCTTTTACCTAGAGTTTTGAATATTGTACCGAATAAAATAGTATATTGTTTCTTTTTCATTGTTATGGTATGTGTTCGCATGAAATATGGGTACCATTTCCAATTTAGAGTTACAAAATATTATATATGTTTTGTTAAAGAAATATTGTCCAACAATAACTAATTTAGCATAATATGAATATTTAGCTAAAATAATATTTTAATTAATTATTCTAATTTAATTTTTAGTTTTATTATATAATGAGATAGCTAACTTAAAAGCTATATAAATTTAATATTTAATATTTTTAAAAAAATTAATTATGGTATTTGTTTGGTATATTTTAAATTGCTAAACTACTTAATTTTGTTCTAAAACAATAATAAATACGTGACTCACAACCATGCTTTCAACATGCTATGTTACTATTTCTCCAAATGCATAAAGAGATGATAGCATGATGACCATAGAAACTTTCCGATTCTTTCTTCCCCAACTAACCAAACACGTCATTAGGCTCGAATGAAATGAAAAATTTTTATTGTAACTAATTGTTATTATTTTTAATTTTTTATATTTTCATCAAGATTTCATACTATTCTAATTTGTTTTGGGAAAGCAATTGAAAAAGTAAATGTTTTTTATGAAATGGTGAAAAACAAAAGCATTGATGATCCACGTAAAAAAGCAAAAAAAAAAATGTTTTATCAGCTTTTTTGACTTGTTTGTCTTCTTTGCACTTTTTTCATCTTTTAATCCAAAAAAATCTATAAAAACAAGAATAAACAATATAAAATAATTGTAATTGCCTAAAAGTAGAACATTTAGTCAGATGCATATATAAGGACCTGATCCACATATCCAGAGGAAAATTCATAAATTAAGCAAAAACTTAAAGATTCCCAAACTGGATTTTAAATGAAAGATTGGAAAGTGCCAAACAGTGAGAACACAAAAGGATAGACACCAGAAATTGTAACCATTCTGTAATATAGACTCCCACCTACATGAATTGTAAGCATTCTGTAATGTTGAATCAACAAAGGCACAGCATCAACACAAGGAAGAACACTGAGCAACAGTCGCACCAAGAGCATCACAAGATTAATCTTTCCTGAGCTCCATGTACTCGCGGCGAATACCATCGGCATTTAAGACGACTATTTCCATCTTATCCCCCTGCAAAACATACAAGACACGCTCAGAAAAAGTACAATTCGAGAAAATGTGTTAGGATCCTGTCCCAATATAGACTAAAATAAGGGACTTTGTGTGTATATATGTATATAACCCACTTGGGACCCTTCCCCTTGTAAGCCGATTTTCAAGGGTGAGTCCTATCCAAGTGTTTTTAAAAATTTTAACATTTGGTATCAGAGCAGCCACTATGCCAAGAATAGGATTAGACACGAGCCATTCGAGTATGGGATCGAATGAGTTGTTGGTATGTAGTCAAAGTCACAAAAAGAGCAACCTATAGGCTTGGATTAAGACAACTTGATAAGTTGTCAAATATTAATAGGTGAATGAAGTTGTCAAAAGAAAAGGGGATACTATTGGGTCAGTGTCGATATGGGCCACCATGACGTCGGCTATGGAGCGTGGTATGTTACAATTTTGTTCCACGTCCATTAAAATAATGGTCTCTCCATGTTTGTATAGGCCACTGGGCACCCTCTTCTTGTTTGTAACAAAATGCATTGCTGAAAAAGCTGATATCTAAGCCAGTTTCCCTTCAAATTCATCTCCCGCGTTAGAAAAGAAACCCGAGTCATCTTTATCACACCACTGCTAAATAAAATGACATCCAACAGGCGCATTTCAAATTACCCCACAGAAAGAAAAGATAAGGATGGAAATAGAAATAGAGATTCTAGGGTAGTTTCAGAACCTAGAAAGGGTTACTAAGAAATGAAAGGATCAAGGCCAACAATGTTCCTATTTTAGTTTCTATATTAATTACTCATTTGGCAGAATTTCAATTCCCAATTCGGGACATTTTTGGACATATACAACGTTTTCCCATTGGTTCTCTATTTTCGGATAAGGTAGAAATATTGTCACATGCTGATGTCTAAAAGCAACACCAAAAACCAGACACCGTGGTTGGTTATACACAATCAAATGTTGATATATAATACTCTTAATCATTGAAGTTGTTCAATGTTCCTGAAAAGTCTAAAAGGGCAGGCTGGAATAAACAGGAAAAAGGCAAGAGCAAGAACTTCAAAAATCAGATCAATAATCTAAACAATAAAGAAATGTTCAAATATCAGTCATCATGAAAAAGGGAACCAAAGCAGGTGACATATAGTAAAGATGAAGTAAAAGCAATAAGTAAGCCCTATTTGGCATCTCAAAAAAGCCACTAACTTCTTTTTCCTAAACACCATAACTAAAAACAAAAAAGTAAGGCCATATTGGACATTTTAACAAAAAGCAAAGAAGCAAAAAGTTATCCTCAAAAAACTATCCTCTTTTTTCTAAAAAAGCTAAACCGCTTAAAAGCCCAGATTCTAGACATTCCAAACAGGGCCAAAATTTGACTATTCTTTTCCAGTCTAATTTTCTTCGTGCTCTCTTGATACATTATCCAATGACTTATCAAAAAAGCAAAAGAAAGAACTATCCTTCTCCTTTAAACTTTTCAGCATAATTCTCAATTTATTAATTTATTTTAGTGGCAGAAATTACCCAGCGATCATACTGATACAAGGATTTCAAATAACGGACTTTGTGCACAGCTTTCAAGTATAGATTTATACAAAGAATATAGAAAAAGTGACAAGGCATAGAAGCTTACAGTGTATATATCCCTCTCTGTTGCAGATGCAAAACAAGTCTTTACCAAATCAATTGCTTCTGGTTCTGACAATGGAGTTACAGCATCCTGTATAGTAATTTGGTTAAACCGACGTACAAAACAAAAATTGTGGAAGCCGATTTGTGAAAGAATGATAAAAAGCCAAAAGCCAACCTTGGCAGGTAATAACAAAGGGCTTGGAGACTTCAGTTGGTTATCCAGAAAAGGAGTCATGAGTGTGGCACCAGAACCTTGGGAACTGTACCCAACCCTCTCATATGAACCAACAGCATCGTATGTGAAGACGCAACCCTTTCCTTTAGCATTGCAAAGAAATATGTGATGTTAATATGAAATAGAGGCATTAAAAGTGCACCAAAAGATTCTAACTTTCACCTTCATTATCAAGGCCACCTAGAACATTGAATGCATAATAAGGGAAGAAGCGTTTGTAGTACAGGGTGTTTGAGAGAAGTTGAGCCATTGCAGGGCAGCTCATCTGCTTGTTGTGTTGATGCTGATATGTCTGTGTCCCAAGAAGAGAGAAAAAAAAATAAAGAAGAAGAAGTAACAACATTACATCCCTTTCCGGCATTTCCCATTTTCTCAAACCTCAAGCAGCAAAAGATATTTTAAGATCAGGAAAAAAAAAACCCTCAATTCATCTTCATTTATATCTTCAACGAATGGGTCTCAGAAAATCGAACAACAAATAATCCCCTTTTCTGATTGATTTATAGACCACCACAGCTTAATTATTTTCTGCTGAGAGTAACACTCCAAACAAAAGGTGATTGAGAGATCTTTCAATCTCTACAAGAAAACTAAATACTTAAGAAAGTTCACAACGTGGAGGGTGTCAGAATGAAAGCATAATCTTACTAAATATATTTAGTTGAAATTTAGAGAACCGAAAATTCTAAACTGGCCATTTGACCAAAGCTCTTCCAAGATTTCACATAATCAACACAGTGCAGTCAAGCAGTATACTAAATAGGCCTTTGACATTTCCACAAACACATGTACGGTGCAGCAGTTTAGAAGTCAATAAAATGAAGATGTATTCATGCGATATAAGAGTCATGGATTCAACACAATTCCCCTTTTTCAGTTAAGTATTTAAGGCCATTTGCCCAAAGCTCTTCCAAGATTTCACATAATCAACACAGTGACAGTCGAGCAGTATACTAAGTAGGCCTTTGACATTTCCACAAACAAGTACCGTACAGCAGTCTAGAAGTCAATAAAATGAAAGATGTATTCATGCGATATAAGAGTCATGGATTCGGCACAATTCCCCTTTTTCAGTTAAGTATTTAAGCATCCTTCACATTCAGCACTTTATGAAAAAAAGTGAAAATAGAATTAGTACAATAAGAACTTTGAAATCCTCACCGAGTGCCTAGCTGCTAAAACCTTTTGCAAAGCTCTCACATCAGCCTGAAATCCTGAAGAGGCCATCAGACATTTGTCCGCTCTGCAAGGTCACCAAAAATACAATTCAACTACAGGGCCTTATCTCCCGGGAAACTTTTGTTCAGCAGATTAATTCCTCTATATGAATATAGTATCCACCCATAAGGAAGTTGAAACACAGCCTATCACCCTTGAGGTTACTGGTTTGAACCCGAGGACAATCACTTTGTGCACATAATGTGAAATGTTAGGTCTGTACCCACCCTACCCATCCCAAACCCCAATTTATAGGGACAAAACGGGCAGAGTTTTTATATCTATCCATATATATAAAACGCGAGTTGCTCGCCCATTTTCGTCCTTCAGTAAATTCCAATTTTACCCTTAGAAAAAGTTAAAAACGTCGACGTATCATTATAGTCTCATTTCATCATTCTGTGTATTCCACTGATTTGCCCTTGCAGATGTTGAAGCATCCCTTGCAAGCTCGACATTCTTGGTCTTGAGACTCTTGATAAACAGATTTCTTTCTCCGGCGAGGACGGTGTGATCGGAGAGGAGCCTTGTGAAGAGGTTTCACGACCAATCGAGACAGTCGGTCTCCGCCCAGAGCGATTAAGAGTGAGAGTGAGTCTGATATAACGGTAATACAAACAGGCCATTCCGTCTGTACTTCCTTCGCCTTACCCTTTTCTTCTTCCCCCTCCGTATTTGGCATCACCAAACTGTTAATCCCTTCCTTTTTCCCCATTCATAAAACCAGAACAAAAACCTCAAAAACCTAAAACCCTAGCAACGATAATAACTCAAATTCATCAAAACCAGACCTATATAAGCTATTCCCAATGATCAAAGATCCAAATCTGACGACGAAAACAACTTCCACAGTTGAAATAACTCAATCTAACAAACACTGAAACTCAACCATAACAGAGCATCACAGAGCTTCAATGGCGGCATTCACTTTTCAAAAGATAAAAAAAACGATTTCCATTGGAATAAGGTTCCATTATCGGAGCGGGGGAAGTAATTCTTGCAAATTTTGGAATTTACTGAAGGACGAAAATGGGCGAGCAACTCACGTTATATATATATATATATATATATATATATATATATATTAATTGATAATATCAATAATTGATGGAGATATATCTATAATTGATAATATCGGGTGAAATAAAATTAATATTTTAAAACAATATATAAAAAAGTTTACTATTTTATAATTTTACTAAAAAAAATATGATTATAAATCTATTTTAAATTTGTAAAACTTTTAATAAAAGAACAAACGTAGAATTTTTGCGTATAAGTTACAATTTATCAATGCAATATATAAACAATAACAGGAGAATTTAAATATAATTAAGTTCCTTATGAATTTCAATTGATCTTAATTTTTTAAAAAATTTAATATAATATATTAATTATTGTATATATATTACATACAATAAGATAATATAGATGTTGATGGATGACCAAAATTAGGGTTTTGCTGGAAAGAAAGAAGTAGAAAAATAAAGTAGAAAATAAAAAATAAAATAAATGGTAGTATAATTAAATATTGGGAATTTAATTTGCAAGATTTAAAACGTATTAATTCTAATGTGAATGAGAGATTGAGAGTGATGACTGGCTCATAACAGAAAAATGACAAAATTGAGAGAGAGAGAGAGAGAGAGAGAGAGAGAGAGAGAGATTTAGGGTTGAGAGGAGGGTTTGGAATTTGGAATGGTCTTAGATTATGAAGCTCAAATGAATAATCATTGTTTGTATTGATTGACTGCTTTAATCTTATATTGTGAACAAATTGCATAGTAGCGTGTATTTAAATTTTATATTTAAAAATATAAATTATATATTAAATAGACTAAGTAAATAAAAATAACGAAAAAAAGAAGGAAAAAAAAGTGAATCTCGTAAGAGAAGATGAGAGAAGATAAAACATTTCAATAAAAATGTAAAATTAAAAATTAATAAATTTAATCTAAATTCATAAATGCAAATTAAACAAATTATATATGATTTAGTTCACACACACGTGTATATATATATATATATAACAATTGTATGCAATTGGTAGTGGTGGTAATAAGTTATGACTGAGCGGTATTAGTGTATTTTAAAATTCTGAAGGTTTGAATAAAATATTTTAAAAATTAATATTTTAATTTAATTTTTTGATTTTTAAATTTTTAATTTTTAAGCAATACCACATGTTTTTCTAAGAGTACTTAAAGTTTCAAAGAACGAAGAATACAAAACAATTAAAGCTTTAAAGAACGAAAAACTATTAAATCAACATCTATATTATCTTATTGTATATAATGATGAATATATATATATACATATATATATATACACACACAATAATCACTATATTATATTAAGAAATTTTAAAAAAAATAGTTTAATTGAAATTTATAAGAAACATGATCATATTCAAATTCTCCTATCATTGTTTATATCCACAATGATAAATTGTTGCTTATACGTAAAATTCTTTCGTTAATTCTTTTATTAAAAGCCCTGTAAGTATAAAACAGATTTACAATTACATTTTTTTAATAAAACTATAGAATCGTAGACTTCTTAATATATTGTTTTAAAACACTAATTTTACTTCACCCAACATTATTAATTATATATATAATATAAATATTTAACATTACACATGGGCTAAAATTTGTTCGTGTGCAATGCTTGCACACGGTAGTTACACTAGTATATATATAAAAGAACCTCCAAGGCTCCAAGTAACAAAACAGATAATCAGAGGGGGCAAGAAAAGGAGAATTCTTTCATACACCAGTTTTACAATAAATGTTTCTTTCGCCCACCAAGGAATTAGTCAATCACATTCAATCGAGAAAGTTTCAACTCAAACCAGGACAATAATGACAATAAGATTTTCAAATTCCCTCTGCACAGAAGGGCTTATTTGTGCATTTGCATGCAAGAAGGACAAGGGACTAATTATTTCATTTAAGTCCAGGTCTTTACTGCTTCATGTATAAGAGACCATGAGGGGTTGCTTCTAGCTACGACTAGGTTATCGAGAACTCTATTGGACCTAGGTAGAAGATTGATATCAACCAGTCGTTTTAAATTCCGTAGTTGGTGTTACTCTATGAGCTGATAGCCAATAGAGAAACCACATTATCCAGAACTTGTTAATTGTTTCTTAACTAGAGGGCTTTATAAAGGCAGCCCATTAACATGAGCAAACTAGATCCTGTGGGGTAGAAATGGCAGACCCTTGGCGTTGAGGACAAGAAAAAATGGCGCACATGAGCTGTGTACAGTCATATTTCAGGCTCGTAATATAACGTGTGCATATAAGATTGAGGTTTGATACCAATATACAAACATGTACCCCGGGATATATAACTAGTTTATATTATTTTTCACTGAAAGAAAAAAAAAATTGTGCCTATACGAATTTTAGGAATTTTCTAATTCATTCCCTCCGTCGACAGAAAAAATTACACTACTTTTTTCATTTGTTACCCACAACACAAATCAGTTAAGTTTTCAATCAAATAAAGCTTATCAAAAGAGAAGTCTTGTCCGGAGAACGATCAAATTTAATAACATTAATCTCACAAGTGTGGGAATTGATAAATTCATAAAAGTAAACAAGTAATTCCGGATTCGAAAATAGATATCAGTATACAAATATGTACCCCGGACTATATAACTAGTTTCTATAATTTTTAACAAAAAAAAATATTTATGCCAACACGAATTTCTAGGGATTTTCTAATTCAAGCCCGCTGTTGACAGCCTAAATAACATTACTTTTTTCAATTTGTTAGCCACAAATCACTTAAGTTTTCAACCAAATAACATTTATCAAAAGAGAGAAGCCTTCTATTTGTCTGAAGAACCATCAAATTTTATAACATTATCTGATTGTGGGATTGAAAAATTTATAAACAGAGTAAATAAGTGATTCCAGATTAAAAATAATAATAATAACAACCTAAACAGAAACTGAGAATCATATCCAGAGCCAATGACCATGTTCAACCATACAGGTCAACCCACATACGGCACACGAGAAGAAAAGATTACTTAAGTGCCTTATAAACGGTTCATTAGGTTGTGAGTTCAATTCGCCCTCCCCCTCAACCTCTGGCCTCCTTTGTAACAAAGAAAAAAAAATCACTTCAGTTATTAGAGTGAAAAAACAGAAAAAGGATTGTTTTCTCTTTTAACTTTATTTGGATACTAGGCTCACAACCCGAGCATTGCAGATTTACTCGGGTTTATTTGCTCTATCCCGTTATATAGGTTTATACATAAGAGTAACATTCATTAAAGAAAAATTATTAACAAACACAACCGCTGTAACTAAATTAATTTCACCGCCATCGTTTATTTATAGTTTCACAAAGTAATTTACACTATTTACAAATAAACATATCCTAATTACATATTATAATAGTGAAAACATTTTACAACATTAAAATAAAATTTGTATTTGTAAATAATTTTTAGCCACCAATTTTTATAAATACCTTGTTTAGGATAATAACTTATTTATTAATTTTTATTTTTATTGATTTTTTTTATGATTTAGTCTAATTATTATACTTTTTTTTATTTTTCTCGTTCAGACGAGTCAAAAAATTATTTTTTTACAAAATTACTATATTTTCTAATTTTTAGCCCAAAAAAATTTAGGTTGAAATATACAAAAAGTTGGAAAGAAACAAAAATAACCCAAAATTAAGTAGATAGGAGCCAAGTTCTCTTCCTTCTATGTCTTCTTTTAAAATATGTGTGGATTAAAAAGTCAGAAAATATTCCAACAAAAAAATAGAACATACTGAGAGAAAAAACGATACAAAATGTCAAAATAAGCTCACTCTGTGAACAATAAAAAGTCAAAAGGTAAAAAAAATGTGGAAATAAAATGTATACAGAAATAAAATTAAAAGGTTGGGCTATAATCGGCAATTATATACACAATTTGCATTGTACCGAAATTAAAGAAACCAGAGTGGTAAAATCACATCTGCATTTGATTACATGGTTGTCAAGATTTTCATCAAAGTGTGATTTTTATTAGTAATGTTTAAAAGTCAAAACTAACCAGCTAAAAAATAGAAGGGCAGGAATACTTTGGAGGGGAAAAAAAAAGAATGAAAGAAACTACATGACAAAATGAAATTCACGAAATAAATAATAAAAAGTAAATATTTTTAAAATTGAGTTTGAATTTAAAAATTGTGAAAAAATATTAAAACAAAGACCATTCTAGTATAAAAGCAAAGAACGGAGGGAAAAATTGAAATAGAAAACATAGTTTTTTTTTTTTGGCTTATATCTTATTTTAAGTTCGTTTCAAAACTTCAATTTTGGTATTGTAAAGAAGACATTCAAAAAATCACTCCAGTGTAGAGAGATTCAAAAAGTATGTTCATAAAAAATAAAAAGTAAAACCTCGATCCCTCCATTTCTTTTGATTTATTCCTATTTAGTAATCTAAACGAGTGATTAGAGAGCAGAAATTTGGATTTCTTTTATTTTCTTCCCAAATCACACAATCAGAACCGACGGAAGTGAAATATCTCTGGAAAAAATAACAAGAGATCGTACAGTTTACAGATTTTGGAGTAATCGCGAGTCAGAATACTGTAACCGGTGGACATTCGTGTGTCGGCCGCGATCACGCAGTAATCGGCACCGGCGATGGCAACGCAAGTTCTGCATACACAATCTCATCATATCAACACGAATCAAACACCGAAATTGAGAGAGAAAAAAGAACTAAAATAATCCGTATGCGTATATATAGAAATGTATATAAACATCTATATATATATATATATATATATAGAGAGAGAGAGAGAGAGAGAGAGAGAGAGAGAGAGAGAGGAAGGGGGCTAACCCTCCATTGTTGTCGTATGGAGACCAGTTTGCTTGCTGCTTCGTCATTGTGATTCGATCCGAGAGAGAGAGAGAGATAGAGAGAGCTTAATGTCTGTTGCACAGATCGGAAATGCTCCTTTCTAATACGAAGCTCTGGCTTTTCTTCTCTCTCAAGACAGAGAAATGGAAAAAGGTTAATTTAAGTTTTATCCCCTAATTTAGGCCTAGTTTGCTTGATAACGGGATTTTAATCAGATTTTTTTTTCTGTTTAAAGTCGCTTTAGTTCAAATAATCTCAAATTCGTTTAGTGAACCAGTGTGACTTTAAGTCCCAAAAAAAAATTAAGTTAAGAAATTTGAATTAAATTAATTTTAAATCAAAAAATAAAAAAATTTAATTTAAATTTATTATAATCTTTTAAAAATTATTTTAAAATAATTTTATATTCAACATAAATCATAAATCATGTTTATGATTCTAATTTCAGTTATTTTAGATCATCATTGCACTTCTCTTTTTATTTTTTTTTATCTGTAATTAAAGTTTTCCATAATATTATTATTATTATTATTATAAATATAGTTGTTCCATTTTCTTAGAAATCATCTTTGGTGCATTTCCACCAAAAAAATAGTTAAATTAGTTAGTTCAAATCTAAAAAATTTATTTTATCTAAGGTTTTTTGTTCAAAATTTTAATGATATTACTATTTTAGTTATTCAATAATATTTGGCCGAAGTGTTAGTTATATTTACCCGTGTAGAGTACTAAGCAAAATACATTTAAATAGCAAATAATAACTCTATAGAATTACCATAGCATTTGTTAAATATTGTTAGTTTAGTTAATCTTTGGATTAATCTGATGGTACAATGCCAAATTAGTTATTTTAACTAAAAAAAAAAAATGGTAATTTGACCAGCTTGTGTGCATGCTCTTTGAACTTTGTTTTAGTTTTAGTTTTTTTCCCATACCATGGAATATTTTGTTCAAAGTCTTGAAAATACTTATGTTCACATAGCATATTTTTTTAAATAATTATATTTATATAATAATTTAAAATTTTTGATACGATATTTGTGTAGGTGTTAAAAATATAATTATTAAAATAAAATAATCTTTGTCTATTATTTTGTTCTCTTTCCTCTCACACATTCTTCTATGTAAAAAAATAAATATATTTATTTATTTTTATTATTTCTTCTTTTATTAATCTAAAAAAATAGTTTTTATTTTTATTATTTTTTTACATTCATAAATTAAAAACATAATAAAAATATATTTTGAAGTAAGTGCCTTAAAATTAACTAATTAACTAATTTTTCAAATCCTAAATATTAACTTTTGTTTCGGACATAAATTCCTAAAATTATATATTTATTTAATAAGATAAAATTTTGACGTGCCATTTGTGTTGGTGTAAAAAATATAACCATTAAAATTGAAGCAATTTTGATATTTTATTTTGTTCTTCCTATTATTTTATTTTCTTATGTGTAAAAAAGAAAAAAATATATTTATTTTTATTACTATTTTTTACTAATCTAACAAAAAAATAATATAATTTTTACTTTTGTTATTTTTTTTTTATTTCTCACATTCATAAATTAAAAAACTAA
>JAOTRH010000024.1:13809236-13854000 GCA_034768845.1 Heliamphora exappendiculata | reverse complement strand
AATTACTACTAATAAAGTAGTAAACTAATATTATATTATAAATTTATAAACTAAATAACTATAAAAGTAATAAAAATGCAAATTAAACAAATAAACAAAAAAAATAAAGCTCGATCAAAGCCCGTCTACAAGTTCGGTCCTGAGGCCCAAGGCCCGAGTCCGTAGCTCGAGCCCGAGCCCTTTACCCCTAAGGCCTGAGTCGACCCCAGGGAAAAAACCCAGCCCGGCTCGGCTTGAAAATTTGGCGGGAGCCGTCGGGCCTGAGGTGGGTTTGGCCCGCCCGGTCCACGGCCAGCCCGGGCTCAAATTACATACCTAAAAGAATTGAACACAAGACTTTCGAGTTTAGAAAAAGCTCATTTCCATATATATTCCCTTTCATAACCCTCAAAACTAAGTTATGTGAGTTTGTGATGAGTCTATAATGATAATTCAAACCGTTTATTTCATAAACTCCATATAAAATATTATCAATGAAAAAAATCAACTTGATCAGGTATCGATTGGTAGATAAGTAAATTGCAATTTCTTTTACAAAATGAACAATTTAAACTGAAAAGTTCATTTTAAATAAAAATTAATCATTTTGTAAAATAAAACAAAATTTATTCACATACCTACTAATATCCGATCAAATTGGATTCTTGAATAAATGATTTTCTCAATCTTATTGTTAACCACTATCCTACGAAGTAATTATTTTCATTAGGTTTTAAATTATTTTTAGTGTGATAATGATCACATTAAATTTGACAGCACAACAGGCTACGACCAAAAAATAAAATAAAAAAATCCTTGTCTTAGGGCAAGGCCACGTGATGCCCAAAAGCTCGTGAGAGTCCCAATGTGAGTTTTTGACTTCCAAGAGTTTCAGGGCACCGCGTGGCACATGGTTTTGCTCTTGAGGCAGCCAATAATCACTTCACAATAGCGTACTGTCCAATTCAATTCGTCAGTTTCGGCTTACAAATCATTTAAGTAATACTACATTTATAGATAATTAACCACACACCAATTACAAAAAATGCATCTCAGCCGTCTATATACATGTGAAACTCACAGTTCCACATGCCTATGGATAGTTCAAATGTATTTTCTGTAATTTTTGTGATTAATTATCTGTTCACAAAATACTTTCCAAATCATTATTCTTATAGATTTACAAACCCCATAAAGAGAGATTCCAAAGTCCCTTTCATGATTTTGATTCATGAATCACCTGGCATGTTCATGGTTAGCCCAAAACTAAATTTGTTCAGACTATGCACATAAAGTCATAAAATCTCAAGGCCCCTTGAAGGTCTCTAGAGTAAAACTACAATCTAGATGATAAGCATCAAACTTTGCTAAATGCAAATAAAACGATCAGCTCAAAAAATGAAAAAGAAAAAAACTAATAGAAAGAGCAATTTGTTCTTGTTTTTTTAACCTTGTGGTTTAAAGTTGCAACAATGACCTTAAATATGATTTTGGAAGGATGAAGCTGGCTCTTCTCTCCTCAAAAGAATACTCAACATTTTCAGCACTGCAAGGCGTGGCCGGGGTTGTGGCCGTCTGCATGGCAATCGACACCGTTGGAGGAGTGGTTGGTGGCGGAATTGGCATTGTTCTCGGGGTTTTATTCTCATCATTGTCATGGGCAGAAACGATCTTGGCAGGACTTGTCACCGGTGTTTTGTTGGTCGGAGGTGTTTTTCGAGGTGCTGCATTTTCTGCAATGTTCTGAGCTTGAATATTAGCCTTTGATGACAAGGCAGAATTTACTGGTGAGAGAGGCTTCCGAACCAACGGCAATTTTATTTCGCGCGCATTTGATTCGTTGCAAGTTTGCTGCTTTACTGGAAGACCGCTGATGTTTAAGATTTTCTTGCCTGCAAAAAGATTGAACCAGAAAATTAGAACATACACATTTACAATGGATATCTTGTAACAATGTAAGTAGCATATATGTAAGAATAGAAATGCCCAGAAATAAACATTTTATGATATTTTGTATAATAAATATCATACAAGCATACTCTTTATGATATTTTGTATAATAAACAGTTTATGACATTTTGTTTCAGAATACCAGCTTTTTTATATGTTTTTTTTTCTTTTTTAAGTGGACTTTTTATCAACAATAATCCAAATGAGTATACTTTTTAAATTTTTTGTCATGAAAATTTTGGAAAGTAAAAAAAAGTTTGACCAAAATTTAAAAAGTTCAAATAAGACCAAAAAAACCGCTTAATAGGTTTTCTGTTCATTTTTTAACTTTACTCCGTTTTTCATCTTTAATGAACTTTTCTCAACTTTAACCTACAGAAGCATACTCTTTAAATCCTTCTTAAAAAGTTGAACCAAAATTCAAGTTCAAAAAAGGCAAGAAAACACTCCAAACTTTTTTTAGACCAAATGCACGCTACTATAACTGCTAAAACAGTTACTTCAGAAGAGGAAAGCTTATTGTTAGGAAACAACTACCACCCAAAACAAAACTTTGGAGTTAGTTGCAATGAACAATGTTCAAAACAATTACCAGAAGGTAGGTCAGCAGAGCTACCACTTTGGTGGTGGTCTTGGAAGATATACTGCCTCCCAAAGTTGGACTTCTTTAGCGAACGAGAAGGGAGAGAAGTTTTCCCAGGATTAAGGCTTTTTAGCATTTCCCCACCAAGTGACAATCTTCTGCTGCTTGTGACTCCAGTTGAAGTTCTAGAAACCTTCTTTCCACTTTTTGATGGACTTGGCTTTGAGCCAAAAAGCACTTCCTGTTCTGCTAGCAACTGCCCCTGAAGCCTTTTCTGGTCCTAAAATAGGAATATTTTGGTGAAAGGTTGTAAATCAGCACCCAATATATATATATATATATATATATATATAAGAAGAATTCCTCAATCCTGCATGAATGATTAAAATACGGGTCCATACTCGTTGTCTTTGACGTTCCTGCTCTTTCTCTTGCTTTAAGAAGGTGTACTTTTCAAGCATAGAAAGAAGATGGACCTAGATGACAACAGAGATTATAGAAAATATCGAAACAACCTAAGTGGAGAGAAAGTGGACATTGTATAAAAGTTTCGTTTGCTAATCTGGCTTAAAATCAGGCTTTTTGCATTTTTAAACCAAATAAGTCAAAAGTTTGTTTGGTTAAAAAAGAGCTTTAAGCCACCATGCGGAGATAAAAAAAATGTTATGATTTGACAACTAACTTTTGTACACTTTTAAGCCCAATTTTAAGTTGGAACAAAACGAAGCCAAAAATAGAAGCAGCTGGAGAAAAATCAGCCAATATAACTTAATAAACTTTGCTTTAAACGAATTGTTTCTTTTTACAATATATCGTTCTAAACAAATTGTGGCTTGAATCAACTTGTCCAATCTATTAGAACTCTTGCAAAAAGCTGAATAAATTTGAAGTGCTTACACTATCATACGAGAACTCCATTCCTCTTTCTTTCACCCAAGCTGTAGCTTTTGAAGCCAATGATTCCACCATAGCTTCACCAAGGCCAATCAAAACGCAAAACTCGTGAAATTTTCAGTTGTAAAAACCAAAGCATTAGTTATATTTAGTATTTCAGCATGCAAAGTCTTGTGCACCAAACTATTTTTAACTCCCATAGTGCCTCTGGTTTTGATACATGAATGCATATGAAGAATAAGCTGATGTGGCGTGCTGATGTTGCTACAGTAATTTAGTTGTATTTGGCATCTTGGAAAAGAAAACAAAAATAACCGGGTACACCTCTAGTGCCCCCAAGAGGACTCCATGGCTTCTACCAGTCGAACTACCCCTCAAGGTTAAAACCAACCGAATGTCTCTTGATGAGTCCTGATATGGGAGATTACAGTTTAAACCTCAACTCAACATCTCTTGATGAGTCTAGAAAATAGAAATTACACTTTGAACCTTTTTCCTACATCCGCCATGAATGCTAACCCACAACACAAGGTGAAGTTCAAAGTTCCAATGGTGTTATTGACTGCAGTATAATTAGTCCCAGACTCCGAGGATGAATTAAATGTGTCATAATATAAAATTACCATCGGTTATAAAAAGTAACAGTTACTCATAGGTCCACATATTATTATCATCTTTAACAGTATATGGATGATTGAAAGTGCTGCCAAAGCAAAGACACGTATTGCCGCGATTGGGTCCCACGCTAGTAGAAGGTTGGATTGATTCCATAGGGATTGGTTGAGGTGCGCGTAAGCTGACCCAGACATCTTGAGATATCAAAAAAAAATAAGCAAAGACAACGTACCAGGAATTTTGTTCACCACAGCACGAGCTTTCTCAGCACGCTTCAAAATAAGATGGGTACCTCTACCAGCATTATAACGGTTATCATCCTACAAAAACATACCATGTTTTAGAACAATCAAGCTGGGAAAGGAAAAAAATTCTAACTGAAAAATCGTTTACGGATGCAACAAAAATCATCCAACCCCGTTGTACTCCTCTAGCCAACGCTCTTCTTCACATGCAGCTAACCACTTCTCAACCTTGTCGAGTATGTCTTTCCTACTAAAAGCTTCGTCTTTAACCTTTGAAATCTGCACCTCAATACGATCCAACAAGTATGAGGGGTCAACCATTCCTGCAAAATGTTGAAATTACTCCAATAAGAGGACAGTAATGAGATTACCAACAATTTCTAATTTTCAAATGAAACGAAGA
This sequence comes from Heliamphora exappendiculata, assembly GCA_034768845.1. Taxonomy (NCBI): domain Eukaryota; kingdom Viridiplantae; phylum Streptophyta; class Magnoliopsida; order Ericales; family Sarraceniaceae; genus Heliamphora; species Heliamphora exappendiculata. Next base: position 13,849,331 of record JAOTRH010000024.1, on the reverse strand, counting down.
TAAAGTAGAAAGGGATGCTAATCAGAAAAGATTTTGAGGTTATCCTGTTCTGTCATCTCATATCACATGCTTGATGTTAGTACCAAGGAAAATCTCCAAAAACGTCCCTCACTAACAGAAACAATCTCCACAATAAATCAACAAAGATTTTATTAGTCTTAGTATTCTGCATGAATAAGCAGGGAGAATACAGATACCAGACTCTATAGCTTCAATTGAATAATCTGCAGCTCCTTGTGCTTCTGCAACCATGTGTGCCTGCTTGCACAACTCCTCTAGTTCTGATCTCTTTTTCAAAATAACCTCTTTCATTTTGCTTGATTTCATCTGTTGGAGCCTTGAGACTTCTGTATCAGCCTGTAGAGAAATATTATGTGGCAATTCAATCCCCACTATTAATGGTGTCCTGGTGTGTAGAAAGCATCAAATGAACATGCACAAATGAAGTTCACTGCCTAAAGAGACTAGAATCACATACGTTGGTGATGAAATTCATAGAGAGAGCATTCGGCTCGGTAATTTCATTTTCTGATACAGCTATATTCTTTATAACATTCTGAAACACAAGTTGCTCCTCAATTGGGGTATCCATTAGGCTCCAAAGCTCCACCATAGTAGTTGCGAGATCTTGAAGCTGAAGCAGCTTAAGGGTGAGTCAAACCAAGTAGAAAATTGTTTTTAAAGCATAATTTAAAGTGACACAAACTTCCAGCCAACACTAACCTGTTGCAATCTCTGTATCTTGACCTCTTGCAACCTTTGAATTTCAGTAGACAGCCTTTCCATTGTTTTAATACTTATGCTTCTTGTACCTAGGGAATCATCTAAAGAGGGATGAATCTCCTTAATTGTCTGTTTGAAATCCACACCAAGCACTACACAAAGAGAATTCAGAGTATTCAGATGATCCAGGACCTGCTTCAGGCGGTCGCTCTGCAGGTAAAATTGGCAATACTCTGTTAAAAAATATCTTACTCTAACTTGACTTTTCAGAGTACTCAAAAGACTTTTTTATAATGCCATCTACAAATGGAAACTCCAGAATAATCCCATATATTTGAAAAGTTTATTCTCTTTGTGAACCCGTGTGTATATTTTAAATGGCATTTCCCCATCAAGAGTATAATTGCATGACAAACCTTCTCTTTTTGGAGAGCATGCAACCGACTACGTAGTTCTTCTAGTCTTTTCAAAGACAGATCATTCTCATTGACGACCACCATGCAAAGACTATCATCCGTGGATGCACAAATCTCCTTTGAGATGCTCTTTATTTGATCTAAAACTTCAACAAACTGACGACTCCTCTCAATTTTTCTCTTCCGCTTCTCCTCCAGTATGAGCATAATGGCTTCAAGCTCTTCCTTCAAGCTTACGGCACTCTGTTCAAAACATTAAACCAATTGGAAAATTGTTAACAAATTAGAAATATGCTGGGTATCTAAGAAACTCAAGAAATGAGTCATCTCTTCTGTCCTAACCTGCCTCATATGTAACGTTTGTTCACCCATTGCAGAACAAATGTATGCAAGTTCTGCTTCAGAGTCAGCAACTGCCTTTCGAAGCTGAGCTCTACAATGGTTTGCCTGATCCACTTTTCTTCTATATGCCTCCAAACATTCTTGTTCAAGTTCAAGAAGCATTTTGTCCTTTTCGCTCTCCGGCTCTCCAACTTCATCCCATATGTTCTAATTAGAACGACAATTTTGAGAAATAAGATTATGAAGGAAAAAACTACTAAAAAGTTAGTCCCAAACAAAGAAAAATAAATAAAAAGGAAGAAAAGGTACTTGATGTATGATAATACAATAAATCATTGGGTAGTTGAAAAAACCTGTAGCTCAGATAGAAGAGATCCACATGTTGTTTCCATATGCAAAAACTGATTGTTATTGAGAATATGTAATATATCAAAGGAATTGTCACTGAATACAGAAAGAATGAATCAATGAGAAAGTATGTCTCACATGCAAGCAACTCGTGAAGAACATTTCACAAACAGAAAATTAAAAGAACAAATGAGAAGAGAACAAAAGAAAATGAAAATCACCAAAAAGTGCGGATTCCACAAAAGAGATTTGCAGCCTGCCTATATTAAGAATTGTACGTTTACAATTATCATTTCTAATGAGGTTTTAGGCCATATCTGCTGGGGTGGGTAACACCATTCTACATCAATGTACCCCATGGTGTTGGGAGCTTAATCTTCCATAAAACTGAGATGGGAAAACTTTTTCTCACCACTCCCACATGTCCATTTAACCATTTGGCTTCCTCATACACTTAATGAGTATTCTAGAGGTAAAAAAGCTTCCTCCTTGATTTATCATGTTTATGGCTCTATGCATATGACCAAATCACATCAGTTGGCTCCTGGGATCTACTCTTTTTGTGACATTTATAAATCTGTCCATCTCCCATCTTAAATGTTAACATGTGTTTTCTTGATTGTAGTACTTCGGGACACTTCCCTACTCTACCTGCATGTGTCCATTTTTATTGCATGTCCAGTTTAGTTTAATGCCAGTACCAGAAATCCTACTTCTTGGTGTTTTTGCATTCCTTTATGAAGCTAATCAAACCATATCAGCTGCTATCTCGTAATTTATTAATAGAAAGGTCTGTACTAGGATCAATCTCATTGCCCATCTATTTTTTTGCTTTTATTAATCTTCCCTAACCTGATTAGCATCCTCAAGTAAAGACAAAAACCATAGGCCATTGCTGCAATTAAGGAAAAGCAATTATGAAGGATTGTATGCCATTATGCAGTGAAAAAAGTGATGCCCTTCAAGTTTTAATGCTAAAGTATCACAAATTTATATTTATTCATAATAGACATGGGAAATAATGAACAGAGGTAGAGGGCACAGGAGGCAAAAAAGGTGGCAACAGCTTCCAAATAATTAGATAGTTTATCATCGCAGTTTAAAATAGAAGTTCTATAATTAGACCTAAGTGCAATTTGTTTCCTAGCCTTTTATGCATTTATGCATACTTAACAAGCTTGCATATTTCTTTTCTGTATTTTAAAGAGGAAATTGAACTTGAACTTTAATTCAACAATTATTTGAATCAAAATGTACAGGCGCAAATAAGCAGAATGTCAGATTTACTTCACCCCAATTATTTGAAATCCGCCAAAACAGCCATTAAAGACAATCATTAATATCCAGTTAAGGGAAAATAAGATGCTTTACATAATTGAACCTTGAAATAATTAAGGAAAGGGGTTAATGCCAAACTCAAAATTTGTTACCATATGAAGCATATGTTTCACAAAAGCACCTCTGGTGAAAGAACCCTTTATATCAATTTTAGACACAAACGGTGGTGAAATTCTAATATACCCATTAATTTAAATAATTTCAGTGTGATTATCATTGTAACTTAACTTTCCAGGTTTTTTAATTAGCCATTTCAACATACGGTCTGGTGGCCCACTAAATCCATGTTAATTACCTTTAGTACACAGTGCGACTGGAGTCTGGAGCAATATTCTGATTATAACACCCACACGTGCAATTATGCAAATACCAGAATAGCAGAAAACACCATACATTCATTTGGTTCAAATAACACACACAACTATCAAACAACATTAAAAGTTTTAATGATTCGATTTAATGTTCAATGAGATGTGAATGAAGAATTAGACCAAGAATTAAATAGGCCAAAATACAAAAAGAGAAAGAGAAAGAATGAATGAATGAAATCCAAAATCTATATAGATTGTTTTGCACATAATAATGATTGCTAGGGGTCAGTCCATACAAGATTTAGTCTCGGCTTTAATTGAGCCCCCCTCTAGTGGAGAGTGGGATTGGTCCCCAAAGCAATTCAAAGTGCATATAAGTTGGCCCGGACACCCTGAGATATCCAAAAAATTAAAAAATAATGATTGCTTCGGCCTGGTTAAGTTGGAATAGATCGCTCTTGTTAATTAATTGATATACCATTCCAGATTATTAGTTGATCCAATTGATAAACGGTTTAAAATAATATAATTGATTTGCTACTTTATATGTAATCAAGGAAGACCTAATGAAACACTTTGGCACTCACAAACTTACATAAGAGAAATTAAAAATAAAAATTAAACTAGATCTGTAGAATAAAAACAAATACATACAATTAATGTTTTATGCACATCAATTTGGCTGCCACAAAGATAGGTCAATGCACTGCAATAGAAACACAACACCGAGTTTCTCACATAAAAAAGATGATGGGATTCAAATCTCCCATTTATATTCAGCAATACTATGCACTTAGAAAAAATACCCAGAGAATTACCTAGAATTTAAAGTGGGTGGTTAAGATTCAATTGGAGTGTGTCTTACATCTTATTAAATATGCATGTACAACCTACATACCATTTTTGGGGTAAAATTTTGGGTATTTTTTCTTAGTACATAGACTTTTCCATTTTTATTTTAAACAAAATTCAGTTCACAAAATTAATAAATCTAAAAGTAATTAAGGTACACGAATCATTAAAATCAACTAACAGAAAATAATACGATAGTATAATTCAATTTGTATAGTGAAATAAGAGTTAATAAAATAGTTTGTGAGGTTGTGGCACCGATGAGAGACACGAGAAGTCATTGTTCTAAAAGGATTTCTGCCTCCCTTAGTGCAGGTAGCAATCAAATGTTGCTCTAAAATAAAGCCCTAAAATTTTACAGTGTATACACATTACTTGATTGATGGTAGATGGGAGTTCCAAGTCCTTTTCAAGTTATCCAGAAATATGATTGAAAAATAATATAATAGAAACTGAGAGAGGAAAATGAAATTTTGGATATAAATTTGCATATGGGCAATCCTCTATTTACCTCAAGGAAACTTCCCACAATGTACATGCCCTTTGAAGATAAGACTCGTATGATTAATTGCAAAAATATACTTTTGAGTTATTATAAATTTCTAAGTTTTAGATATTTTTATAAAAATATGCAATACAAATTTGTGTAGTTAGTAATGAATGTTTAAATTTTGTATTTATTGATTGTGAAAAAAGATATATTGTTAACCTTGATTGTAGAAAAGAAAAAAAAATCAGCGTTGTGCCCCCATTGATGAATTCCTAGATCCACTACTGTTGCTTACATGGTATAATATATACAATTGTAAGACTATTGGATGAGACAAATTAAGTAGACATCCATATACAATTAATGTCTTAACTGAATCAGTATCTCATTTTATCAAATGCAAGGCATAGCAATCGCTGGTCCAGCAAAACAAGGCACTTCACCAACACAACACTTCGTGAAAAACCAAAAACACAAAAAAAATAAATAAATAAATAAAAGAAGAAGATAGCTACAAGAAGTGGGGAAAAAAATATTAGTAGTATATCACCACTTGGATTTTGTTTGTCGATGTGGTGATCGTTGTTTGAAACTTTCTACACACTACCATTCATAAAGAGAGGGAAACAGAGCTTGAACTAATGCTTCGCTGCACTTAATGGAGAAACTTGAATCTCCAGAACAAGAATCATCGAAATCAACCAATGCTCTCGCTTGGTTGCCAAGAAGATTTAAAACAGAAAACGGAAACTCAATTCGAAAACAAAAACTGTATACTCGAATCACTTCTTCCGATTTCATCCGTTTTCACGCCAGCCGAAAAGAAACAGAGGATGAAGTTCAGTTTCAAGAATGACAATTAATCCGAAGTTTAGACAAACAAACCAGATCAAGCGACTTAAATTAATGACTGCACCTTTTGTGTTTTGGAATGAGTTTTTAGACGACGCATACCAGTGAAATGATCGCCGGAAATGGCGGATTCGTCGGAGAAGGATTGTTTTCCGGCGAGAAGTTGGTGGAGTTTCTGCGATTATTGAAGAATTCTAAATGGCTTGATCGGAACCCTAAATTCTTATAAAATGTAAAGATTGGCTTTGAAATGCTTTAGGAGAGGGAAATGAATAGTGATAATTGAAAATGGAAAGAAATGGACGTTAACTTCGCGAGCGTTTTCTTAATTTTTGTTTAATATATTTCAAGGCGGATTGGACGGGACCGTACTATGTTTTTTGAATTTCAAAAAACAGTTTTCTTTGAATTTTCATTTTTTAGTTAAATAAAAAATTAACAAACTTTTCTCACTCTTTGCTCTTATTTTTGTTTTTAAAAATTTATAAATATTTTTAAAATTTTTTTTACTTATTTTGTAAATAAATTTTTATTTTATCTTTCTCATTTTACTACTTTCAATCACCTTGAAAGGCCACCACCTCGGCCACCAACTTCGACTGTCGCTTCTAGATACCACATTCGGCCACTATCTCTGATTATTACTTCGACCACCAGTGAATTAATTTTGGCTCAACTCTAGGTAGCTTAATAACTTGCCAAGGGACTAAAAAATTTTTTTAAAAAAATTCATAGTATTCGATAAATTATAATAAATCACAGTTACAGTTTAACATTTATTACTAAGTTCAACTTTTGTTGACATTTTAAATGTTATTGAAAGTTGGTAAATTGTAGTGTTTGCAATAGCAATAGTTATTTGTTTAAAATATATTTTTTAAAATATTTTTAAATTCAAACCAATATATCTTCACAATATATTAAATATTATAAACAATCAAAAGGTATTAAATAGAATGTATATACATATATATACACAAAGTATCTTTTAATATTATTGATATCAAATTAATAGCACATTAACTCTCTCTTTTTCTCCAAACTTTTTTACTCTTATCAATCTATTTTTTGTTTGCTATCTATATTTTCTCTTAATTGATATATTAATTATCCACATGAGAAAAATAATCTAATTTAATTAAATTCATTTGACAACATTTATATAAGTTGGCTGTATTTTTATTTTTTTATTATATAGTAGTTTTTTTTTCTAAATTTAGAAATCTTACATTTTTAATTTTAAAGTTTAATGTATTAATTATTTTGTTTTGGCTATGTTATGGTTGATAGGAGATTATTGACTATTAGAAAATAATTATCGGTGATTTTCATGTTCTATCGTTATGTTATTTTGTTTGTGTAGGTTTAGAATTAATATATAATTATTCTTCTATTATTTTTATTATGTGCAAGTTATTTTTTTTTTGAATTTTTTAGATATAAATATGATTACTATAAAACTTGAATTAGGATATTCTAAAATTTGAACCAATTGCTTGAAATAAACTTTTTTTAAATTACAACAAATAAAATCTTATTTAATATCGATTGTTACAAAAATGTTAAGTGACTTAAGAATAATATTAATGATTAATTGAGTTTTAGTCCTATTTTAGATGTACGTAAGAGTTTTAGTCTCACTATTTTTTTAATTTTGAATTTAGTTATTCTTTTAAAAAATTTGGTTCTCTGTGTCCAATATTCATTTATTCAATTAGTGTGATTTTTTCTTTTTCAATGCCATAATTGTAGGCTGCAATTTTCCTATCTAACAACTTGTGCCATTGCTCAATTAAATCCCATGATAATAGAATATAATCAAAGCAATGTATATTAACTTTATCTAGTTGTTTATGGAAGATATTCAACTATCCGCTTTACCACCACTTCCTGCTCGTCCTTTTCCGCTGGTTTCTTAACCTCTGTTGTCGCTCCTCCTCGTCCTTCGTCGCTTCCAGATCAGTCCGTGCCGACCACTTCACACCACTGCATCCGCTTCTCTCCACCAGCGCAACTTCTCACTGGCACTGACCTTCTAGATCTGTCTCTCTCTTCCTCTGATTTGCATGAGATTTGATCCGCCACCATGTGTTACTGGTTCACTGTCGCCTATCTTCCTCTTTCTCTTCTACCAACAACAATGATTTTTTTATACATATTCTCTATACGATCAGCATGCAATTGATACAATTATTAGTTGTAAATTCTGTGTTGAACAATTTTAAAAGCACTTATCTGTTGAATACTGATACAATTATCAGTTGCATGTTATTACTAAATGCACACAGCTTCCTTAAATCACTTATACATTTTATCAATTTAAAACTATGTTATAAGAAGATATTGCAACAGATACTTAATACTGATAAATGTATAAATGATGTATGCGTAGTGAACTGGAGTTGAAATGTATCAGTGGTTTATATTCTTTATAAAAATATTTTCACTAACTATTGATAAATGTATCAGTGGTCACATTTGATTACGATGAGTTGAAACATATATCAAAACTAATGATTTTGTGCATTTAAAAATGTATCATATTTATGTGTATAGTGAAATAATTTTAAAAATATATCATCTGTATGTGACTGTGAATCGTTTGTATGTGTTATGGCGACGAATAGTTTCGCCCAACACGCGCGCACACACACATGCACACACAAAGAGAGGTTACTTGATTTAATAGATACGTCATGTTTGAAATTTTTTTAAAAAGATTTCAAATCATGAGAGATAATATCTTTAATAGGGGTATATTAGACATAACAAAATAATTTTAAACCTAATAAGACATAATCTATTTTAAAAAAAGTGTTGGGACTAAATCTAACACTACTATGAAAACAGGACTAAACCCAAAATTAACCAAAATAAATTTTAAATTTAATAAGTAATTTTGGATCTAAAAAGTGAAATAAATAAATTTTAATTAAACAAAATTATATAAAAATTTATTAAGAGTCACTTTCGTTTTTGCTTTGGGTCTCAAATTTGCTTGAGCCGCATTTAACCATCATATATGGCCAGTGCCTCCGACTATCACTTTCGACTACCATTGCTATATTTTGCTATTATTCCCAACTAACATATCCGGTCACAATATTTGACCACTTACCATCCAATCACTATCTCAAACCACCTACTCTAACCATCATATATTGACCATTGTATTTTTTCGCAGTTTCTAACTATCAAATTTCAAATATAGATGTATCAAACATATGTTTGTGTTTTTTTATATATAAAAATAAACAAAAACATATTTTTTGTTTATTATAAACAAAAAACAAAAAAAAATTGTATATGTTACCAAATGGGACTCAAGCATTCCAATTTAAAATCAAACTTTTTGTTTAAAATTACTTGAGTCAAAATAACAAATAACTAGTTTGACAAAATTTGTTAGTAGCTTCAAATCAAAAAGTAATAATTCAAAAGTCAATAGGAATTTAAACCAAAAGGAAGTTATTATGAATTTTATTTATTATCACGTTAGTTTATATTTAATATAAATTTTACTTGATAATTTTTAACGAATATGTTTTAAAAATATACTATTTATAAAAAAATAAATGTGTATAATAAAAGATGATATTTTTAAAAATATGTAAAAATATTTTGTTTAATAAATAGAAAAGGCAAAAGACTTAATGTTGCCAAACAAAGCAATGGTTTTTTGAACTTTAAGCCAGATTTTGTATTTCTCTCTACAAAATCAAAAAAGTAAAGTTTTTCTAAAAAATAAAAAATTCAGATAAGATAAAAAAACACTTTAAAACTTTTATGTAGAAAAAATTGCCTTAAATAAATTTCTTTTAATTTTAATTAAAATAACTATGATTTTTTATTCCGTTTCATCGTGTTTGATCGAAAAATAAAAAAATTTAGACAGTAAAGCAAAAGAAATAGAAAAAACTACAAAAAAAAATTTTAAAAGCTATCCCAAACATAACTTAAACATCTTTTCGTGTGTGTGTATTTTTTTTTTATCTTTACCTTGACATTTAGGCTCTGTTTGGGATAGTTTTTTCGCAGCTTTTTGTAACTATTTCTTCTTTTATGAATTTTTTATTATTTTGGTTAAGATTTTTTTTTTTACTTTTTTTATTTGTAATGATAAAACGAATCTAAAAGTATAGTCATTTTAGCTAGAATTGAAAAAAGTTTAAGAAAGACAAAAAAAGTCTTAAAATGGCCACTTTGTAGCTTTTAAGCTTATTTTGGTTTATTTTTTTGTTTTTTCTAATTTTATGTATATATTTTGATCAAAAAATTATTTTTTTGCCGTATTTCAATGAAAATTGTCAAAAATTATAACAACTTAACTAAGTAATAAAAACATTTATTAAAAATAAAATAAAATAAAATAAGTAAATAAATAATTATCCCAAATGGGATCATAAACTCATGGATTCTATCTCCTAGTCAGTTTAGATCCACCTCAAATTCTATTTTGTTGATCAAAATAGTTTATATTATTATTGACGCTATTGTCTAGATCAACCAATAAAAATTACTTTGATCTTATAATAGTAGCCACATAATTTTATCACACGTGTTTTCAAACAAATAAAAACTTATTTTTAAAAATCATAATTCTCGTTATTTTTTTTAATACAAATACTATTAAATCACGTGATTGTAATTATAGGATCAACTAATTGGAAGATTTTGAATTTAGTTATCTTTTTTATAATAGTGTTAGATTTAATTCTAGCACTTTTTTTTATATATAAATTAGGTTATATCAGGTTTAAAATTATTTTATTATATTTAATATATCTCTGTTAAAAATATTATTTTTCATAATTTAAAATCTTTCCAAATATTTTTCAAATATGGCATATCATTTAAATCATGCAATCTCTCTCTCTCTCTCTCTTCTAATTTGAAATCATTTTAAAGAATTTTCAAATACAGCGTATCCCTTAAATTAAGCAACCTCTCTCTTTCTCCCCCTCCCTCTCTGCTGGGCAAAACTACTCGTTACCATAACATATACAAACGATGTATTTTGAAAACTATTTCACTATACATAAAAATCTTATACATTTTCAAATCTACAAAATCATTAGTTTTGATATATATTTCAACACATCGCAATCAAATGTGACCACTGATACATTTATCAATGGTTAGTGAAAATATTTTCATAAAGAATATAAACTACCGATACATTTCAATTCTAGTTCACTACGTATATGCCACTGATACATTTATCAGTATTAAGTATCTGTTGCAATATCTTTTTATAACATAATTTTAGATTGATAAAATGTATAAGTGGTTTAGGAAAGATATGTACATTTAGTAATAACATGCAACTGATTATTGTATTAGTGTTCAACAAATAAGTACTTTCAAAACTGTTTAACACATAATTTGCAACAGATAATTGTATCAGTTGCACACTGATCGTAGAGAAAATATTTATCAAAAAAATCATTGTTGTTGATAGATGAGAAAGAGGAAGAGAGGCGGTGGTGAACTAGAAACACCATGTTAGAGAGATGGTGGCAGATCAAATCTAATGCAAATCAAAGAGAGAGAGAGACAGAGTTAACAAATGGCGGCGACAGCGAGATTTGGAGTTGGTGGTCCAGATCTAGAAGGTCGCGCCGGTGAGAAGCGGCAACGGTGTTGAAAAGCGGAAGCGGTAGCGTGAAATGGCCGGCGCCGACTGATGTGGATGCGGCAACGACAGAGTAAAGGACGAGGAGAAGCAACAGCGGAGGATGAGGAGCTGGTGGAGAAGGGGCGACCGTGTTTAATAAATATCCAAAATTGAATACCAATTCAAAATAAGAAAAATATTTGCTAAATGTCAATATCGTAACGAAAAAAGGAAAGTTTTATCCCAATTATTGATAAATATCTAGAAACAAATCAATGATTTATTTTTATCCTATTCAGTTATATATATGGCGGCTAAAATGAAGAAAATTTAAAATTATTTCCATAAAACTCGTTGGTGATTAATAGGTTAACGCTCTCCTATGTAAATGCATCTTAAAATTAAGGAGCATTACATGGACATGTTACACCAGTTAATAAGGGGTATTTCAAAAAAAAAAATTATTAACTTAAAAAAAAGGACTAAACTTTAAATACAAATAGTTGTGGGACTAAAACTCTTACAATCTTTTAAAATGATACTAAAATTCAATTAATCATTTTTTTATGGATATTCTGGGGAAATAAGTTTGAGATTAATTTTATCCACCCAAATTAAACTTTTGACTTTAAGGTCCTGATTGAAAACTTTAGATATTTAGGTTTTTTTAGTTAAAAATATTAAAAAAGTAAGTTGTTCGTTTGAAAAAAAAAGTAAAATTGCTTATAATATTTTATTTAAATTTTTACTATTTTTAAAATACAATAATATTCTTTATTAATAACTTATTTACTACTAGTGTCAACTATATATAATTATTAATATTAAATATATAGAAGAATAAAATTGTTTAATTTAAACAAAAAATAAAAAAAGTTAACTTTTTATCCAAACAATTAATTTGAAATAACCTAATTTAAAAGCTAAGTTACCAAATTATTTTTTTTAAACTTAATTTAATTTTTTAGCTAAAAATATAAAAAAAATTAAAAAAAAACTTTTAAACTAGAGCCTAAATACACGAGAATCCAAACCCATCCTTAATGTTTTTTTTTTTTTTGGTACAATAAGAACCTACATTGTCCCGTATTTAAGAAAAAAATAACAGAAATCACCTCAATCGGCCACAATAAAACTCGAAATTACAGTCTTCACTATAAAAAGTTGAGGAATGCCATTTAGGCCTCGTCAGGCAACCAGTTTTAAATTAGGCTTTTTGTTATTTTGCTCAAAGCTCAAAATGCTAAAAAATCTTGTTTGGCAATCCAAAATTTTTTAGCCTTTTACTTTTTAACATAAAAATTAATTTCATATATTTTTTAAAAATATCATAACTTTTATTATACATATTGATTTTTTTATAAAAATTATAGTTTTAAAATCTATTCATCAAGATCTATAAAACAGGATTTATATTGAATATAAAGTTATTTTAAAATAAAAATTTCAAAATTATAACAATTTTAAATAAATATTTTTTTCTTTTGGCGTAAAACTATTTTAAGTAAAGCTTCTTGGTTTACTGTCTTTTGACTTAAAATCACTTCCATGATTCACCAAACGATTTTTTTTACTTATTTGATTTAAAATTACTTTAAACAAAAAGTCTAACTTAAAACCAAATTACCAAACAAAACCTTAATTACACAGACCTTATCCCATCTTATATGATAAACAAACAGTGTAATTTTGGCTCGCGACCCGTAGGTGGCTTTAGTCCCGTCGCGGCCCTACGCTATAACGGCTTGATCCAACCTAGGCTCGAGCCTGCCTGAGCCCAAAAATCCTAGCTACGGACCTAAGACACCCTCTCAAGTCCGTTGGTCAAGCCAATCCGACGCCCAACCCGTTTAGCTTGGCCCCTGCCACTCTAAAACAGCTATTTTTGGCCTGACTCGGTCCCCAATGACTACTTCTAAACTTCAACGGCGAAGATCACTTGATTTTCAAATGGATGGTGAGAAAAAAGTGGCCGTTGTGGGTAGCCCGGCCTAACGACTAGTTTCATTTTTTTCTTAAATTCGAAAAACATTGCCTATAAATAGGCACTCATTCTTTTTAAAAAATTCACCCAAAACTCAAATTCTCTAATTTCTTTAGTCTCTCTTAATGATCTGATTCTCTGATATTCAATTATTTCATAATTTCAATTCAAGTTATACAAGAAGAGTGCAACTATTGGCGAATCAAGAATTAAGATAAAAAATCAAAGTCAGGATCAATGTTCAAATCCATCGAGATTAAGATTAAATATCAAAGCTTCTTAATTTGGTTTTATTTATTTTATGCAATTTAGTTTTTACATTATTAAATTTATTTCGGTATACTTTTCTTAATTATAAATTAATTTTCAAATGTTTGTAGGTGTTATTATAAAAAAAATATTAACTATAAACTTATGTTCTAACTTTTTTTAAATTTTATTTTTAATTTTAAAAATTATAATATTTTATTTTATTTATTTTTTAACTTATATTATTAATCTATAGATTCAAATTTATTTTTTATTGATGAAAAGGATTTTTGGTATCCACGTACTGGTTCTAATCTTAGTCCTCCTATTCCAAATTCACTCAGTGTTTCATCATAATCAGCTGCTGTTACATCTGCAGCTACATCTACGACTAAAAAATTCTCGAACGTATAGGATTTTTTTGAATTTTTTTAAAAAAAGGAATTCTAATGGTACCATAGTAATTATAGCAAAATGTAAATTTTGTAGTAAACTTCTCTCGAGTAACAAATCGAGGGCACTAGCCACTTATATATAGACATTCAAAGAGTCGCCTTAAAAATACATCTCTTAATTTCAACACACAAATACAAATAGGTATGAGTCCAATTGGCAGCATTACTAATTTTTCTCATGATTATTCATGCGCACAAAATATGGTAGTTGATTATATAGTATAAAAGGAACATTCATTTACAATGAGTGAAGAAGACGAATTTAAACATTTAGTACAATGAAGCATTTATGCATTAGTTTCAAAGTGTTTTTATAAATACTACTGTAAAGAAAGTATAACATTTGAAAAAGAGTATAATCGATTATGGTGAAAATTTTGATAATCACATACGACACACGCTATGCATCATTAAAGTTATAAAAAATTGACGAGAAGACAATACTGCAAGCGGATTTGGAAACTATTACTTTTGAAAGTCCTGAAGAATTGTCTGGCTTAAACTAAATTTTGTATTTTGGATCTGTAAATTTTATTTTCTTATATTTATAATTTTACATATTATTTATTTACATCCTTATTCCTTATATTAAATGTAAAATTATTTTAAGTAGAGAATAATACAAATAATTGTTAGGTTTGTATGTGCCAACTTAATTGGGATATACTTGATCTATAGTGATACAATTTTTTTTAAAGTTGTACACTTGTAAAACTGTAAAAATTTAATGTAAGTGATCACTTTTTGAATAATAAAATTTTGTATTACATTTAATTACTTAAAGTGTTCAAGTTTATTATATTTATGTATTATAAATATTAGTTTATAATGTAATTTATAAACTAATATTAATATATAATAAGTTAACTAATTTATAAGCTTATAATAAACTAATAAACTTACAAATTTATAACAAATTAAAAAGTATAAACTTATAATAAAATAATAAACAAATAAACTAATAAATAAACTTATAATAAATAAATAAACTATAAAGTATAAATTTAATAATTTATACTTATATACAATTCAAAAATTTTAAACAAATTTAAAAAAAACAAAAAAACAAACAGCCTGTTCTAGGCTTGGCTTACTTCCGATATGAGCCTGAGTACTCTATGCCTGGATCTGGATCTACTCGTTTCAAAAAAATCTCAGCTCGGCCTGATTCAAATTTTGATAGGAGCCTGTCGAGTTTAATCCGTTCGAAACACGACCGAACTAAGCCAACCAAAGCCAAAATTACAACCCTATGATAACATAGGCAAAAAAAAAAAGTATTTCTTTATCATATCTCCATTTTGATCTCTCATTTCAAACTCTCTCCTCACCACATGATAAGTCAATTTGAAAGAGGATAAAGAGGAGAATAGCAATCAATAAATCAGTTTTCATTTTTCAAAATTTGTGTTAAAATAATTTTTTTATTTTCTTTTATTTACGTGCATGGACAATTTTAATTTTTTTGGTTTTTAAGAACTTTTGGTTTAATATTTTTTTGAATAATTATTTTTATAGCCTGTTTGGGATAGCTTTTAAGCTAACTTTTATTTTTACAAAAAGCAAGCTTTTAAGATACAATGTTTAGTTTTAAAAAAAAATTAATTTTTTTTCGTCTCTTAATTTAAGAAAAAAAATCAATACATATTCTAAATACCCTAATTTTTTAAAAATAAAATTATTATAATATTCTTACTTTAAAAAATCAACCTTACTTACAAAAATAAAAAAAAATCACACCAATATCCCAAACGCTATAACTTAAAAACTAAAAGTAAAAATATTTTAGATATTTTAATAAAAAACAAAAAAAATAAAAAAATACTATAAAAATTTATTCCAAACAATCTAACTTTTTTTTTTCTTTTTTTTTTTCTAAAAAAGCTAAATTTTTAAAAAAATTAAATTTTTTGGACAGAGACTTGATCATAAGTTCAACTGCAATAAATACTCAAAAAGATATTTTAAAATAATCCAAACAGAAAGGTTAATCTCAATCATTAAATGCACGTGAAATTGGATTTTACATCTATATAAATTCATAAAATCACTTTATGTGATTCGCCACGGTATCTTTTGTGTTACTAGAATTTTACAATGTCCTCGTTTTTTAGATAATAATTTTTTAGTTTATTTTATTATTTTAGTAATATTTTTTATTATTTAATTAAATTATTATTATTATTTATCAAAACAAGTTGAAAAGTAATTTTCTACACAATTATAAAAAATTCATAAAAAAGTCAATAAGTCAAGATTTTATGTCTTATCTTTAATTATAAGTTCTACTAATAAAAAAAAATATTTTAAAACAGTCCAAAGTTATAGTATCTTTTTTTACGTATTAAAAAAAAGACACAGAACAATAATAAAAATGTTATTCTCAATTAAGGACGGATGAAGAATTTTAATTTAAAGGGATAAATTATTTTATAAATTTTTAAATTTAAAGGGGTGAATTATTTTATAAATTTTTAAAAGTACATATATTAAGTTTTCAAAAAAATATTAAAAACATAAATATATATAATTTTAAAATATTTTAAACTAACACTATTATAATAATAAATTTTTTTAAAATTTAAGAGTGAAGATTGTCCCTATCTACCCCTTCAATTGGCGATAGTCTCAATCATTAAGTGCATGTAAAATTTACAAACAAATGGGATTTACAAGTATGTAAATGACTAAAATCACTTTGGCTCTGTTTGGGAAAATATTATTTATTGGTTTATTTTTATTTATTTTAACTTAAAATACATAGAATTTGGCTTCTTTTTGTTTTTTTTTGAAAATTTTTATTTATTTTTTGATCAAATTTTTTTATTTTTTCGACTCACCTCAATGAGATGAATCTAAAAAATATAATAATTTAACTAAATAATTAAAAAAATTTACTAAAAATAAAACTTTTTAATAGCAAATATGTTAATATGTCAAATTCACCCATTCAAAACCATTCAAGGCCTTGATGTGATTTGCCATTGTCATTTTTTTTATGAATTATTATATTATTACATTATTCTTGTTTGCGATAATAATTTATTAGTTTATTTTTTAGTGACTTTTATTATTAGGTCAAATTATTATAGTTTTTTGTTTATTTTTTTTATCGAGACAAACTAAGTTTTTAATTTTTTTTAAAAAATATTTATGTTATTTATTTTTTATTTTATTTTAGTGAATATTTTACTGAATGGACTAACTTTTCTTTTAGTTTTTCAATTTTTCGTATTAAGACGATTTGAATTAAAATGTTTTAATAAATATTTTAAAAAAACAACAGAAAAGTTAGAAATTTAAAATTGTTTTTCATAGGGGCCGTTTGGAAATTCTATTTTATTGACTTTTTTACTAAAAAAAACTAAAAAGCTAATATAGTTTGGAATATATGAAGTTCGTTCAGTTCTTATGTGCATCTTTGTAATGAGTAAATCCTCCTGAATAATTACCTAAAAAAAAATCCTCCTGAAAAAGAGCCACCTTTCGTGTAATTTGTGATTGGATGGAAGTGTTAAGAATTTTTTTTTGATAAATCTTTTTTTTAATAAATTTCTTCTTATTCCTCAATCTTTGGAGAATACGACATCGTATTATTGTAAGTTTTTTGTTTCAAACATTTTCTGAAAATAGACGATAAATTTAAAATCTTAATGGAGAATTATTTTTTTTCGTCACATCGCTTATAACGGGAATTGAACCCTCTCTGCTGTAGGCGGACGAATGGAGAATGTCCTGCTTCCATCTAGAAACTTGTTAGACAAAAAAATTAAAAAGTTAAAAAAGTTAAAAAATTAAATTAAAATATTAATTCTTAGGATATTAGTGGTATTTGATATTGTTGAAATTAATAAGTTATAAATTGTATTTTGTAGCAAAAGTTATAAATATTTGATAAATATTATAACTTATAATTGAAATAGAAAAAAAATAGTTGTAATTTGTAGTAGAAGTTGTAGGTGCTTGAGATGGATTGTAGCTTATAACTAAAATTAATAGCAAAAAACTAAAAACTGTAACAGGATGTTATGCCAAACACTTTCATTCTATTCTCACTTCAACCACTTTTAAAATACAATAATACCCTCATTCATAATTTATTTATTATAATTATCAATTATATATAAATGTTAATATCAAATATATAGAAAGATAAAATTATCTAATTTGAACAAAAAGTTAAAAAATTATCTTTTTATCCAAATAATTAACTTCAAAAAATTAAATTAAAAGCTAAGTTATAATCTATTTTGAACTAAAATTTACTTTTTAGCTAAAAATATAAATAAATAAATAAATAATAATTTTTAAACTAAGTCGCCCAATCGAGACCTTAAAGTGAGACCGTGCATGTTTGACATTGGTCAAAGAATTGGACAGTGCACTTTGCTACGGATCAATCCAAAACCCCTAATTCAAACGAGAAAAAAATTATTATGGAGTAGTTTTTTTTTTGGTATTTTGGTTTTTTTAGTTTTTTGTTATAAAAAAATAAATATAAAAATATTTAAAAAAAAATCTAATTTAGACCAAATTAGTGATTTTTTTAAAATACTTTTAAATAATTTTTTTTAAAAAAAACTAAACCAAATATAGGTATTACTATAATACTATGTGTCATTATTTATGTAATATTTTTAATAAAAAAATTAGTTTATTGCACATCAAGAGCATCTCTAATTACTAGTTATTTTGGGTAAAAAAAAAGGGGCTCTATTACAATAATAAGTAAAGTTTTAAACTTAATTAATGAATTAAAATTTTTTAAATTTTATTCTTAACTTACGTAAAAATGTTTAACAAACATATTTTTAATAGAAAACGTGTTTACTAAATACGCTTTAAATCTAACTTCCACATAATATTGGAGAATAAAAAATAACAATATAAAAACGTTTTTAGCAAATATATTTTAAGTCTAGTCTCCACATAATGTTAAAAAATAAAAAATAATAATATGAAAATATTTTTAACAAACACGTTTTCTAATTTAATACATAAAACGTTTTTGACGAAAATGTTTTCAATTAGTTTCAAAGAAAGCGTTGGTGTTGAATACGCTTTTAGAATTTGTAAATAAAACGTGTTTGGCAAATACGCATTCCTTTTAAATTTAATTTCAATAAAAGCGTGTTTACTAGACACACTTTCCGTTTAAATTCAATTTTATTTAAAGCGTGTTTAGAAGGAACAAATACCATTAGCCACGACGGGGCGTGAGCCGTGAAAATCTCTCTCACGCCCATATCTAAAGAAGAAACAAATACCATTAGCCACGGTGAGGGGTCCACATTAAGTTACAAAAATCCAGTAACCAATATTGAGCCTAAATTAATGCACTTGAAAATGAATTAACATACCTAGAGTAAAACAAGCGGGCCTGCAATATCTCGTGCGCCTGGGTGTGTAGCCCGACACAGATAACAGTAGAGGTATACCAAGGTAGCTCCCCCCGAGCTATATCGGTGTATCTAGCCCAAGTAATGCATGAGCGACATGCACATAGGCTTAATTAGATTTTGTGACTTATTGGGCATTAAGAATCCCCTGATAAACAACAGAATATAAGCTCGTGCACGCTGATGAATAACATCGGCTGCGTTGGCCTCATGAAAGGCGCCGGTAAAGTGCTCCTGAAACCACGACTCTCGAACTCGACCGACGGAGACGAAGTCCTCATCCGCTAGAGCGATCCCGAGTAACTCGAAGCACATCTGCTGCTACTCGGCAAGGCTACACATTCGATCATGGTCGATGACATGTGCACCATTAACGCGCAAGCCGAGTAGGACGGAGACATCCTGGAGCGTGATGGTGCACTCTCCCACCAACATGTGGAATGTATGGGTTTCATGTCTCCACCGTTTGACTAAGGCAGTGATCGGGCTGCGGTTTAAATAAATGAAGTCAATACGGGACACCCCGTAGAAGCCTGCATGAAATAGATGCTGAAGAACACGGGGATCAATGGGCAGGTCCCAGAATCCACTATCCCCACGGCGGCATGTCAAGGAGGATGTGTCCTGCGTGAAGAGATGTGCGTATGAGAGAAAATAAAATGTCATCGCTAACATAATGGAAGTTTATATAAATACGAGTAAGTACAATATGTAAGTACAGACCTCCTGCTCCCACAGCAAATGTGCTCGATGTGACACTCCAATAGACGAGCCCTATAGATAGGCACCTCAACAGGGACCTCAACATCCATGGCGAGTCCTATATAAAAAACCATAGAAATCATCAATCATCTTCGTAATAGAATGCACATTACAATGTTGGAGAAACCTTTGTTTCGATATTATGTTTGCATGCATCACATAGACCATGATAGTTAGATCGCGCTAAAATGAGTAACTAGTTGTAATTGTTGGAGGAGAGATTACTAGTTGTAATTCTTGGAGAGGAGGTTCAGCTTTCAACCAAATTAATCATGTCAAGCTTCAGGTAAACCTTTAGGTCAAGTACAATTTTTCATTTTCATAAAGTGATGACATTATCCAAGATATACTTTATTTTTTAGCATATTGACCTTTTAGGGTGTTGATGTGGCCTCATTTTCTTATCACAAAGTTTTGACGAAAAAGCACCTACTTTACAATCTGGTTCAAGACCAACGGTTCTAAGTAGTGACAGTTGTTGAAGTTTACTTTATCCATATAGTTGAGAGTTGGGTGTTAGGAATTAGAACGACGATCACTAATCCCACCTAAGACTAACCACAATCACACAAACGCGGAATAAGCAACGAAGAAGAGAGAATCGCACACAAACACAAAAGTTTACATGGTTCTACAAGTTGTGCATACGTCCACGGGATCACACACTTTCACTATTGATTGAAGGTTACAAAGGAGAAGAAGGTTTGAGAGAGAGATTACAGAAGAACAAAAGCAAAAAACTTAAACCTCTCACACGGCGGCTGCAACCCTAGCAACTTATAAACACATTCCCTCATAGACGGATCGATTGGTCTCATAGACGGATCGATCGGTCTCATAGACGGATCGATCGGTTTAAAGACGGATCGATTGGTCTATCAAGCAGTCTTACACTGCTATCTGTTTCTCACCTACAAACACCACCGATCGATCGGTCAACCATTTTTAATGGTTTTCTTCATACTCTCAATAATTCTCCCACTTGAAGTAAAACCACTTCAAGCCTTGAGAAATCTCGAGAACCTCAACACCTTGAAACCACCGAAATAAATACTCAAACCTGTGTGACCCAACCCCCTGTCTTCTATCCTTGAAGACCAACTGAAGCTGAGCACATCTTTAGTTTGTCAATGTTGACACCTTTTGTCAACATATCAGCTGAATTTTTCGCTCCACTAATCTTCTCAAGATTTAACTAACTGCTGTCCAGCAACGAGCGAATGAAATGATACCGCAGCTGTATGTGCTTCGTCTTGGAGTGAAATGATGGATTTTTGACAAGAAAGATAGCACTCTAGCTATCACTATAGATTGTTCCTTTGTCAACCTTCTTACCCAACTCATCCAAAAGACCTTGTAACCAAACCATCTCCTTTTCAGCTTCTGTCACTGCAACATACTCTACCTCTGTAGTAGAGAGTGTCACAATCTTCTGCAATTTTGAAGCCCAGCTCATTGTTGTGCCCCCCAAAGTGTAGACAAACCCAGTGGTGCTCTTCCTACTGTCAGCATCGCTTTCTAAGTTCGCATCCACGTTGCCCTGCAGTTTCATCTTGTTCTCGTGAAACACAAAGATGACTCTGTAGTCCCTTTCAAATATCTCAGAATCCATTTGACTGCATCTCAATGTTGCTTCCCTGGATTGCTCATGTATTTGCTGACTACTCCCACTGCATGTGCGATATCTGGTCTGGTACAGACCATAACATACATCAGGCTACCAATAGCCGATGCATAGGGAACTTTGCTCATTTGCTCATGCTCCTGCTCTATTCTTGGAGATTGATCTTTACTTAGCCTGAAATGGCTAGCTAAGGATGTACTGACAGGTTTAGCACCATCCATGTTGAACCAGCTCAGCACCTTCTTCACATATTCTGTTTGAGATGGTCTCACGGTTCATGCGGCTCTATCTCTAACTATCCTCATCCCAAGGATTTTCTTGGCAACTCCCAAATCTTTCATGGCAAATTGTTTTGACAGCTGCTTTTTTAGCTTGTTGATTTCCTCGATGCACGGTCTAGCAACGAGCATATCATCTACTACAGTTGCAGAATGATATACGAGATGTCAAAACTCTTGACATAACAGCAATGATCCACCTCCAGTCTGGTAAACCCAGTACACTGCATGAAGCTATCAAACTTCCTGTACCACTGCCTTGGAGCTTGTTTCAAACCATACAAGCTATTCTTTAATTTGCAGACTATGTCTTCTTTGCCTTTCACTACAAATCTCTCAGGCTGGCGCATGTATATATGTCTTCTTCCAACTCACCGTGAAGAAACGCAGTTTTAAAATTCAACTGCTCTAAAAATAGATCCTCTGCAGCTACAATTCCCAGCATTGTTTTGATCGTTGTTAACTTCAACTAGGGAGAAGGTTTCAGTAAAGTCAACTCCTTCCTTCTGCTGAAATCCCTTGACAACCAACCTTGCCTTGTAGCGCCTGCTGCCGTCATGTTCTTCCTTCACTCTATATACCCACTTGTTGTGCAAAGCTTTCTTTCCAGCTGGCAATCTAGTCAGCTCCCATGCTTGATTTGTTAGTAGAGAATTCATCTCATCTTTCATTGCTGACTCCCACTTCATCGAACTCTCGGTTTGTAAGGCTTCTGCACAACTCTCTGGCTCACCACTGTTAGTGAGCAGAATGTAGAATATGGACGGTGAAAACTGTTGTGGCGGTTTGATGCTCCTAAAAGACCTTCTAATTGCTGTTACTGGCGTACTGTGTTTCACCTGTGAATTAACGTTTTCTTTGTCTTTCTTATCCCCGTTCTATTTGGCTCCCTCAGAAATGTCATCCAAGTTAATGAACTCGAATTTCTTCGTCTTTGGCAACACATTATCTTTCTCAGCCTTTGACTTATCATTGTACAGCTCCTGTTCATTGAACACCACATTTTTGCTTCTGATGATCTTTCGGTTCTTGTTATCCCAAAATCGGTACCCAAACTCGTCATCACCATATCCAATAAAATAACAGACATTAGACTTTGGTTGCAATTTGCTTCTAGCATCAGCATTAACATGAACATAGGACGTGCAACCAAATACTTTCAGAAAAAATAAGTTTACCTCCTTTCTGCTCTAAACCTCCTATAGAATTCTGAATCCCAATGGTACTAACGGTCCCCGATTCAGAAGGTAGGCTGTTGTATTCACTGCATCAGCCCAAAACTAATCGGGTAGCCCAAAATGCAGTCTCATGCTTCTGACTCTCTCATTTAGTGTTCGGTTCATCCGCTCAGCTATGCCATTTTGCTGTGGCATTTCTGAAATGGTTTTCTCCCACTTGATTCTACTAGCTGCGCAGAAATTTCTAAATCTCCCGACTGTGTATTCACCTCCATTGTTTGACCTCAGACACTTCAACTTCAATCCAGTCTCAGTCTGAACTAGAGCCTTCCACTTCTTAAAAGTATTAAACACATCATACTTGTATTTCAGAAAGTAGACCCATTCCTTCCTGCTTGAGTCATCAATGAATGTCACATAATACCGCGAACCTCCAAGAGATGCAACTGGGGAAGGACCCCCACAAATCTGTGTGTACCACCTCTAGCCTGTTTGGCTTTGGTGTTCTGTCGCCTTTCAGAAAGCTGACCTTCCTCTAGTTCCCTAAGATGCAACCCTCACACAAATCAAATTTCACAGACTTCAAACATGGCAACTTGCCCTTCGACTGCAGAATTTTCATCCATTTCTCGCTCATATGCCCCAACCTTTGATGCCATAAGCTCCTATCTGAACCGCTATATGCTAATGCCACTGTATTCTTTGTACTAGTAGTCATGTATGGGGTACCCGTCTTAGTTCCTCGAGCCACTATCATAGCTCATTTGGTGACTTTCCACGTGCCACCAACAGAGGTCACTGAATGACCTTCAGCATCCAAATATCCAACTGAAATTAGATTCCTCATCAGTTTAGGTACGTGGCGTACCTTCTGTATCTTCCACACTGACCTGTTCGACACTCTGATTCTAACGTCGCCTATACTCACGATGTCTAAAACTTTTCCATCTGCCAAATATACCTTGTCGAAGTCACCAACAACATAATTGTCCATAATCTCCTAGTGTGTCGACGTATGAAAGGATGCTCCTGAATCCAATACCTAAGAATCAAAAGGGCTATCAATCGATTGAAGCAAGGCATCCTAGACGTTCTCTGTCACAGCATTGGCTGACTTACCATCAACCTTCTTTTTTCTGCTCCCTACAGTTCTTCTTGATATGGCCAGTCTTGCCACAACCCCAGCATTCAGTATGCCATCCCGACCTGGACTTACTTATGCCTCTTTTGGACTTAGACCTGCCCCTGTTCTGACTCCTGTCATTACGTCTATCCCGTGCTTTAACATTTAGTGCCGTACCAGTATTTGACCCCGAATTAGATACCTCGCCCGAATCCCTCCTGCGAACCCCCTCGCTCAATATCAAATCCCTGACATCATCAGACTTCAGTTTATTTTTACCGACAGAATTACTCACTGTTGTTCTCATAGCCTCCTAACTATTTGGTAATGAAGTCAACACAATCAAGGCCCTGACTTCATCATCAAAACTAATATCCACTAAAGATAGTTGATTCGTGATGGTATTGAATTCGTTTAAGTGTTGTGCAACGGGTGTACCTTCAGCCATCTTTAGGTTAAATAGCTTTTTCATGAGGTGTACCTTATTGTTTGCTGACGTCGTCTCATACATACTTGATAGTGCCGCTATCATATCTGCTGTAGTCTTCTCCTTGATTACGTTATGCGCCACCGACCGGGACAACGTTAATTTGATGACTCATAGCACTTGTCTATCAAGCAACGTCCAATCCTCATCCTTCATGTCCTCTAGTTTGGATCTCAAGAGCAGCAAGTATAGCTTCTTTCCATACATATAGTCATCTATCTACATCCTATAATAACCGAAGTCCGTACCATTGAATTTCTCGATTCATGTCGATCTGCCTTCTTCTGCCATGTGTGTTCGTCAACCTCCTAATCCGGAGCTCTGATACCAGTTGTTGGGAATTAGAACAACGATCACTAATTTCGCCTAAGACCAGCCATGATCACACAAACACGGAATAAGCAACGAAGAAGAGATAATCGCACACAAACACAAAGGTTTACGTTGTTAAGCAAGTTATCCCTACGTCCACGGAATCACACACTTTCACCATTGATTGGAGGTTACAAAGGAGAAGAAGGTATGGGAGACAGATTACAGAAGAACAA
Organism: Heliamphora exappendiculata; assembly: GCA_034768845.1. Lineage (NCBI taxonomy): Eukaryota > Viridiplantae > Streptophyta > Magnoliopsida > Ericales > Sarraceniaceae > Heliamphora > Heliamphora exappendiculata. Next base: position 13,823,955 of record JAOTRH010000024.1, on the reverse strand, counting down.
AAGCAAAAAACTTAAAACTCTCACACGGCGGCTGCAACCCTAGCAACTTATAAATACATTCCCGCATAGACGAATTGATCGGTCTAAAGACAGATCGATCGGTCTATCAAGCAGTCTTACACTGCTCTATGTTTCTCACCTGCAGACATCACTGATCAATCGATCTCACCACCGATCGATCGGTCTACCGTTTTTAATGATTTTTCTTCACATTCTCAACATTGGGTTCCTTACAGGGTCTATACAGGAAATTACTATATCGGAGCGGTGCTTGGATATAAATTTGTAAGGACTGGAACAGTTGGCCCAACTGTGATGCATCATAGGTAAACAGGGTCACATGGTTGAAATAGTGATGTGTCAAATTGCGATAAGCTACTGTAATTGTACAGTCGATTAGTACGACTAGTCAAAAAGCCGTGACGATCAAGTCGTTGATTTATCACATCATCGACAGTACGACAAAGCTTGCTCATGTGCATATACTGTAATGAACTTCCTTTGTTGTTTTTGTAAATTATATAGATAAATACATGGCTAACCATGAGTGTGCATCTGTGTTTTCGACACTAGTAATGTTTTTATTTTAAATCTCGTAATCTTACAATGGCCTATAGATGCGATGTCGGTGGGAGTAGCTTCAATCGTAATGAGAAGTGGTTACTACCTTTGCTCCACGACGACTATTGGACATAACAATCTAGTCCTAAAGATTATTACGTCGGTCTACGACAAGAGCGAAAATTCAGGGCTGAAGAGCAAGAGGGGTTGGTTAATGATTTGCGTAACTTAGGAGGACCGGTCTCTCACCAACATTCATTGACAATGCCAAGATGTAACAAGGATGACTATGAAATAGTAGTTCGAAAGATACAAAGAGAAAACAATAGAATGTTGATGTGAAGACGTCGTTACTTCATGTTTCAACTAGCAACGAAAATGGTGATTGCAAGCAGCAGACCATTAACAGAAAAAGAGCGTCAACATGTTCTTTTCAAAAAGCAATATCTATCTGACTCTTACTTCTCTGATGGGGAATGAAAAATATCTCTACGATTTGTAACTCTATCTAAAATAAAAGTTCAACATTTTCTACATATTTGCCTTTTGTTGAACTTTACTCCCCTCTGTATTTTTTGATTTGCTTTTTGTTCTTTAGAAAGAATAAAGTTTATGTGAAAATATAATTATCGGTCTCAAGTAAATGATCTCTTTTTTTTATTGGTTAGTATATGTGTCACTTGTCCTTATTTATACCATGTTCATAGGTTGTAGATACAATAAACCTATAGAAAAGAGGTAATCAGTTTTCAAGTCTATCCACTATTTAACTAGATGAAAAGGGTTATGCATTTAAATTGAAACTCCTGTTTTCTTGTTGGATGTGATTTCTTGTCTTAGTTATGTAGTCCTATGTTTGCTTGCTTATATCTATTAGTAGGAAAATGCTTTAGCATTATTTTATGTTGTTGGAGACAAATGTTATTATTTTTTTTAAAGATCTTGTCCCAAGTTTTTGGCATTGCAATTTAGAAACATTATCAATTGAGAAGTCAGTTAAAATTAGCTCAAATTTATTCTACTTATCTGTATTTACATAATATTTATTATACCAGTCAGTCTAACCACTTCTCACTGGGAAGTGGATAATAGCACATAAATAAAAAAAAAATTTAACTTCAATGCACATTTTACGAATAACAATACCCTTTCACGGATATCTATATATTTTTTGCTTATTGTCCACCCCTTAGACTGTCTAGAGTGGTTAGCATGTGCATGTGCACCATCTTGTTTTCCTTTTATTGTACTCCGGCAATCTTTGATTATACTTGAGTTATGTTCTCATTACTATTGGAGTAAACTTGTAGCATTACCAACATAAATGAACATACAAAGATTTGTGTTTTTTGTTCAACTTAAATATAATTATTTCCATTTCTTGCTATCTTTGTAATTTGATTTTCTTGTTCCATTTACAGGGAAGCCGTGAGTTGCCAATATTGTGAAGGTAAATACTTGATTGTAATAATGATTTTCTTAGTTGTGCTTCATAATTTGTTTGTGCTCTCAGAATTCGATTCCACTTGGCAGTATTGCAAATGTAAATACCACTGGTTTTTGTAGAGAAATTAATTGGAAGGGATGCTAATTACTGGGCTTGTATGAAGCTAGTCTTAGACATGCTTGTCTTCTGAATCTTTCTATGACCACATCTAGATTTTGTTTGTTTATTTGTTTGTTTAGTTCTAAGACTGAGCTGCTACTTGGATGAGTCTGTAGATCTTGAGGTATCTATAACGAAGTTGGGTGTGAATATAGTAGGAGCATGTGAGAGGAGGAAGAAGGAAGAGAGGTCGCCCTGTGACATTGAGAGAGATGAGAGAGGGTGGGGTCACAATTGAGGCGGCCAGCCCAAGCTTGGGGGAGGGACAGGATGTATTACCATTAAGGTTTTGTTTTCATACTAAAAAGTCAGTTGTACTTAGATACAATTTAGGTGTTGATAGAATTATCTACAAAACTCCTTACAAAAATAGGGAGAAAGACAAAAAGGAACTCCCTCAATATCTCGAGGAAAACAACAAAAGCCTCGAAAAATTAGTGTCATGTCTAAAATAAAAGTTCTATAGAACATTTTCCATTTTTCTTTTTGATTATTCTCAACGAAAAAAATTATTCTTTTTACCAAACATAAATGGATCTAAGTGGATTGCACACTGATGGAGCTCAATGTAACCAAAAGAACATTCCTCAAACTATACACAAGTGATTCCATCCCATTAAAGAACATTTATTATGCTTTAACTAAATTAATCACATCAAATAAAATTTCACTAAAAGTCACACCCTTCTCCTACATCATGTCACTTTACCACCCGTCTAACTGTCAAAACATTAGACACCTTCTAAGAAAACCCAATCAATTTCCAAAAGCACCAGAACAAAATTTAAAGTTCTCTAGTATTGCAAGAATTACAAGCTTAATGCCATATATAAAATGTCTCCGGCCAAAATCCACATACTTGATTTAAAAAACAAACCAAAAAAAAAAAGAATGAGAAAAACTTGCTCAAGGTGAAATCAAAATAATGCAGTTGCATGATGTGATAGCCCCCAACTTGAGGATCAAAGCATTAGTACTATATCTACATTCCTAAAGATTGAGAAATTCTCTTAAGTGTTTGGGCCTTTTAATGCGGCCATCCTTTTCTTCACTAAAACTACCCCGCCTACAAAATCTTCCTTCTATGTGAACCCACAGCTGCAGTCCCACACAGTTACAACTTCATAAATATAAATGCTAAACAATGATAACTGTAAATCATCTAAGAGTGACTCAAACAAGTAATCATCTAAGAGTGACTCAAACAAGCATCCCCGCAACTATAGATCTCCACTAAAAAGGGTAACTTGATTTGGAAACACGAGATGTCAACATCAACAATTTAATATTTTGATTCAGGATTTGATTTGCAATTTAGAAAACTGAAAGTACATTTAAATAATTCCATAGCTCAAGTTATCAAAAAACTCTTTTGAATTCTAGACTTAATTTTTTTCGAGATTATTTCTTACATTCATTATAACACTCCTATGTGATTATTTGGTGAAATTTGCTTCATTTTAGTGTGAACAGTATTGAGTACGTGTGGGCATTTATCTGGAAATTAAAAGAGTTAACGAGCCACAAACACACTTTCCAACCTCCAAAGTGACGATCTCATGAAAACATAATCAGTTGCAATTAGATTGTATCAATTACAACTCAAATTCCGTATATTTTATTGAAAATATAATGCTAAAAAGCTGTATCAAATCACTTAACCGTGCTTATATACATATATAAAAACCCGAGCTACAACAATCCCCATAAAACTTGTAGAAAACACCCAAAAAGTGTAGCAATAATTCCCAACAAACACCAAATATTGATTTTAGCTCACGGGTCCTCTCAAAAATCTAAGAAGAATACCAAAAATACTAGGTTTGATGGAAAAAAACTGGCCTGAAGCCAAGATGAGTGATAGAGAGACGGGCAGAGATCGAGAGGACTAAAATTGCCTGAGTCGCGTCTGAGAGAGGGAAGAAGAGTTTCTACGAGAAGAAGAGAATTTTTGAGAGAAGAAAAACGATTTTAAAATACGTTTTTACAAAATAAGAAATTGAACGTTAAATACGTGTATGGTAAAAATAATTTCTTTAATGAAAACGCGTACTTACTAAACAAGTTTTATGTGTAATTTAAAAACGTGTTTACTAAACACGTTTTATGCGTAAAAAGACTAAAAACGTTTTCGACAATCACGTTCTATGTATAAAAATTTAAAACGTTATTAGCAAAATTATTTTATTTACAAAAGTAATAAAGCGTGTTTGCTAAAAACGCTTTATGTATTACGGCATAAGGCGTGTTGACTCTTTTTAATATTTTTTTTCAAAACTAAAGCTTTTGCCAAACACATTTGTAAAGAAAGCATGTTTGCTAAATACGCTTTTACGTAGGTTAGAAATAAAGTTTAAAAATTCATAATTCGTTAATTATATTTAAAACTTTACTTATTATGATAAAAGAGACAAAAAAAAAAGTGTATATTCTTTATTTTATGTATGTTTTTTACACTATTATTTATTTTAATTATTAGTTTAATTTTAAGAATTCGGCCTCTGGCCAAATTTCTGCTACTAGTTCTTAGTTTTCTGTTATTAATTTTAGTTATGCGTTATAATTTTTTTCAAACACTAATAATTTATGTTATATTTTTAACTATTTTTTTTTTCAGTTACAAGTTATAATTTTTATCAAATATTCATAACTTTTACTATAAAATATAATTTAAAAATTACTAGTAATAATATTTTCAAACACCTCTGTATGTTAAACAGTATAATTTGGACAATTATAGACTTTAATTACATTTAACTGGCCAAGAAAATAATTACTGAAATACAGTGTCAGAGTATGGTAGAGTTTCAAATAGAGTATAGGCTAGCTAAAATAATAAACAGCAGCTGATCTAACGCCCTGTTTCGGCTAAATTTTGACTTTTTTTTTTGCTTTTTTCTTGTCTTTTTATTTTTTAAATTATTTTTTGATTTTTTTCTGTTTCTCGAACCATCTTGATAAATGAACTAATAAAGTAATTTTTTATCATAAGATGAAGAAATCACTAAATATAAAAAATAAAAAATTAGAATTTAATTTATTAATTTATTTTGACTTATTTTTATTTTTTAATTTATTTGTATATCTTGATCAAATTTTAGTATCCTTTTTTTGCTCATCTCAAAGAGAAAGTCAAATATTATAATGATATGATTAAATAATAAAAAAATTAATTAAAAATTAAAATAAATAAAATTAAACAAATAAATAAATAATTATTCCAAATAGAATCAGTTAATTTTATCTTCCGCGTATCAAACAAAACCAAGTTATCACTCGCCATTCTAATCAAAATAATTTTTACGAGTATACATCATATTATCTTCTAGTGTTAAGATTGAATCAATATTATTCTACTCAAGGTGCCTTTTAACTTTTTTTTAACTATTTGCTTTAAGTTATTTTTTTAACTTTTAATTTAAAATTTAAAAAAATTAAAATTTTGATTTTTAAATCCCAAATTTTTAGCTTATTTATTTTTAATTTTTTTAACTTTTTATAATAATTTTTAATTTTATTTTTATACATATAAAATTACACAAATTTTAACTAAATAATTATACTCCATCTTATTTAGACTAAAAAATAACTATAAAATTTTACATTAAACTTATTTCACTTTTTTGATAACTTAAAAGTTACTATATTTTTAATTAAATAATTTTTTAATTTTTTAATTTAAAATAATTTAAAACTAAAAAATTAACTTAAAATTAAATTATTTAATATATAATTAAATAAAAATATATTATAAAGTGCTTCCAAATTACCGAATAATTTAATCTTTATTTGGCCATAGGTTGCCAAATTCACCCTCGCAAAATATAGAGAGAGAAAAACAGGAAAGTAGAGAGAGAAAGAAGAAGCCCTTGATTTCGAGTCGCGATGACAGTGAAGCTGACAAAAGCCTAAAGAAATCGTGAGCGAGAGAGATAGAGATTCGAAATTCTTAGCTGCGATGAATCCAAGCAAAACAGAGGACGATCTCTTTCACCACCTCGATTCTCCCCCGATTATGAACCCTCGAAGCGAATCACAACTCTCGATTCTGAATCACCACCACCATCACCATCACCTCCAAGAACCCTTCTCTCTCCCTACGATGTCCGAGATCGTTCTCTTCCGAGACGACGACGACGACTCACTGAGTCACACTTCCTCCGACGCCGACGACGCTGCCGCCGCCAACAACCACCACCACCACAACCACCACCACAACGTCGATTCCGTCGCCCTTCCACCGTCAAACGACGGCGATCCGCAGAACAACAACAACCCTAGGGTTCATCAACCGGGGTACATTAACCCCGAGCCTTACGTCTCGGCTCAATTCTACACATTCAATTTGGAGTCTCACGCTCTGATGACGAGTTGCATTCTCGAGGGCCGGCTCGCGACCCCCGACGAGATCAGGGCGGCGACGCCGATGCCAGTGCTGGCGAGCTGGCGGTCCGTGTGGAAGGACCGGAACGAGGACACCGCGTACCTTACTGCTTGGAAGCGCATCCAGGACAAACTCAACGTGCACGTCGACTCTCACGGTAACGAATTCTTGTGCTTCAAGAACAATTCGAATCAATTCGTTTCACACATTAATCAGTGGCAGGACATAGTCATGAGTTTTCATGGCGACGCTGACTTGAAACACTTAGGGCTTAAAGAAACAATAGAGAGAATTAAGCAAGTGTGGACCGTAGGTGCTAAATTTTATGGAATCCCCGAGTCATTTATTAGGGCTTGTGTCGCGGAGTGCCCAGTGTGCTCCGATTCGTCGGGGTCAATGCAACGTACAAAACGGCGAAGGTTTGAGTACACAGAGTCGTTTGATGTGCCGGCAAAGGAAGTGCCGCATAGGTTACGACAGTTGGCAGCGAAACATAAAGTTGTGTTGTGTATCAGGCAGAAATATATTAGGTATAAACCATTTATGGCAGAGGTTAAGGATTACGCGTGTCACCGAGCGGGAGAGCCAGCGTCGTCGAAGAAATCGAGGATTCTAAAGAGGGAACCATATGCATCCAAGCGGTGTGGTTGTGGGTTTCGGATAAGGGCAATTGTGCCCATTGCTAATTACAATGAGAAGGATAAGACGTTTGTGTATCAAGAAGAGGGGACGGCGGTGTTTAAGTTGTATGCGGTTCATTCAGGGCATGAACCTGGACCGTTAGATGGCAATGCGCGGATTATGCATCGAGTTGTGGGACATAAAGGGGGATATTTGATGGATCAAGAAACAGTGTACGGGATGAGTGACGAATTGGAAAATGAAGGTTTTGGGTTCATGGGAAAGGATGAAGGGGATATGCGGCATTCGGTTCTACAGCAAGTGCAGGACTTGAGGAATGTAGTTGGGTCACTGGAAGGAAAAATCTCAAAAATGCCTAATGAGCAATTGGGTTCAATCTCACAAGAATTGTTTGATGTTGTGAGTAAACTTAGAGCTATAGGAGAATATGGTTCAAAGCCAATTGGATTGCTTTCTGACAAGTCACATCCAGATGATGTGTTGGTGGGAGAGACTGATTTGGCAGATTGGGGCGATCATCACCACGATAGGATATATGGGGATGGCAAGGATGGGGATTTGATTGAAGAAGATGAAGACAGCTTTGGGCGAACCCTTGGTGATGTTGCATCTTGGGATCAGATGAGAACAGAATGTAGGGGTGAGAAGGATCTGCTGGGTGATAATTGCAAACCTGAAAAGTGGTTGAAATGTGACGAGTTTGATGAGAAGAGCATTCTTGACTGTGAAGATTCCAAACTGACCAAGCCCATGAGGCATCACGATAATATAGTATCGGATGTTGGTCTTGTTGGTATCCAGGTTGACAGCTTCTACCCTGATAACCCTAAATGGTATGATTCCCCTTGTGCATTAGACTCCACTTCTGATTGTGGTGATAATGGATTCAGGCATGGGGGGATTGTGTAGAGTATTGTAGAGTTGGGTTAACCCACTCTAACATAATAATCATTAGTTTATTAGGTGCCATTCATTCCATTTTCACAGTTGGAAGTGGGTTGTATGCTTATGTATACTAAAGATTGGAGCCTCTCACATGCTTTTAGGTGTCCTTGTATGCGGTTCTGTAAAGTATAGCCTGCTGGCTTCTCTGGATATACTTTCTTTTGTTACTTTCAATACCCATGTTATGGGCTTCAATGTTTAAAGCTTTTTTCTTATTCCATTTTTCGTGTCCAGTGAAGTTCTTGTGTTTATTGTATTTTTTACCTCGGTTAACTGTTCTTTTTAAGGCATTTTTGGGATACAAGCAACTTATTATTATTATTTTTGTTATATTTACTTCCTCTTTTATGCGAATTCTACTGTATCCTGGAAGGTTCTTATTAATGCATTTACTGCATGCCAAAAGGTGTAAACCGCTTTACTCATTGGATTCGGTCATGGAGGTTTTGCAAATCTTCTTGCCTGAAAATTGATATGTTTGGAAGATGTGTAGGTGACCTTTTGTTCTCACTATCTTGAGTGACCAAATCATGTTGGTCTCTAGATGAATTATTACTCTGTCAATCCATGAATATACAGCTCACTCCTCCCCACTCTCCAACACCACCCCACATATAGATGGAGATTTTGTAGGATTTGTCGGGATTACTTAACACGCTATTACAATTTTGCAAATAGTTATAATAGGGTATTTAATATTTATAGACATTTTCCATGCTTTTTTGTTGTTAAGTTAATAACATTTTGATGCGAATTAGGCAATGGCCAAACACTTCTTGGTTTAAAATTCTATTTGTTTGTCATTAAATTCCTTTGAAGAAAAGACATACCTGGCACTTTTAGCTTTTGGAGGAATGATATTTCTGTAACTATACTTGTCAAAAATAAAAATAAAATGTCTTATTTTGAAAGTATCAAATATTAATCTACAGTTGCTAAATTGTGAATCGAAATCCTAGTCTTGTGAGTCGTGAATTGAATTGAGAATTGCAAGATTCAGCATGATTTGAAATAACTTTCTTTCAAATGGTTTGATTCATCAATAGGGAACCATCCTTTTACATTTATCACAAGAGATTTTAGCTCAAATTCAATTAACGATAAGATTTCTTAAAAATCATTATTTTTTTTGTGGAATTTAGAAAATGGTCTAACAAATCTTAAAGAGAATAGAATATGAGAAGAGTGATTAAATATAAAACACTTATAAACATATTTTGTATTCTTGTTGCTAGAAAAGAAAAGTTTAGAAAAGATGATGTGGAACCGTTGAGTATAATGTTTAAACTCCTGTCATTTTAAATTACATTTGTTCCACTAAAATAAAAATGTATTTTGACATATTTACCTAAAAGATAAATAAGGAAAAAGAGTTAATAATTTATTCGATCTGCATGATTCTTATTAAATCTTCTGATCACTTAATGAGCAACAAATTATGCAATTTTATTTTTTATTTTCACAATAAATTCACAAAGTTGTATTAAAGCATTTAAAAAAAAAAAAGAAAAGAAAAGAAAAATTTGTAAATATGGGGGTTGAAATTCGTTGAATCTATTAAGTTTAAAAATAGTAAATAGTGAATCGACCATTAATCGAATTGTGATTCGTAGGATTCATCAACGTGCTATCACAAAATATATTCACTCATAGATTCGTACGATTTATGTATAAGTTGTGAATCAAATCGTGAATCATAAGATTCTGATAGCTATTTAAAAGTGTACCAGCTGTGTGAGTTATCTCCTTTTCTATTAATAACACAAAATGAGCAGAGAAAGTGGACTGCTCACTAGGAGAAAAAAAATTGACTTCCCTCCTACTCTCAGAATCTATTGCCGTGCATGCATCGAAAACTATACATATGCATAATGAGGTCATAACATTTTGGATTTCTTTGGTGGTTGTTCTAGTGAATCAATGCTTGATTTTGCATTCAGTTGTAACCCTACTTATCACCTTTTGCTTTGTCACGGATCAGGAGAAGAATCCTTTGTTTCAACTGCAACTTTGACATCCATTTGATATAGAAAAAAATAATTAAATGTTTTTGAAAGGAGCTGGATGGTGTTGCCACTTTAGATTGTGATCCACATTTATTTGTTAGGTTCTTTCTCTCTTTATTACTGAAGTGGCAGTCATGATGATGGTGTTGCTATGGACTTTGATTTTAGATTTTGATTAATGCCTGCACAAGAACTCAAGTGCCTCTTCTCAAGCTGTTCACACAATGTTGGAACAGGAAATAATTTGTTTATAAAATTTCACAAAGAACTGCTAACTGTTTTTCTTTTCCTTTTTTCATTTATCAGTTAATGTTAGTAAAAGTGTACAGTAAAACCAGAAACTACCTGTGTTACATGAAAACAGTGAAGAACACGTTTTTTTTTAATTATAAAACCTTGAAAGCAGTAAAAAATTGAGAAAATGAAAATAATAACAATTTACAGATTTACTATAGAAACAAAAGGAAAAATGTGATTGAAAAGTAGAAGTACGTGACTGAATCTAGCGTTTGACGTTGTGTCTTTAAGATATAATTCATCCTCGCCTTTTTGCTTGCAAACAGTGGACGTTTGCCTCCAAGGATAAAACAGTCATCGTGTGCAGAAGAAGCACTGCTGTCTGGACACACTGTGAACCAACGATGCCTGAACTGGCTCTCAAACTCGAGCAGAATGAAGATGAAGAAAAGAGAACTTTGGAAAATGGGGTGGATTGAGTTGTGGGAGGGGCAACCTCTAAATATGTGAGGAAGTGACTGTTTGGCAATGGCAAACAGGTGCAAAAGGCACCAGATGGTGGTTCAGTGCACCCGGTCCACTCGAACCGGTGCCAAATTTAAACCGAACCCTCGGTTATGGAGGAAAACATTTTTGGAGGGAAAAAGTAATAATAATTAAATAAATGAATTATTTAATTAATAATAATAATTATTGAAATGGATTCGGTCGAAAAAATTATAGACGGATCGACCTAGGAGCGTACACCCAAGCCCGGCCACTGGTGGTGGCGCACGTGTGTTTTGTCGGGTTAGGCCCAAATCCACGCTTGAGTAGATTCTCCCCCATCCACAAAACTTGGTACCCCTTGGGGCCAAATTCAATTTTGGTTCTTATAAGCTTCTTAAGATTTTATCTCCCAGGCAATGTGGGACAAAGGTTCCCACCATTCAATTTTCCCAACTTCAAGTAACCATGTTTGGAGCTAAATATCATTCAATTCTTAAAATGGTTTTCAAAATAATTACGTACATTTAATCCTCACATGTAATTGAACTTTTTCCCCTTTATATATCCACATAAAATAAAATGTGAAACCCACTCTTAAATTGCCTAAAAAATTAACAAAAATAAGCTTTAAAAGCCATTTTTTCCAACAGTTAAAGAAAAAAACAATCACCTGCAATGACATGCACCTTCACATTATTATATATTATATTGGATTTAGGTTAGCTGAAGTTTAGGGCCAATATCATAGGAAGGAGGCAACCTCTTGGAAGGGGGTTATCTGATCAGAAGTAGACAGCAGTCCAACCTTAATTGAGCTGCATGCTATGCTTTAACCCCGAGGTTTTTTTTTTTTGATAAGTAAACTCACTGTCCAACCATAGTGTAGCAAATATAGTTGTTATATCTGCAAATGTCTTGATGGGTTTTTGGGAGTCTCTTTCCTTATCTTTCCTGAGTGTAGAAAAAGTCAGATTTAGTGCAGTTAAGGAGTTGGAGTGTGAAATCCATTGTTTACTAGTATAATGATGGCTGGGGCATTGACATCTTGTCAAAATTAAGAGATACGAGGTATCTGCTGTAGGAGGGCTCAAGAGAAGCGCCATTACTCATAGAAGTTTTAATAAGTTTTATTTCTGATCTTTTTCTTGATGAAGGATTCTGTGGGAACATTTTGAGAATAAAATATGCAAATCATTGTGTGAGCATTTATTGGAAATTTTTACCAGAGGATGTTATAACAACGTTGAGGAATTTATGTACTGGCGTTTCTGGTAGGCATATGTGACAACCATTGTGGATGCCTGCTTTGACAAACAATTTGGTAAGTCATGTGATTAGGGTTTGATTTCCTCTTGTCTCTGTGTGCTTGCCGGGCTGTGAACCATTGAGATAGCAGCAGCCTTTTTTGATTCTGTGATCTACCTAACTTGTTTATATATGTGAAATGTATAGTTTGGTATTCTTTACCTGCTTATCTCTGCCTAGATGGACCCATGGTTCTTTAACGAACCTTGTCTTTGGATGGACCAGACAAGGCAGGTTAAGTGAGTAATTCAGGATGCCGATACATTATCTTGCCAGTGAAAGGCATCCACACATTGTATTGCCACGTGCTCTACGTATCAACAATGTTATAAGAGGCACAGTTAAAAGGTGAGTAGGCCCACTTAATACTGTGTCTACATGCTGAAAAACATCAAACCGTCGACAAGCATCCAAATCCAAGTTCCCTTGATCTGGATACAGGTTTAGAATAATTTTCCTTTATCTTTTACTCTTTCAATTCTTAATTCCCATGGGCACAGCCCAATTTACTTGTCTCTTGCCATATATATATATATATGGGAGGCTGCTTATGAGGACGTGAACAATTCTGTCATGCTTTGTTTTATATATAAAAATTTCCTTCTTTCATTATTTAATAAAGATTAAGTCAATATATTGTTCTTTACCCATATGATTCTTTTTCTTGATTTATATTTTCTTGTTCAGTTATACAATGTGAAGTTTTCATACTACATCCAGAATAATGTTTCCAGAATGCCTGGTTTAGAAGTTCCCTCATATGAGATAAATTTATATCGTTTTGGGATATTAGTTCAAATTCCATGACTGCTTCTTCTCAGGTCTCAACCGTCCAATTTTTTGCTAATTTCTTCAAACAACTCGGTAATCACTTCTAGAAGTTACCTTAACTACGTAGTTGGAAGTTCGAGAACTCAGTATAATTTGAAAACTAATATTTTTTTAGGGCACGCTAATTTCTTGTTCAAGCCCTGGAGACCACCTGGAAAAAGGATAAAAAGTTAAAATTAAAATAAAATGGGAATTTGTCTCTACAGTGACTGCTGCTGTGAAGAGAGCTATTTTGACGAGGAACACCTATAGTAATAATGTGAGCTGTTCCACTAATAGTTAGATTGAAGCCTCAAGGCATTAGTTATTGAAGTTTGGTGCTTTATTGTGATTCAAAAGAATCGTGAGATTGATGTGAGGCGTATCATCAATCTTTAGGCTTCAGATAAGTTATTTTAGTCTATTCGCTAAGTGGCTCTGTTGTATTTAAGTGAAGACTTTTAATGTAAAGTTTGCATCTTTGAACATATTTTTATCTTTTGAAAAAATTGATTCTTATAGGCTTCATCATCAATCTTTAGGCTTCTGATGAATTATTTGAGTCTACACGCTAAGTAGGTCTTTATGTTGTGAATTTAAGTGAAGGCTTTTAATGGAAAGTTTGCATTATATTTTGATCTTATGAAAAGATTGATTGGTATGGGCTTCATACTGTGGATATGTTATGGTTTGACATGCACAAGTTGGGTTGAGCCCATGGCTGTGTGGTTTCCCTTTCTTGGTACTTTTTGTTGCCCAATTGATCTTAATACATCACTGTTGCTTTCAATCTCCGGATATGGTGATGATTATTTATTTCAGACGAGGTGTAAGACGTCCAACTTTTGTTCTTCGGCACTAACAAATAACAGCAGTTTACAATCTAGAATTAAAGTCCCACCATCCAACCAAAAACAAAGGTGCAAGAATTGCACAACCTGAAGATGCTTAAGGACAGAGATTTTAAGCAGCAGTAAACAAGAATCAGTTTCTTTGTTGCTTTTTACTGAAGTAGCAGTCATGATGATGGTGTTGTTATGGACTTTGATTTTAGATTTTGAGTAATGCTGCACAAGAACTCAAGTGCCTCTTCGCAAGCCGTTCACTGACAGTTTTGGAACAGGAAATAATTTGTTTATAAAATGTCACAAAGAACCGTGAACTGTTTTTTCCCTTTTTTCCATCCCCCAGGTAAAATCAAAACAAACAATCACCCACATGTTATAGTTATTAGTTCTTGGATTATTCTTATGACTGCAGAGGTGTCATCAGATACTTTTCAACCATTAACTGTCTTCATGCTTGCACTGGCATGCACCCTCGCATAACTATTTATCAGATTGGATGTTTAGCTGGAACGAAGTGTATCATGCAGCTCAACAAAAGGTTGGACAAATGTCTACTTATGATCGATATACCCCTTTCATGACCTTTTTTTTTTTTTTTTTTTTTGGGTTTTGCTCTCTTTTTTTATTAGTAAACTCACAGTCCAACCATAGTTTAGCAAATATAGTTGTTATATCTGCAAATGTCTTGATGTGAGTTTTGGAAGTCTCTTTCCTTATCTTTCCTGAGTGTAGAAAATCATATTAAATGCAGTAAAGGAGCTGGAGTGTGAAATCCATTGTTTACTATTATAAGATGGCTGAGGCATCGACATATAGCTTGAATTGGGAGATATTAGGTATCTTCTGTGGGGGGGGGGGTGGGGGCGCAAGTGAAGCTCCATTAATC
>JAOTRH010000024.1:13779427-13792511 GCA_034768845.1 Heliamphora exappendiculata | reverse complement strand
AGAAATAGAGAGAGAGAGAGAGAGAAAGAGAAAGTAGAGAAAGAAGGATTGGTGGCGTGTGGCGGTCGACGGTTGATGGTGAGGGGATGGTGGCATGCGACGGTCGATGCGCTCTCTCTTCCTCTGCTCTATTTCTCTTGTGCGTATATATATATATATTATATATTACAGAGATGAGAGAGAGGAGAGGGGGAGAGAGACAGACGCCACACACCACCGCTGCACGTCACCGCCGTCTCTTTCTCTCTCTCTCTCCCCACACCGTCGCACGCTACTGCCGACCCCCACTGCCGATTCTGGGTGGCGGTGGTTTTTAATGCGTGGGAGTGGTTTTGGGGTGGGTGGGTGGCAATAGTTTGGGGGTGGTTTTGAGAGAGAGAGAGATGGGAGAGAGAAAGAGAGAGACGGTAGGTTTTGGGTAGTGGTTTTGGGGGTAATGATTTTTAGGGTGATTTTGGCGATTTTTGTTACTATCTAACGAAAATTTTAATGATTTAATTAATTTGATGCACAAAATTAAATATAAGGGGAGGCTAGTGATATTTTCAAAACTACATGGGAGTTTCTATTTTTGTCAAAAACCAGAGAGGAGGTCAGTGTAATTTACTAAAAAAATTAATATTTTTTATGTACTATTATGTGAAAATTCATTAATATTAATTTTTCTTTTACTAATATAACAAAACAAAACAAATAATAACTTTTCTTTTATTAATTATTTTGTTAATTTGTTTTTACTTCTATAAATTAGCAAACACATAAAGTTATATTTTTTATTGAGTGTCTTAAAATTAATTAATTAATTAATTAATTATTAATAATATTTTTATATTTTACTCTTAAAATTAGATAATTGAGTGCATTTATGCACAGATCGTAACTAATTTCTTACAACGGTTATATGATATATCCAGTCGAATTAAATGACTAGTGTTTGTGCCTATGTAATATGTGTATAATATTAGTTATTCTATAAAAATATTAAAAAAGTAACCATCTAATAAAATAATTACGTGATAAATTATAAATAAAATCTATTACTATGGATTATGAGAGTTCAAAAATTATAAAATTTCAAAATCAAATAAAAATTAAAAAAAATAGGGAAAAAAGTGGGCAATTATTTAGTTACTCTCATAAAATTTTAAATTTTAATATTTAAATTATTATAAGGGTAATTTTAGAATAAAAATTACAATCAATTTCAAAAAACCAAAGTAAAATGCTTCTTTTTAATAATGGTACACATTCAAAGACTGAGTGCCAGATTGAATAGTAAAAGCTAGTTATAATATTATGGATAAATTACACTGACCTCCCATCTAGTTTATGACAAAAACAAAATTTTTTTTTGTGATTTCGAAAATATTACTAACCTCCCTCCAAGTTTAATGTTTGCATCAAATTAGTCTAACCGTTAAAATTTCTAACGAAAATCATCAAAATCACCCCAAAATCATCCTCAAAATCACTCCACCCAAAATCACCCCCAAAACCACTTCACCCCCCAAATCACGTCCAAAACCATTCCACCCAAAACCACTCCATCGAGAACCACTGCCCCACCCCAACTGCACCCAAAACCACCGCCACCCAAACCTATTGCCGCCCCAAACCTACGGCCACCCAAAACCACTGCGCACCACCCCCACCGCCACCCACAACCACCACAGAAAGAGGAGAGGGAGAGAGAGAGAGAGGGCAGAGAGCACAGAAAGAGGGGTTGGTGGCGTGTGGCGGTCGGCGGTGAGGGGTTGGTGGCAGCGGTCGGCGGTGAGGGGTTGGTGGCGTGCGGCGGTCGGTGGTGAGGGGTTGGTGACGTGCGGCGGTCGTGCTGTTAGCGGTGAGAGGTTGGTGGCGTGCAACGGTCGGCGCTATCTCTTTCCCTGCTCTCTCTCTCTCTCTTGTGTGTGTGTGTGTGTGTGTATATTATAGCGATGAGAGAGAGGAGAGGGAGACAGATAGACAGACGCCGCATACCACCACCGCACGCCACTGCCGACCCCCACGTCGCACGCCACCGCCGTCTTTACCGTCTCTCTCTTTCTCCCTCTGCTCTCTTGTTCTCTCTCTCTCTCACTCTCCCCACGCCGCTGCACGCCACCGTCGACCCCCACTGGTGATTTTGGGTGGCGGTGGTTTTTGGTGGGTGCAAGTAGTTTTGGGGTGGGTGACGGTGGTTTAGGGGTGGTTTAGGGAGAGGGAGAGAGAGAGAGATGGTAGTGGGTTTGGGGTAAGTGGTTTTCACGGTGGTTTGGGTGATTTTTTAACGGTTAAATTAATTTAATACAAAAATTAAACATAATGAGATGTTAGTAATATTTTTGAAACTACATAGAATGTTTATGTTTTTATCATAAACCAAATGGGAGATCAATGTAATTTACCCCAGTATTATTTGAATTATTTTTAAGAATAGGAAGATAAGTAAATAGAAGATTAGTAACCATAAAAAAAATAGCATTGGAGAGATTTTCTTTCCTTTCAAAACTGGGAGAAAATAGAGAGGGAGTGAAATATTGAATAAAAATATTTTTAAAATGTCAATTATAAATTTTTTTATGTTTACATTAGAAATAATGTATTCAAGTTAATGTAAAAATTGTAAAAATAAATAAATCTTAAACTGCTTTTTTTTGTTACTAATTATTATCAAACAAACAATAAGAAAGAAACACTACTCTTATTTCCATATTAAATAACCAAATAAAATGAGAGATAGTTTACTCCTTTCTCTACTCTTCTCTTTTATCTTAGAGGAGTTGTCAAGCTTTAGAATTTTAATTATGGTTGACACCTCCTTACTGGATTCAATTTAATTATATTTAATATTTTAAATTGTATTAACATCTAAAGCCTTTTTTGGCTTTGTTACAATGTCATGAAAAATTACTATAAAATTCAATGAACTTGTCTTTTTGTCTTTTGATACTTAAAGCCAAAAAAGTTAAAAAATCTCTAATTAAATTTACATCGTTTAAGTTGTAATATAACACACAATTTGTTAATGTGTTTGTTAAAATCTAATTAAACTATTTTTTGGCATAAATACAAATGCTATGGATCAATCAAACCCCCCCAATTAAAATATTAAGAGATATGTATAGAAGAAAGCACAAGAGAGATTCTATTTACAAGAAATCTTGCATGTAAAATTGATGCAACGAAAGATTACAAAAAACTAAATAACATTCTAACAAATAAAATAAACACTCAATCCCAAAAAAAAGAACCTTGAATCCCTAGGAAGAGAAATAACTCTAAACATTATTGATTAAAAAAATGTTGAACCCTTAGATCTATACTCTTATTTATACTAATAGAATTTTTAATTTTAAAAAGAAAATAAATCCTAAATAGGAAAACAGCAATTTAAGTCATTTTTAACCGACCAAAACTAACAATAAAAGAAACTAAAAATTAGCATCATGGCTAGGAAAAGATTAACTTGCCAAAATATGCGATACTAAAATGAAAAACTTAAAAAAGGAAATAGTTTCTAAATGAAAAATTCTAAAAGCAAATCCTAATCAATCTCTCAATTTCTTTTTTGGCTTTTGCTGATTTAATTGCTCTAACAATGTCTCAATTATTTGTCACTGATCTCTGTTAATACTTTGTATAGATCATACTACCTAGGCTTCATGTTATTATAAGTTCATGCTAGAAATCTCTCATTGCATCAGAGGCGATTGCACCTTGTTGGGTGTGGGGTCAAATGACCCCATTAGTTTTTTTAATATAATTATAATATGTATATATATATTTAAAATATTTGATCCCATAAAAAATTTATATTTGACCCCCAAAAATAATAGTAACAGGTCTTTCACAGTGACCAAAATATGAGAACATTTATAAATATACATACTTTTGAAATTAATTTTTTGAAGTATTGTTGGCGTTGAGAGCAACAACCATGTTATTAAGAATATATGTGTTAGACTGTTGACCTTCGTTCCATTGGTTCCTCTAATTCTGGAATTTGTTGATCTCTGTATTGGATATATTACAGCGATAGGAATTTTTATATTGCTTCTAGATTTCAATATGCTGCCAGATTTAATTCCTTCATATTTTTTTGTTGGCTTTAAACAATATGGACAGATTTTTAAAAAGAAGATCGACAACACTACAAGATTCAACTTCTAGTACTCCTAAGCAAAATCATGTTGATTTGAGTGAGCTTTTTTCGAATTTAGCCCTCAGGAATAAAGTATCAACTTATCATCCTAATGATTAAGATGCAATAAGAAAATATTATTTACAAAAAGGTTATTGTTAACCTATTAGCCATAACTTCCCTCAATGAGACATTAGAGGATTGTCTCGTCGATTTAATCATTTTTTAATTTAACTAGTTGGAATATAATATTGAGGAGGATACTGTATTTTGTTTATATTAGTATCTATTTAAGTTTGATATCAATTACCAAGTAAGAGGTGATACTTTTGTGGCTAAAGAATTTTTAGTTTGGAATAAAAAAGGTAAGTTCAAAATTCATATTGGAGATCACAACAACGCTCATAATCAAGCTTGGAAGAAGTGTGAAATTCTAATGAATTAAAAGCAAAGTATTCAAAATATCTTTTACAAATAGTCAAAAAAAGAAAAGAATGAAAAGCAAATTTGCTTGAGTACATCAGTTGATTGTACAAGATTTCTTTTGTGTGGCAAATTTTCTTTTCGTGGTCATAAAGAATTTAATGATTCAATTAATAAAAAAAATTAAAATTCATGAACTTTGAAATCTCTCGCTAATCATAATGAGTAAATCAATGAGGTAGTGTTGAGAAATACTCCTAAAATAACAAGGTGTGTTATTCTGATATTCAAAATGACATTGCAAATGTTACAGGAAGTGAAACTACAAATGTTATTATCAAAGATTTTGATAATGACCTTTTCTCATTTTTAGTCGTTGAGTCAAAAGATATATTAGTCAAAGAACAAATGGCTATTGTCATTCGCTATGTGACTACAAGAGAAATTATTATGGAGCAATTTTTTGGTATTGTATATGCACTTAATGCTACTGTTTTACATTCAAAGTTGAAATTGAATATTTATGTTTTAAATATGGATTGGGTTTATCAAGAATAGGGTTATGATGTGGCCAGTAATATGCAGGGAGAATTCAATGGTCTCAATGCTTTAATTTTGAAAGAGATTAAGTCAGCATTTTATGTTCATTGTTTTGCTCACAAACTGTAATTAACTATTGTAACTGTTGCAAAGAATCATATTGATGTTGCTAAACTTTTTTGCTTGATAACTAATGTAGTGAATGTTATTGGATGCTCTTTTAAGAGACGGGCTATACTTTAAGAAAAATACATGCAGCTAAAGTTGTGGAAGCATTAAATAATGAGAAAATTGACGAGATTTAAATCAAAAAACAAATTTTAAACGAGTTGGTAATGCATGATGGGAATCACATTACGGTACAATTTTGAACATGAGTTTAATGTTTTCCTCATCGATTGATGTATTTGAATTTGTTGTTAAGAATGGACACTCTAAGCAAAGAGTTGAAACTTGCTCAATTATGAAGACGATGAAAGACTTTTTAGTTTGCCATTGGTTTGCATTTGATAAAAGAATCTTGGACATCACAAATGAATTGTCATTAGCCTTACAAAAAAAAAAACCAAGATATTATAAATGCTATGACACTAGTTAAAGTGTCCAAGTAACGGTTGTAGATGATGAGACATAATGGATGAGATTCTCTATTGACTGAAATATCTTTATTTTGTAGCCAACACAGTCTTTCTATTCCGAACATGGATGATATATTCATAATCCTTAGGTGACCACAACACAAAGGTCTGCAAATTATAAATTTATATCACTACCGTGTTGAGCTATTCTACACCGTTATAGATATGCAACTTCAAAAACTTAACAACCATTTTATAGAGATGAATACCGAGTTACTTCTTTGTGTGACTTGCTTGAATCCCAGTGACACGTTTTTTGCTTTAAATAAACAACAGTTGATCCGTCTAACAAAGTTCTCTTTGTGGAGACAGAGAGAAATATGATGCATCTAATAGTAAATTTGCTTATAAAGGTAGCATTGTTTTTGCCAATTACCACTGCAATAGTAGAAAGAACTTTTTCGACTATGAAATGTGTAAAGAGTCGATTATACAATAAGATAGGAGATTAATAGCTTAATGATCGCTCAGTTACATATATTAAAAAAAATATCTTTAAAACTGTTGACAACAGGACTACTATAAAAACGATTTCAAAATATGATTGATTTTATCTTTTGCAGATTGAACCGGAGCTGTTGGCCCACTTTCGGGGTCAAGAATGACCCACTTGGATAATTGCTTTATTTATTAGTGCTGACACCGTCGATTTTTAAAAATAAATGTAATTTATTCAAATATTTAATAATATTCGATTAATTTAATTTTTTGTATGAATAATAACGAGAACAATTAAGGAAACGAATTCGATCATCAAAATAAACCCATCTTAGATACAAAAACGGGTCAACAACACCAGTGCAGTTCCCAAAAGGGGACTAGAGACAAGCCTGAGCCTTCAAACAACCAAAAAAACAAAAAAAAACTAATCTCCTCCAATTTTCACTTTCTTTCCCTGGAACCGCACAAAAATGCAAATCTTTATGTATTCAGAGTAGACCTATTATCTTAAGAACAAAGAATAAATAGAGGAGCTACTGGTATATGATAAAACCGAGATATTACAGCAAAGTTTTTATGTACAACCACCTAGTAAAAAAGCTCATCAATGCTTGCAAACTACTTTTTTGGTAACACAAGGAAGAGAGAGGGGATGGAGTCTGGCGCCTTGCTTTGAAGCTCGACGATCGCAAGCAGAGATTCTCCATCCCAAAAATATCACATCACTCAATCTCAATATATTGATCATGTGAGAATCGACACGAAGATCTGAAGGTATATCTAACGGATGATACTTGCCCACCATCACCCCTTCTGTTGTTATTACAAAATGTTGAAGTGACACAAACCTCAAAGAGAGAGGGAGAGAGAGAGAGAGAGAGGCAGAGAGAATACATCTTACATGAACTTCAATTTCTTCTCCCTTCCCTTTTATTCTTCCATCACAAATTAGACAAACTTTCCCACGCGTGTTAGCCCTGTTCTAGTTTGATAATACTTTCGAGACGGATAATTACGTGTTGCTTCTATGCAAAGCTCCCAATGCAGACTAGACACCAAACATAAAATCAAAACCAATCAATTTAGTTGCAACCAAGAGTGCCAGTACTTAAAAGAAAAGGAAGCTACATGATAAATAAAAAAACTCAAATCGCAAATAGATGTTCTATAATCTTTGACCATTTCTCAATGTTGCAGAAAATGTCATTGCCTTTCTAAATTTAAACCTTCTTTATAAAACGAAACTTACCACGTTAAGAAGTCGGAGAGCAGCAGGCCTAGTGAACTTTCTTGCAAAAAGGAAGCACGGAGAGGGTTTGCCCTTGCTAGTGCACCATTCTCTACGGTACTCAGTCTCGTAATAGATATTATCTATATCCTGCAAAGACAACAAAATCATCATTTCTTTACTCAATCAAATAATTTGTAGTTGTCACCTTAAAAGCAAAGTAGCTTCTCAAGCTAGCCTTTTATTAAAGGAAGGTGAAATGTTACAGTGATATACAAAATCCCAATAACGTTTTACATATGCACATGCACATTTACAAAGGGGTGATTATTTAACTGACATTTAAGAAAAACATGCGAATTTGGTTAGACCAACCATTGAAGGAAGGAAACTAACAACATTCCTTCACTTGGAAGTCATCTTCTCCATAGTTGTAAGGCATATCCTCTTGCCAAATCGGACATCTAATTTAGTGACAAGTTTAACAAGAATCTGAACTATACCATGAAATTCTGCATTCCATTCCTCATAACTATGATACAGGTAAAACCTTAGTCTTCTAAAGACCTCAAAATTCACTTATGTTTGCCCCTGGAAATGACGGAACGACGACCCTGGAAATGATGGAACAGCTCTGTAGAAGAAACTTCACAGATAAGGGAGGTGGTTGATTAGCATTTGGGGTTGTAGCTTATTTGAAAAAGGGTGGAGAGCATTGGGGGTCCATTGGTTTCAAGAAGATGAAATCAAGGAATAATTCAGCTCATTGGATATTGGGTGAGGCATTTATAAATTTTAAGTACAGTTCACCTTTCAAGATGAAAATTGTAGAATACATACAAAAATTTTGCGAAAAGGCATCTCCAAAAGTTAGAAAATAAACAAAGAACTCAATTGGCTTCATAATGGATAGATGTAGAATTTTCTATGAACTAAGCAATTATTGGGATGTATTCCCTCAAACCAACTGAATTTGTTTATTTATTTACAAATAAAATGTTATTTCTTTATTTTATTTAATTTCTAAAAATAAATGATAACTTGTTTATTCATACAAAATGGATATAATTCACGAGATGAACAATTTAACTCTTAGTTGCTTTGAAAATAAGTTATATGAGCGAAAGAATTCCTTTTACACAGGAGATATAACTTATAAATCCAATAATTTAAATGAATTTATAGTTGCTAATAGACTCGGGCTTACTATTAGGTCAGCTAGAGCATGATTAACTCCTATGTGACAGGATGGTTTATCTCAACCATTGAAGTGAATGATTCTGGGCTAATGTCTTGGTGTATTCTGTATACATTGAAGGACTACCATAAAAATCATACCATATGAAATTTATTATCAAATAAATAATATAGTTCCATATGTAATAAACTCTAAATCTGGAGAAAAGTTATGAAGTCAAACTCCTAGCCTAAACCACTCTAATTTACCAATGAATGTGGTTTTAATTTACCAACATCTTGGTATAATGGGTGAATTTATGTTAGTGTTGTGGAAATATCTCTTTAAGAAAGAATCCACGATTTGTGTAAAAGTAAAATAAATATCCCTTTGACCTAGTTCACTGATTTACTCACTTGAATCTAGTACTAGTTAGTCTATTAAATTCTTTAATAGAAAGTGAGTGGCGACTTAGTGTTGTGGGCTAGTACGTAAGTGTGCTTTGCTATTTATAGATATTGGTTAATGTAGTGTTTGCATAGTGATATTGTGACAAATAAGCTATCATAACTAATAATTAATTCTTTGAGAAAAAGAGTACAATTAAAACTACCGTCTTGCTAAATAAAGTCCACTGAGCTTTGAATAACACGCTAATAAACCAAAAAATGTTCAAGTATAAATATACTTCTACAGGTAGGGTCTATCACTTTTACAAATATCAATACACTTTACACATACATCGATAAATTATTTATCTATTATCCACTGCCCAGTGGGTTTCGCTTAACATTTTTTTTAAAACTATTTAGTGAAGCTAATTGTAATTAATTGGTAGTTCTTTATCCTAATGAGATTAGGATAGAAGAAACCACTTGGAGCTATACTTGTAAGAAGCCTTAGAACTCCAATCCAAACCTATATAGGAGTTGAGCCATGTCCATAAATATAGAGTTGGCTAGCTATTGTGATTAATGATTATTTTCATTGTTCTCTTACTGTCCTTCTTCAGCAAGAACTCCGAAAGAACACTAGGTTGAAAACTCCTAGTCATTCAAGAGCTTCAAGGCTTCATCAGCATTCAAAGGTTCTTGAAGATCAATAAGAATTCAAATACAACCAAGTTTTAATTGACTTGAAGATTATCTCATAGCTTGGCTTGCTGCATGGGCCACAAAGGTATGTTTTAACCTTTTATTCATATTAGAACTCTACGAATAGGAGTTAAAATCTGATTTTATTTAAAAAAATATGCTTCCGCTTGGTTTGAGAAACCAACAGCAATGATCTCTTCTCAGCTTGACTAGCTTGCAAGACAGTTTCACGGGAATACCAATGCAGCCTCGAGACAAACATGAGAAAGTGAAGAACCATAAAAGGCATAATACTTCAATGGTATCACTTGGGTACAGAGATACTCCTAGCGCTGAAAAAAGGGCAAACATACCCACCTTAATAGATTGGATCAGGGTGCGAGTAGCATCTGCTAACTTGTATGTCACAGGGTGCCATCCCCGTCGTTCACGGTCTTTGGAGGATGAAAGATCCCATGATGTATGAGTCAACGTCCTCCGTGTGATCTCTCCTTCAAGTCCTTCTTGCTGAATTTTAAAAGAAAGAGACTTTAAAATGTTGCAAAAAAGGGGGAAAAAAAGACTAATAGGGAATATTGCATCGTGTTGGGATAATATTGTCAATTTTTATTACATCTCTTAATGCCCATCTAATTTGCATTTTAGTCCCAATCATAGGGGGGATTTTTAATAATCTCAAAAAGATGAACTAACTCTAAATTATCCATGCACTAGGTAGTAAGAAAAAATTACATGCCCTAAGATCTCACAACGAAGAGTTTTTTCCCTTCTCAATGGCTAAACTGATTTTATTAGATAACTTAATATACATTATTGGGCCAATTTCCTGTCAACTTAAGATTCTAGAACAATTGGTAACTTAACATAGTATCAGAACTCTAGTTCTATGAGATTATGAGTTCAAGTTTCGTGATAAGTGTTTGTTTCTGTGCTATATTTGGTATCATGCACCATGTCTGTGTAATGGTGCACCTATTCAGTTCAGTTTGTTTACCTTTTCACGTGCGAGGCAATATAGAACATGGGGGAAAATGTTGGATAGCTTAATATACATTATTGAGCCAATTTTCTAAACAGCTTAACCCTTCTGGGATAATTGGTGACTTAACAAATCCTAATTATTCCTTTCAAATAACTTTGTTCGAAAATTATCTTTTAGGTAGGCACATCAGATCCTAATTATTCATTTCAGATAACTTTGCTAAAAAATTATCTTTTAGGTAGGCACATGAGTTGAACATTTACTTTACAAGAAATCAATCAGCATATCTCAGACTGACCAGCGTGAAGTCAAAAGGCACCCCTCCTAACCCCAACCTCAGCCCCAACCCAACCAAAAAGCAATGGTAGTTTGGTTCAACAACACATCTGCATCACCACCTTGAAACATGCCTCGAGTTACCTTTTCACAACATATCACTTCTTTCAAACCCAAAAACAATAGTCTAAAACATGTTCTTAATCTAATGCCTCACGCGAAAAAAATTTAAAAAAAATTACAAACTACGAAATACAAAACATACTATAGCTAGTACAATTAATGTAACTATCTGCCACGATCCCCTACTAGAATATCGTGCTGCCCACACAGGTCGTTGGGAACCAGCACGGGTTGACATGTTGGATTTGATGGAAATTAATTGTGCACATTCAAACACCATAATAAAGGTTAAAGAATAAGTAATCTGACAAATTTATTTAGCAGTTTAGGCCTCTACAATATTTAATTAAATTAATTCACATACTTGGCACAAAACAAAATTTCACAAGGGTTCGGAGAAAAGTCGGTCCAGGTATCAAAGAAGTTTTGTGATCTGAAATATACCAAGGGAAAGATATATGCTTCAAAAGTTTGATATTTTTGTTTTCCAAAGTCTAATATGGAATAAATTATGTTGGTTATGCCTTCTTGGAGTGCAGCTAGGTATTCAATCATTCTTCTGAAAAAATGTGGGTCAACATAGTTGAGTGAAAGACCAACTTACAGCCAATAATGTCTGAACGTAATGTTCATCTGGTATACAATTATGCTCCTTGGATGCATCAGTAGGCTGCACATTAAAAGAATTTTTAAAAATCTCAACTGGAAACTCGATCACTTACTAACATTTCCAAATAATTGTCATAAGATATGTTGGCTATCACTTCAAGAACATGCTCTAATAAATCAATCCCCAGTAGAATGCAGAGACAAGACACATTTATGCATAAATATTGTATTGCAAATATACTACCATTGGAAAAATGGAAAAGGAAAACGAAACAAGATCACTCACAAGAGGACGATCACGCCAAAACTCAGGTAGCGACCTCCTCTGCATAATTGCCAAGAAATAGGTCAGCAAGGTAGGTGGCAGAAAAATAGGTCCTCAACAAGCTGGCATTTCCTGATAAACTATTTGAAATTAAATTAAGATTATTCATGCTTAATACTATAAACAACAGACTGCAATTGATGGATCAGGACCCCATGGCTTTAGGAAATTTTATTCTTTCACATGTAACACGTTATAATTGGCAAAGCATCTGATAATTGATGAACTAAGAGCAGCAGCTCCTTTAACTTGCAATGATTAGAGTTCAGACACAAGTTCAGATACTCGCACGCAGAACCCACTTTGGCAAATTCAGTCGAGCGTTATTCCAAAAAAGAAAAAGCAAGGACGTTGATACAAAGTTTCAAACTGAATCCTCATTCACCACAAGGTGGGGTCAGAAGTAAGAGCTTAAAGCCTGTAAATGGGGTGGGATGCCTATAAAGCACAATGTTCTGGCCCCCACATATCCAATTAAATAAGATTTCTGTACTTACAGAAAAAGTACAGAAAACATACACAGCTCAACAAAACTCTAATTTCCAAGTGATAAAACACTTCTCCAGCATTGATTGCAATCAACTTGCCTGGCAATGCAATTGAAACATAGGAAAGACAGTATCATCTTTCACTACAACCTCTGCATGTTCTCTGGTAAGAACTACCCACTGCAAGAAGGTGATGCAAAAGATACAAGTAAGACAGCTAGAATCTGCAGTAACATTGAATAGTCAACAGTAGATAACATTTTGGCATTTGTATTGACCTTCAAGAAGCAGCAAAATCAAATATGGAACTCTTACCTGTGATCCTTTCCTCCAGTTGTGAACGGGAATAACAGGATGCATTTTTGGATTGTAGCGGCCCTCTTTTGTATCAGCAAAACTGCCCCGCCGTCATATTCAGAACAAATTTAGAACAACTGTTAAATCAGATTCCAGTAATATGATATTCTATATAAAGCATTAACCAAATGGAACACTAAGAATTTCAAATTCAAAAAAGCTAAGCAAGTTAATAGACAAATCGTTATGTAGCCTGAAACAACACTGAGTGCTTATTACTTCAGGTTTCAAAACATTCTGGGGGGGGGGGGGGGGGGTGT
>JAOTRH010000024.1:13755527-13770878 GCA_034768845.1 Heliamphora exappendiculata | reverse complement strand
CACACCCACCCACCCACACACACACACACACACATACACAGTCATAATTTACACAGGCCCACGTAGGATCTTTTGAACCCACTTGAGTTAAAATGAATTATTCTTTGGGCACAATCTCACCTCATAAAATTGTGCATAGACTTGTCTCCA
This sequence comes from Heliamphora exappendiculata, assembly GCA_034768845.1. Classification (NCBI taxonomy): domain Eukaryota; kingdom Viridiplantae; phylum Streptophyta; class Magnoliopsida; order Ericales; family Sarraceniaceae; genus Heliamphora; species Heliamphora exappendiculata. The sequence continues at coordinate 13,770,728 of JAOTRH010000024.1, read as the reverse complement.
AATGACATTAAGTTGTGTTCACTTGCCTCGCTTTTGGTTAGAGAAGACACACTAAGGTTACTACTGGCATTCATTCAATAATAGCAAATAGATCAAGAATTCATAAAGAAGTCGAGCAAAACAGAAGGCAAAAGGCAAATATCTAACGTCTGAGTATTTTTCATGCACTTGCCTTGAGAGACTCTCTTATCTCATCATTGAACTTTTTGCCCCATATACTGGTTCCTCCTTTGCCTGTGCCGGTTGGGTCTCCACCTTGGATCATAAAACCCTTAATATTGCGGTGGAATATGGTCCCATCGTAATAGCCGCTGGCACATAGTGCCAAAAAATTCTGAATCCAAATTAAGAACAAGTATTGTTAACAAGAAATGTGATTAGAAAAGCAAGGGGTTGAGACACAATTCCTGTAGCATGAATGTTTCCACTGAAATCATATCATGTAAAACACACTAAAAATGCATTCAAAATAGATCAGGAATAAATGCATAAGTACAAACACATCATATGGTCATAGCAAGAAGAAAGTGGTGAGTGAATCAATAGGAAGTTTGCATACAATGAACATCGTACTCGTAAATACTAGCAAGAATTATATGTTATCACGTGACAGGCAGAACCCATGAGGGTAAACTATGATCACATTGGTCCAATATTTATATGGAAATTTAACTTGGTTGCTTCAGTTAAAAAGAATGGAACAAAAAGAGATAACAGAAGACACTGGATGCTCGTGAACGTGTAAGATTAACCAACACCACCAAATCAACATTGACAGAAACAATGGGAGGATCAGTTAAAGGAAAACATTTAAAATTTTAAATATTATATGTCAGTGACTAGTCCGGCCAGCGCTAAGACTTGCACTCAGATGGGGACAAAAGACAATCAAACAGGGAAGATATTCAGCATATAATGCTTCATCTATGCTTATTGTGAGTACATCTGCATGATCATCTACATTCTGGTAGAGGATGGCAAAGAAAATAAGCCAATAATAACTTTACATGAACATCAAAACAGAATTATCAAAGTTGAAGTGGCCTACCAAAAAACCTTCGTTGGCCTATAAAGAATCGCGTGTCCAGCATTTGTCATATTACAAATCAGTCGAAGATTCTAGAAAGCTCTCCTTCCCTAAGTCCAAAAGATAATAGTTTCTGTTCTCTATCATGTACTCTCTTCAATTCTCTGTGTAGTCATTAGACTGTTCCTCGGTTAGGTCTTCAAGGCCCATTAGCTCCTCAGAAATGGCTCCAGCATTTTATTCTTCCAATATGGACAATGCCAAACCTTCCTTGCAGTTCAGATTTCAAGAAAAATCAATGTCCTCCTGATCTGAAACAAGTTTCCTATGACACAGGGTTCAATTGCCATCTTTTGCAGCTTGTTCTGAATCTAGCATTCATATCCTCTTTGAAAGCTTTACCTTATTTCCTCAAATACACAAAGTCGAGTTACCAAATGACCAAGCCTGAGAAGCTAGTAACCACATAAGGATTTGTCGGACTCTCCTTTCAACATCTTATGCTCTAACAATTTTAGTTCTGAAGTTTGCTTGAATAACACTATTTGAGTTATTTACCCTAACTTCTCTAGCAATTCTTGAGAAGACAAGTAGAGACTATTTTGTCTCCTACAACTGAACAGCTTTTTATTTTTATGTAATATAATTACTAGAAAATTATCAATGAACGAAAGACCAATAGAGATTGTTGTCTCAGTAAAAAAACTGTCTGAAGGAGGAGGATACAGTAAGTCATATTTTATATAAAAAAAACAACTAAAATTCGGCATTGACCTTTTGATATTTTAATCTATCCTTCATATGTTCGTATCTATAATATTTGAGTGCACCAAGAATCATTTTATCACCTCCCAATTTCATGAGGACCTAGTGTTTCAATATAAGGCCCATATAACCCAGCAGACCCACCATTGGCAATCATGCCTATTCTTCAATTTATCACCCAAAAAAAAAAAAAGTTGATCTTGGGCCAACTTTGTTGCCAGTCAAATCCTTCCCTTCCTAGTACGTGAATCAAGTTGTGGTGTTTAGATCTCCTAGCTTATATCAAACACCAATTTATTCACACCCAATAGTGATTGCTGCCCAATATATAATATTATGTATATATAACACCCAATAGTGATTGTTGTTCTTTAAAATATAATATCCTTCCTATATGTAACATTTGAGTACACCAAGGATCATTTTTATCCCCCTCTCATTTCCTTAGTTAAAATTATAAATTCATCACCTCCCAATTTCATGAAGATCAAGTGAATGGATGCAAGTCCCCCCATAAAACCCTATAGGTCCACCATTGGCAGTCATGCTCATTAGAGTCCTTACCTTCCAAATACCTGATTCAAGTTGTGTCTAAATCTCCCAACTCATACTGAACCCCGATTTTTCTCTCCAATCAAACAACATCTCCTGATTTCTGCCTACTCGAAACTTTAGGGTAGCAAATACAACCATCATAGCATATGAGACTCATAATCGCCGAAATAAAACCTGGGACATTGATTTGATGAGCTGAATCAAGAATTAAGCACAGAGAAGAGACCATTATAAAGTTTAATCACTATACGAAACAAAAGGCCTAGAATAGAAAACATCAATATTAAACAGTCTCTCCGAATGATCATTCATCAGGTTGCTATAGTCTTATACATAAGGCTTGTTTTTTCTGCTACTTCACGCCATGAGCCAGAGAGATAAATTCCTCCCCCCAAAACAAAAAAAATTCTTGACTAGCTAACCACGAAAAAAATTGTAATTTCAATCGTGGGAGAAGAGCGAACCGATTTTGATTTTTTTAATAAACAGGTTCCAGCCCCACTTGCTCTAATTCCGGAGCTCTGAAATTAATGACCGGACAAAGTTCCACTGGCCGAGGAGAGATTTGAACTGGTGACTATTGAGAAGCAAACCTAAAGCTATACCAGCTGAGCTATCCATCAGGGTTAGAGTGAACCGATTTATAACGAGAGCAGTTTCTAATTGTTACCACGGTTTTCCATTTGATTCTGAGAGAAGACTAGCAATACAAATTATACATTCACTAGAAAAAGAAAAAGAAACAAAAATTCAGTAAACTAAAGCTATCACAAGCAGTTTGCTTAAATAAGGCCATTTTCTTTTTCTACTTCCTCTTCTTCTTCTTTTCCTTTTTTTTTTCTCAGGAAACAAGCAGAGGGGAAAATTGTGACACTGGAAAGGAGTGGGGTTACGAACCTCGGCTGCTTTGGGGACCTCGTCACAAGAGATCTCGCACTTGATGTCTCCAAGATTGGTGTGAAGCGTCACTGACTGCAACAACAACGACACAAGGAAGCGGGAGTGCGAAGGTGTTCAACATCGAAACATTCAATAGAGTGAAGCGAAAGTGTTCGATGAAATGCCCCAAAGAAATAAAACATACCATTTCAACGTGCGTAAGCGCATAAACTGAGGCGGCCGAAGCCTTTAGTGGCTTTATTAGCGCACTCCCGACTTCCACTTATATGTGACGTTTCGAGAGCCGTACATGTATGGATAAACAAACAAAAAAACGATTTTTCCCCCTTAAAAAAAATGAGTTTTCTAAACAAACCAATTTGGCGTGATCTAGCGGGCACGGCAACCTAGTTTTTAAAGTTTTTTAAGTTAAAAATTCCAAAAAAACAAGGTTATTCATTTGGTAAAAAAATAAAATAAATAAAAAAGTAAAAAAAATAAAAAAAAATTAAATCAAAATACAAAATTCTTAAAATATTTTATTTAAACTTCCACCACTTTTAAAATACAACAATACTCTTTATTCATAATTGAGTAAATTATATTGACTACCCCTGAAATTTATCAAAACATCAACTACCTTCTATATGGTTTCGAAAATATCATTAACTTCCCATCAGGTTTAATTTTTAAATCAAATTAGTCCAAAAATTAAAATTCCGTTAAGTAATTAACGAAAACCACCAACCATCCCAAAACCATCACCAAAAACCATCCTCAAAACCAAAACCACCACCCCAAAAACCAAAATCCACCCCCAAAAACCAAAACCCACCCCACCGCCGGTCCACGCTGCACGTCACCGCCACTGCAGCCGCCGGTCCACGCCGCACGCCACCGTCTCTGCTCTCTGCCCCCTCTCTCTCTCTCTACCGTCCCTCTCTCGGTGTGAGGGTCGACGGTCGACTGCGTTAGCGATGAGGGGTTGGTGGTGATCGGCAGTGTAGTGGCGGTGATGGGTTGGCGTTGGCCGTCTCTTATATATATTACAGATGCCGCACGCCACTGGCGACCACATCACCACCACACCGCCGACCACCACCAATCCCTCACCGCCACCGCCGCCAACCGCCGGCCCCCACACCGAGAGAGGGACGGTAGAGAGGAGAGAGCCAAAATTTTGACCAAAAGGAATAATGGGCCATTCAGTTTTTAGTTCAAACATTTCTATGTTTGGATTATGGCTAAAAATATTTTATATATTGTGTTTTTTACTATATTTTTATAATAAAATCATTTATTTTGTGGTATTTATTAATTTTATTACTAACATAAAAAATTAAGTTAATTGAATATTTTTCACTACATAATCTGATTATTTTTGTTTATCACTATTTTTGTAAAATTATATTACCATTCATTTATATTTCAACAAATATGATCTACTCACAAAGTTATTAATGTCTAATTAATTTAATTTTTTGTAAAAATAATCTACTTAAAAATAATATACATAATAAATAGTTTCGATAATAAAAATATATAAAAAGCACCGAAGTAATGAATTAATTGCATCCGAAGTAAAAAATACCGAGAACATTTTCAGTGTCAAAAACAGTAAAAGCATTCTTAGTGTCAACAACTGTGAAAATATTCTCACTATAGTGCGTGCGTGTGTGTGTATGTTCGCGTGCGTAAATTAATTGCATCTAATATAAAACATACTGAGAACATTCTCAGTGTCAAAAATAGTAAGAACATTCTTAGTGTCAAAAACTGTGAGAACATTCTTACTGGTGTGTGTGTGTATCATACAACAATATATTACAATTAAGGAGTTCTTTGTAATTAAGGAGGCAGTGGAATAAGATGTTATCACTCATAAAAAAATATTAAGAACATTCTGAGTGTAAAAAATAGCGAGAACATTCTCACCGGTATACATTTAATTATATGGTAACTTAATTTTTAAGTTAAGTTTTTTTAAAGTTAGTTATTTAGATAAAAAATTAGTTTTTTTTACTTTTTGTTTTAAGTAAACAATTTTAATCTTCTATATTTTGATATTAGCAATTATATGTAGTTGGTAGTAGTAGTAAATAAATTATGAAGGGTAAATTACATTGACCTCCCATGAGATTTATCAAAATATCAACTATCTCTCATGTGATTTTGAAATTGTTATTAACCTTCTTTCAATTTAATTTTTAAATCAAATTAGTCCAAAAAGTAAAATTTCGTTAAGTAATTAACGGAAACCACCAACAATCTCAAAACATCACCCAAAACCACTCTCAAAACCAAAATCATCCCCCAAAACCAAAACCACCACCCCAAAACCAAAACCCACGCCACCGCCGGTCCATGTCGCACGCCATCGCCACTGCCACTGCCGCCGCCGCCAGTCAACGTTGCACGCCACCGCCACTGTCACCGTCGGTCTGTGCCCCCAGCGGTCAACGCCGCACACCATCGCCTCTGCTCTCTGCCCTCTCTCTCTCCCCCCGTCATGTCTCTCGAAATAGTATTTTCGTTATTTTTTAATATGAATTCATAACAAGCAACGAGTTCTATATAATAAATGAAACGGGTCATAAAAATATATCAAGAAGCCGAGTTCCTTAGGCAAGACATCAACGTGTTGTCAAATGTTTTGAAAATCAGACCGTTGAACAAATCGAAAAAAAAAACGGGTGGACGGGTTACTGGTTCAACCAAAATCAAACTGTGATGTCATAACTACATAATTAATAATTTTAAAATTATAAATATTAAATAAAAATAATATCTAACTCACAATCCAAATAAAAAATAAAGACATCTCATGATCTAAGCATGATTCTAATTAAATAATTAGAATCTCTAACAAAAGTAATTAAAATTTAGAGCATCCTTAATCCTCAAGTTAAAATAAAATAAATATAAGTAACAAATATATAAAACACAAACCAAATAAAAGCATAAAGTATTAGAGTTTATTACATCGCAATTATTCCAAAAAAATAATAAATATTTTTTCTTTACTTAAACCCTTAGAAGACCATGAATAAGCTAATCATTTTCATTCTCATTCTAAATATTTAATTTTTCATTAATTTTCACATCAACAAAAGATCTATAAATCAATGTTATCTATCCTTTAGGATTTTTAAGTTGAATTTTTTAAAAAAAATTAAGTTTAAAAATAAAAAAAAATATTTTAAAGTTAAAATTTGAATCCCAAGTGATTTTACTAAATCGGGGCTGGTTCTACCGAGTCACTAGTTTATTCATAAATTTGGCCAATTTTTATTAAAAAAATGATTTTTATATTTAGCCGATCTGATTCGAATTTCAAAACATTGGTGTTGTCCATTGTTCCTCATTAATAGAGAAATTAGTATTAACTGATATAACGACATACAGTTAATCGATTGAGTGTAAGTTATTTTTTTTTATATCTTTTTTCTCTCGTGCTGATGATAACGATAACAATATATTTAAATGAAATGAAATGAAAAAAAAAAAGATCTATTCTATTATCTTTAATTATTATTATTTTTTTCTCTATCCAAAATTCCAAGCGAAATCTAACTCACTAGCTGTCTTCACCCCCCCCCCCCCCCCAACTTTCTTAGTAAGTTCATCCAATATCCTTCCAAGGTCATCTAATAGCCTCTCAACTAAAATAATAAATATTAATAATAATAAATAAAAATCATTTAATAACCTCCCATAATATAGGAAGAGATTTGACAAATACCAATAAACGTAAGATAAGAGATTAATCTTTAACGAAAAAATCCCATTAACATGAGAAGGTATTCGGAATTCATGTAAATATACTCTGCCTAAAAAATTAAATATCTCTTCGTCATATATTGAAGACTATTAGATGGTGTAAAAATTTCAAGGCATATCTAACAACTTTCAATGCGTTAAAATAAAAAAACATATAATTTTCGAGATAAGTGAGCTATTGCCAATTAAGAAGGGTGTACACAGATTACATTAGATCGGTTCTTAAATTCTTATAAAATCCGAGGACTGAACTGTGACTATCATTGTTAGAAATCTTGGAACCAATTCAGACCATTGGGATTTTGTGGAATCAAACCAAAACCAATCTATTTGAACGGTTCATTTACAGATCGATTCTGGTTTCTCCTTCCAAAAATAGCAACTGGATATCCTAATAAAAAATGCTATTTTCTCATTCCCATTTTCCAAACTAAGATTCCAAACAATTGAAGTTCATCAGCAAAAGCATTATCTCAATCAAAACCAAAAAGAAGGGAGAGGGGACCCTGCTGTGACCCTAGTCACAGCGGGGGTGTTGTGAGGGTATTTTAGGATTTAATTTAAATTTTATAATTTGATTAAAATTATTTATTATTTTATATTTAATAAATATTTAATGTGTAAAAAATTAGACTAATTGGACATTGCTATTCATATGATTGAATCATGTTTGTTTTCAAATAAAATAATTAATTTATAGAATTTTAAAAATAAATGTAAATTAAATATGCACCGATCATATGCATAACGATGTCCGATTGACCTAATTTTTTATACAAATTAATTACTTATCAAATATAAAATAATGAACAATTGCGATCAAATTATAAAATTTAAATTGAAACTTAAAATACCTTCACAGTAAAATCCCGCTGTGCCTTGGGGGCGAAACCCTGCACCCAAAGTGGCACACCATGACAAAGATACAAGGATAAAAAATTTAACATGTATGTTAACAAACTAAAATTCTTCTTTTAACATTCTAAATGGACTAAAACATTATCTCCCCTTTAAAAAAAAGGATTTGACAATTAGGTATGGTAATGTTTAGGGTTATGAGACTGAAAATAGAGTCCGCGCGATAAAAAATGAGAAATGACAAGACACAAATTAGGCAGGGCATTGTTAGGATTTACGAATCAAAGATATTTTATATGTGCCATCTCTTTATTAGGCAGTTCAATTCAGCTCAAATCATTAGTTTTTTTACAAAAAAAGAAAAAAAAAATCAAAACCAAATTGCCAAGCACGGTCTTTACATTATGCAATCTGGAATCGAAACCGAAACCGTGTCAAATTTTAGCCGATTCGACCCAAATTCACCGACTAATTTGATTTTTTGAACTCCCCTACGTATCGAATAGCGTGAAATACTTGGCAAATGGCACGGTATGTAGAACTCGTGTTTATGACCGGAGTGAAGCTTACAGACATGTGAGAAGATGATCAGTTCAGCCCCCTTGATTTCACGCCGACACCGACTATTCCATCTTGATGGCTTTCCTACCTGTGTGGGGTAATGGCATACTAAAAATCTGAGATGAGGCTTAGCATTTTTTTAAAGATTTTTTAACTTTTTTATAAAAAATAGTAGATGTATATAGATATAAAAAAAACTCAATTAATTACTGTAAAGGGCCAAACAAATGAGTTTTTAAAGAAATTTTTAAACAAAAAGCGTTAAAAAAAAAATAGGCCAAAGAGAGGCTAATCCACATTCCCCATTCAACTGGAACGCTTCTGATGCTTGAATTGTTAAAGAAAGACAGAAAGAGTTTGGTTGCGAACCAGACCTTAGTGAGAATGCATATATAATCAGTTATCCAAGAAGCTTTTAATCCTTTCAAGAAATCAAAAATATGGATTGATTTGATGCACTGTAGGAGTCCATGAAGCATAAATGGTCAATAAAATAACCTTTCTCAAAAATAATTTTACTCTTACATAACAAGATAGAACAACTTAATACGATATCTATACAATTGTCAAAAATAAAACAACTTAATGTAATATCTATATAAATATAAAAAATTTAACCTTTAAAATAAAACAATCTAACCTTTTCTTTTGTTCTTTCTAGTCTCTCATCTTTTCTACGTAAAAAGTTGAAAAAACAAAACAAACGATTCGCTGATAATACTTCTCTTTTTACTAATGCAACAAAAATATTTTAACTTCTATATTTATTATCTTTTTGTTTATATGTTTTTACCTTTATAAGTTAGCAAATTAATAAAATCATATATTTAATTAAGTGCCATAAAATTGAATTATTAACTAATTATTGAATTATTGATATTATTTTATGTTATATTATTAAATTATTAAAATTAAATAATTGAGTCATAACTAGCACTCAACAAAACAAACAGTATTTCCCTCTCTCTTTAAACTCCACTGGTTAGCATAGCAAAAAACTAATAGACTTTTTTGCCCTTCTTTTTGCAAGGAAAAAAAAAACTATTCACATTCCAAACAATTTAACATTTTTATTACACCAAATGCAAATAATATCTCCAACAACAAACAAGAAGTCATTTCTCAATAAGTAAAAAAAGCCAAAAGGAATGCCAAACAAGTTTAGAAGTAAAAAAGTGTGATCATATTATGACATACGAACAAAAACAAAAACCAAAAAGTCATCCAAGCAATCAAAACCAAAATAATGGCAACAAACTAACTTTTCTTATCTTCTTCTTTTCTCATAAAAAAAAAGAGTAAAAAGCAAACAAAAAAACATTTTTGACACTCCAAACAAGGCTTGAATGTGCCGACTGAATCCGGTTCTCACAACTCCTAATTGGGAATAATTATTCAGTATTCTTAGAGTAATACTTCATTCAAATCACTGGATAACACATTTTTACATGTTGAATAAAATAATAACAAAAAAGTAATAGATTCTACTAAAAATACCAATAAATATGAAGTTGGAACAACACCTAGACTTGCTCCAAGAGTATTGAATATTTACTCCCTAATTGGGCCCAACGAATCTCAACTCAAAGTAACATAACCGCATTAGGTGAAAAACAAGCACGATAGGAAAACAATAGCCACCAACATTAAAAATTTGTACAAGGAGAGTTTATTATCCATCTTCGAGCATCTCTATGTGGACATGCATGCATGATGTGCTGCAGTATTTGTAGTTATACCTGTGAAAAGGAACCTTGCCAACAAGAGACGAATCGCAACACGAGCACTTAATGTCGGTTGTCACCACGCCTTTTGGTTGCGAACTGGTTGGGGCAATGCTCGTGCCGGTCTCTTGTGCATTAAGGGCTGCAGCAGCCGCTATCCTCCTCTCAGCGGCGGCAGCCCTCTTCTCCCGCTCCGCCGCTTGTGCCCTTTTCACTTCCTCCTAATCAAATCCAGGTTAACCAAAAATTAATTAAAGAACTAAATTTGCAGGTTGAGGATAAAATGTGAAAACTAAGGCCCTGATTGGTGAACCTGGCATTTTGGCTAAAAACACACACACAAAAAATAAAGCTAACATAGCCCATTTAACAAAAAAACTAAAAGGCCAAAAAGTCACATCAAAACACTAATCCTTAAAATATTTTTTTCAAACTCCCACCCTATTCTAAAGACAATAATACTTTTATTGGATAACCTATTTACTAGTAATACCAATTATATATAATTATTATAATTAACTATCTAAAATGGCAATTCTCTCCAATTTGAACAAAAAGTAAAAATATTAACTTTTTATCCAATCAACCAACTTAAAAAAAACTACCTTAAAAGCTAACTTAAAAAACAACATAATTTGAACAAAATTTAGGTTTTTAGCTAAAAACGCAAAAAACAAAAAAACTAGCTTTTCTAATTACCAATCAAGTCCTATAGGTTTAGGACAAAGCCACTAAGGTATCTAAAGAAAGGATAATAAGAGAATGCATCAAAATCCTACTTAAGGTATACCTACATAACTCAAAACAAAGTTGAGAGAAGAAAAGTAACTTTTTGGAAGGAAAAAAGTGACCTTTAAGCTTTTACTATTTGGTATGTCTAAAAAGTCTATTAATTTTTTGCCCTTATGTTTCTAAGAAAAAAGTTGATTCACACTCCAAACAATCTAACATTTTTTTATTGAAATGTATACATAAATCTCAATAATAAAAAGTCACTATTACAAACAATCGTGTTCTTATCCCAACCACTACAATTTAATAGTAAAAAATAAATGCATATTAGACATTTCAACGAAAAACAAAAAAGTAAAAAACTACCATAAACAAATTATGCCAAACAATCTAACTTTTTTCCCATTTTTTCCCTCCTAAAAAAGCTAAATCTCTAAAAATTCAAACTTTTTAAATATCCCAAACAGGCTTTCAATTTCTGAAGTTAGAAACAATATTTCTTTTGGTGCATTTCAACTATGAGGCTGTTTAGAAATGTTACTGCTAGTAGTTTTTAGCTTTCTATTACTAATTTTAGTTATAAGTTACAAATTTTTCCAAACACTTACAACTTTTGCTACAACTTATAATTACTTTTTCTTCTATTTCAGCTACAAGTTACAATCTTTACCAAACACTCACAATTTCTGTTACAAGTTACAATTTATAAACTACTAACAGTAACTTTGGCAAACACCACCTACATATGAAGACAGGATGATAATTAATGACTAAAAGAGGCAGCCCGGTATACTAAACTCCCGCGCGTGTGTGGTCCGAAAAGGGAGCGGACCACAATGGATTTGTAGTACGCAGTCTTACCTTCCATTCGCAAGAGACTATTTCCACGTCTCGAAAAGAAAAAGAATATAAAGAAAAGAAAAAAGCTCTAACCTCTTTAGACATATGTGCTCCACTACTAGATTGAGACGGACCTTTGGAAACTGCAACAGGAGTGGCCACAGTTGGGGCACTCAGGGATAAAGCAACATCAGCCTGTACATTTATATCACAATGATCTTGGAGACAATAAAAATTCAAAGTTTATAGGGAAAGCTATTCAAACAAGGCCACAAAAGTTAAATATGGTTATCAGAGTTGCAAGATTTGTGCATGATTGCAAAACAACATTCTAGTTCACCATTCCAATTGATTCTATTTCTTTTCAAACAAACAAGCTAAAACACACCAAAAAAATAGAAAAACATAAATTTCTACTTCATGACATGTTAAATCTTTTTCCCCTCTATTCCTTAAACCTACATTGAATAAATCAGGAAATATGAAGCTTGGTACTCTTACCGTATCTTGCAACTTCTACAAGCAAACAAAAAAGACACAAGTGAAACTGTCATCTTAACTCAAATAACAAATATGCCAGACCTAATAAATCTTTTTCGTAAACCTCACCAGCAAATCATCATGTTTCTCTAGAATCTCACTTAAAACAGATTTGTTTTGTAGCGCAAGTAAACGTTCATCAACAAATTAACAAACCATATTTTCATCTAACAACCAAACAATTTAGTCCCTTCAGTAGCATGGCCATGGGGCTGATAAAATTTTCTTCGATGAAGTTTTACCCCATGAAGATGGATTTATGAGCAGAACTCTCTCAAGTAATCTAATCCTACTATATCTATTCCTACTGTTTGAAACAATCAGCTAACATATATGCGTGGTAGCGTCAAGACCTTCAATCATTATGTTTCAATGTGAAAGTGTTAACTCCAGAAAAAAGTGGTGGACTCTTGGTGTAACAACCAAACTCTGGGGCATTGACCTCTACAATAGGTTACTAATCTTTATAGATAGAGTTGCAATTGACTACTTCCTTGTACTTGGAATTCTCTTAGTACAAGGTTATGGTGCATGAAGACAGTTGATATTTAGTGCGGCATTACTACAGTAGATAAAGGGAAAACAATGATAAGTGCAAATCTGAGTGTAGATAGAAGTTCAGCATTAGTTGTGCACAATCGAACATCGTTGTTTCCTCATTTATTATTTAGTAGAAATCAGCTTTCTATGGCCGTTTAATTATTAGAAAGTCAACTATGTGTTAGAATAAAGGGGATTATAGAGAAGAGTGTATTTCACCAAAGGAGACCTACACCCATATTTATTAAGAAAAAGAGGATTACAATAGCTACTGTAGGCATACCCACATAATACCACGTATTATAATATATATAAATATATTAACCCTTACTACTTAACACCCCTCCTCAAGTTGGAGCATATATATCAATCATGCCCAACTTGTTACAAATGTAATTGATTCGAGATCCCGGCAATGCCTTAGTGAACAAGTCAGCAAGTTGTTCACCAAACCGAACCGAACCAAACCCGATGGTGCCATTCTTGTACTCATGACGGATAAAGTGACAGTCCATCTCGATGTGTTTGGTTCGCTCACGAAACACCGAATTCGTGGCAATATAAACTGCAGACTTATTATCGCACCACAATTTAGTAGGTCCCATAGGCGGTTCACCTAACTCGGTGAGAAGCTATCGAACCCACATAATTTCAGATGTAGCTAATGCCATGGACCTGTATTCTGTCTCTACACTTGATCTCGATACCACGTCTTGCTTCTTGCTTTTCCACGACACGAGATTCCTACCAACAAAAACAAAAAACCCTGATGTGGATCTTCTATCAATTGGACATCCTGCCCAGTCTGCATCAGAATAGCCCTCAGTACGCGAATGACTCCGATCACAAAACTGTAGACCCATCTCTGGGTTGCAGTTGAGATACCGGAGAATACGAACCACTGCATTCTAGTAGGGAGTACGAGGATCAGACATGGATTGACTCACAACGCTGACCGGATAGGCATGTCTGGTCTAGTCATGGTAGTCAAATAATTAAGTTTTCCCACCATTCGTTAATACCTGTCTGGATGAGGAAACACATCACCTTCACCAGGAAGAAACTTTATACTTGGATCCATCGAAAAGTCCATACTTTTTGCATTCAGTAGACTGGCATCACGCAGAATGTCAATTACATATTTCCTTTGAGACATAAAGATTCCATGCTTACCTCTAGCTACCTCAACTCCCAGAAAATATCGCAAGTGTCCAAGATTCTTCGTTTGAAATTGTGACTGCAAGAAAATCTTTAGGTTACCAGTCCCAACATGATCATCACCAATAATAACAATATCATCAACATAGACAACAAGAAGAATACATCCTACATCAGTCCGACGAAAGAACACTGTATGATCTCTGCCTGACTGTCGTAGTCCAAACTATTGTACCACCGTGCTGAATCTCCTAAACCAGGCCCGAAGAGATTGTTTTAGACCGTATAAGGACCGACAAAGTCGACACCCCAGGCAAACCCCCCCCCCCCCCCCCTGAGCAACAAATCCGGGAGGTTACTTCATATAAACTTCTTCCTGAAGGTCGCCGTGGAGGAAGGCATTATTGACATCCAGCTGATACAGGGGCCAATTTTTTGTGGCAGCGAGGGAGAGAAGTAACCGAATGGAGGTCATCTTGGAGACTAGAGAGAAAGTCTCAAAGTAATCAATGCCATACGCCTGAGCATATCCCTTTGCAACAAGGCGTGCTTTTAAACGAGCCAACGAACCATCAGGATTCACCTTCACTGTATAGACCCACTTGCAGCCAACGACTTGCTTCCTGATAGGAAGAGGAACAAGCTCCCAAGTACTATTATGCTCTAAGGCGGACATTTCCTCTAACATAGCTGATCACCAACCAGGATGAGAGAGAGCCTCTGAAACACTTCCGGGAACAGCAGTAGTATCTAGTGCAGAAATAAAGGGCTGTAAGGAAGCTGACAACCCCTTATAAGACTCAACATACCTGGGGTGATTCCGACATCGGTGAAATGGGCGACGGGTAGCAATAGAGGGCTCACTTGTTGGCGGATCAACTGACGAGAGAACTAGCTTAGCAGGGGTCGGATCACTTGGAGGTGAAGGTGCTGGAGGCGGCGGTGAGAGCGGCTCAGGAGATGTAGCAAAAATATCAGTGGTAACCTGAGAAAGCATAAAATCAGTAGACAAAGGAGGGGGAGATGACTCGCGAGCGGGAGATGGACGAGAAGGAGATGGTGAATAGAAAGGGATTGACTCAAGAAAGGTGACGTCCCGAGATATAACAAATCGACGGAGTGCAGGACAATAACACTGATACCTTTTTTGATACTGAGGATAACTAAGGAACACACATTTGAGGGCACGAGAATCAAGTTTGGTAACCTGTGGTCTGGTGTCGCACACATAGCATATGCAAC
>JAOTRH010000024.1:13724405-13735439 GCA_034768845.1 Heliamphora exappendiculata | reverse complement strand
CCACCCCGGCATACCCTCAAAGCAATGGACAAGCTGAAGCCACCAACAAGACTATCATTGACAGACTCAAGAAGAGATTGGATGCTGCTAAAGGAAGATGGGTCGAAGAACTGCCATCAGTTTTGTGGACTTACCGAACTACTCTAAGGAGGCCTACGGGTGAAATTCCCTTTTCCCTAGCCTATGGGGTAGAGGCGGTTATACCACTGGAGGTCGAATTACCGACAATCCGAACAGAGGCCAGTACTCCCGGAGCTATTGATAAGGCACTGGCCTTGGACCTTAATTTAGCCGAAGAGCGTAAGGCAATGGCCACCATTAAATTGGCAGCCTACCAGCAAACCCTTGCCAAAGGGTATAATAAGAGGCTGAAACACCGTGAGTTCGGCTTGGGAGATCTGGTCTTGAGGAAGGTGCTCGGCCATACGAATGATCCAGTACAAGGGAAGTTGGGCTCGAACTGGGAAGGCTCGTACAAGGTTACCTCTAAGGGCGGCAATGGAGCATACCACCTAGAGGACTTGAATGTGAAGGCCGTCCCCAGGCCGTGGAACGCAAACAACCTCCGCAAGTTTTACTTTTAGTCTTTTTGTTTCTTGTAATTTTCCTTTATAAAACGCCGGTGTTCGGCATGAGCTTTTCCCCTTCACTCGTAAATTTTTTATCAATTGACATCCTTGACAAAAACTTGGGGACATACACCGAATACGGCAAGGCAAGCACAAGGCCAGCACAGCGAACTTCTTCAACAGCCTAAGTTCGATGTTTATCCGAACAATTTATTCCCTTAGTATGTACGTTAATCCCATACTAAGGATAATTAAGCCTAAAAAGGCTAAGTTTGAAATTCATCCGAACTATTTAAGTCCCTAGTATGGATGGTAATCCCATACCTAAGATGTTTGAGCCTAAGAAGGCCAAGTTCAGAGTTCATCCGAACTATTTAAGCCCTTAGTGTGGATGGTAATCCCATACCTAAGATGTTTGAGCCTAAAAAGGCCAAATTCGAAGTCTATCCGAACTACTCAAGCCCTTAGTATGGATGATAATTCCATACTTAGGATGATTAAGCCTAAATTGGCTAAGTTCGATAATCATCCGAACTTATTTAGCCCATAAGAATGGGAATTGATCCCATTCTTATAATTCATGGCGCCTCAATTTTTTTTTGATAATTATCCGAACTAGCCCATAGTATGAGTGATAATTCCACACTTGGATAATTAAGCCATTTTTAGTTAAGCTTGAAATGCTAAGTGTTGAAGTATGTCCGAATTACTAGGGCCGTCAATACGGAAGTCAGTCAGGGACAATGCAAATATGGAAAGCAAGACCAAAGAAAATAGTTCTTCTCATTAACAAAAGAGGGAATGAAACCCTCGAAGCTACAAGAAAGGCCCTAAAGGGCAATACAAAAATAGATAAAGGAAAAGAAGATAGAAGCCTTCAGGGGGCGGCCAAAAAATCATTAGTGGTTTCTGCTGGGGTTCCGACCTCCTCAATGGCCACGGGTGCAGCCACCTCCGCCTCAGCATTTCCCTGAATCGCAGCTTCAGCGGTGCCAGCCTCAGGTGCCCAGACTACTCCTCCCTCCTCCTCCGCTGCCTGCTTGCTCAGCAAATGGACGTCGTTGTATAAGGGGGAGGATTCCTCGACCTCGGCGGCTTTGAGGGCAGCCTCCCAAGCAAAGCCAAAGATGATATCTTAAAGTCCTGAGATCTGTGCCTTGTATTCTTCGGTTGCCTCAGCAACCCCCGCTGAATAAGCCTTAGAAGCCTCATCCATCGAACGGGGCAGCTCAGCTTCGGTCTCCCCCAAGGCAACGACGGTATTGGCCAAGGACTCCATCTTCTCCTTCAGTTGCCTCTTTAAGGCAGTTTCTTGAACTTCAAGCTCGAAGACCCTTGCCCGAGCAGCGTCGGCGGCCTGCGTCTTCTCCCGAAGGCTACCTTCCAGCTTCCCAATTTGCTGGAGGTACATGGAGTTGGCCTGGCAAAGCTTGGTCAGCTCGGCTTTTTGCACCTCAACCCGCTCAACCATTACCATCAGACGTTGAAGGCTCTGCAAAGAGAAAGAGCGTCAGTCACAAAAAGAAACATAAAGCGAAAGATAAAAGTATCAAATTGATGAAAGAGTGTGTTCCGGGGTAATACCTGGACCGAGTGGCGAACTGAGGATTTCACCAGCTGCTCGTGAGGAAGCTTCCAAGCCTCCTCCATATCAGCCGAAAGTAACAAGGCTTTGGACAGACCGAATGCGGTGTTCGGGGATTTCGCCTTGTCTTCGACTGTGATCACCCGATCACCCCTCCTGAGATCGGGTGACCATGGCTCTGCCTCACTGGGGCTGTTCCACTACAGCCTTCCCCTTCTCTCTTCTCTCCCTCTCTCTTCTCTCTTTTTCCTTCTCCTTCTCATTCTCTTTCCCTTGATCCTTCGAAGGGGTGCCCTCGACCTTCTTTAGCCTCTTCAAGGGCGGCTGGGATGTAGCTTTAGAGATAGGAGCCGCCTCCTTCGCCAGTTCGACAGAAAGATCAGCCGAAGGGTTCTCCAATGCGGTAACCTTCCTCTTCGGCCCCCCAAGGATGAGGAACTTGCTGAGGTCGGCGGTGGGAACTTTCTTTTGTGCCATTTTGGCTATTTCTTCAAAAATTGAGAAATCAACAGATGAAGAAGACGAGGAGGAGATGGAGATTGTGTAACCCGGGGACGAAGGCTCTGGCCTGTCAAGAAGGAGAGGGGCTGAGCAACTATAATTGACCTCTCTGCTCGGGTGAAGGGGAGGACCACCGCTTCGGGGACATCTGCAGGCTCGGATGCTGGACCGGCAATTCGAACACCTGATGTGCTCGGCCTGATGAAACTCGTGTATGTAGGAATATACTTCAAAAGGATATGAGCAGCTCTGCCCAATCCTCTTTGCTCTGGCAACCCCTTGTAGGCCCAAACCTTGGCTAGGTCCTCGAGATGTACCCCAGGGAGGGGACCTCGAGCTCGACTATTTGCAACCTCACCTGTGCCGAACAGAAAGCAAAAGCACAAGATTGTCAAAACAAGGAAAGACCAGTAATGGGTAAAACATAAAACCAAACAGGTAACGAGCATAACTACCAGGCCCAAGACCGTCCTTCCGGGGGACGGTGAAGATATCTTGTATCTCTCTGGGGCCGAACTCAAAATTGCCGGTCACATAGACGAAGTCATCATCTATGTCCTTGCCGGAATTAGGAAGTTCGATCACCAGCTTCTCGGCTACTCTCTTAGCCTTGAGGTAATACGATTCAGATGGATGTTTAACCATGTTGTAGCAGTAAACAATATCCCAGATACCAATGTTGGTACCCAGAATGCGGTTTAGTTCTACAGTTCCCATGACTACTCTAAACACATTAGAGGAGACCTGCATGGGACTAACTCGGTAATGCCGAAGAACCCGGCGAAGTAGGGGGTGAAGAGGAAACCGAACTCCCCCCTCCACTATGGCTACAAGTGGGAGGGGAAGCTTTTCCCAATTCTCCTCACGCGAGTCGCCAGCATTGGCTAGAGTGAGGTCGACATCATCCGAAATCTGGTACAGATGCCGAAAAACCTCCATGGCCGCCAGCGTCGATACCAGCCTTCTCAGTTTGCCCATTTAAAGAAGAAAAGAAAGAGGAAGAGGAAAAGGAGAAGAAGAAGATATGAGAAAATGGAGGCAAACTAACCTCAAAGCACTAGAAGGAGTAGTGAAAAGGGAGAAATGACGCTAACGAGCCTCTGAAAATCGTTTTTAGCCGTCAAATTCTAGGAAATGCTTCGCCGAAGGGATATTTTTTGAGTTCACCGGAAATCGCACTGCGAGCGTTTGGAAAAGTTCAGAAACGGTGAAAAAAGATGAAAACGGCAACACGATTGGCTTTTATACCAGTCGTCCCAAAAGACAGGCGCATTCAATGCGCCGTACCTTTAGAGCGACGTGAACAAATCATCGATTGGCTTTTATACCACGTCACCCAACACAAGGCTCGAGACCAGCCGTCGTTATTCATGAGGGCACCTCAAGAGACCTCGGTAGTAGAACCATCACCCGGAGAACCGAATAGATGTCTTCGAACAACGCCGTACCCCTTGTAACCCCATAAACTCAGCACGTATCCCGAACTGAGTGACTGGGTGTTCACCGAGAAACCTAGGCTGACAATCAAGCAAGAATTCAAAGCTCTGGTCCATCGCCGAGCAGTATAGCCGAACAATAACCAGAGCTAATGGGCAGTTGAGGGTGGACAAAAGCAATGGGGCTAAGGCCCAGCTCGAATGATTGGAAGCAAGGACCCAAAAGGAAGACCAGCCCGAAATGGACTTGTCCAAGTATTCGAAGAAGCCCAGACCCACTGTTGTTCGGGCCCTGCTAGTTCGGCCCACCCCATATAGGGGAAGAACAGACCTATGAAGCCCACGTCGGCCCCTCAATGGAAGGAATAGTTTCCATATTGTATACGATTTGATCAGATATACAAGATGGAAACAAATCAACATCAGGACGACAGGATGGAAACAAATCTACAGGATGGATGGAAACAAATCTACATTTACAGGATATGAAAAAATTCCTTACTAATAAGAGGTAGGATCCTAATAGGATTCAGCATCCATTAGTCCTGACCCCTATATAAAGAGATGCACCCACAAACCACCAGGTAGGCAATTATTAACTCCAAAACTCTTGTTTAGAAACCTCTCAGAGAGATATCTAACTTGAGCGTCCGAGTGCCACCCGGCCATAACCGGCCGGTAGGCACTAACGGTGTTCTTGGTAGTTGCAGGTGTTCGTCGGTGGAGCAAGGAGTATCCAGTGAGTTCGGAAGATAAGGAGTCCGATCCATACTCTGTTCGGAATTATCAGTATTAGATCAGTTCATCTGGTCCTGATTGTGCCGAATAAATCCAAACAATTTATACCGCGTACAAAAGCATATAAAATATTTTAATAAAAAATAAATTTTTTAAAAAATTACTTAAAATAATTGTTGTTCTTTTGAAAAACCTAACTTTCTAGACATGCCCAAATTGGAAAAAAAAAGAGAGGAAAGAGAACCCAAATGGAGAGCAACTTGTCTGTCCATGCCCACCGCTGAAAGTAGTTTATCCAGTGAAAAAATCCAGAGGTTATCCTCTCTCTCTCTCTCTCCATGGCGACCTGCCAAGATCCACATCTCTTCAAACCCAAACATCCAAATAACCCCCCGAAACCTTCCTTCTTCTCGACCAAACCCTCAAGATCTAACCCTAACAATAGCAGAAAAACCCTAGTAATTCTGTGCAAGAAGGCGAAGAACGAAGAAGCTTGGAAGGAAAAGGCGGTAGGGTTCGTGGACTACGACAAAGGAAAGCACAATGTGAGTGTTCACACGAGTGGTTTCCGGAAAGCAGATATTCCGCAGCGCTACAGGTTGCGCGTTGAAGGCGACCGGTTCCAGAAGGACTGGACCATCACTGAAGTGGTGCACAAGGTTTCGGAGCTCAATCATTGGGAGGACATTGAAGGACTGCTCAATCGGTGGGTCGGAAGGTTTTCTAGAAAGAACTTTCCTGTTCTTATCAGGGTAACCAAAAAGGATCATACTCTTTCTTTATTCTACTCTCTCACTATATATATATACTTAGTAATTATTGGTGACTGAAAGCACTTTAAATATAATTTAATTATAAAATTAATTATAAATATTTTTATTGCTCATTTTTATTTTAAATCAAAATTGGATTTTAAA
This sequence comes from Heliamphora exappendiculata, assembly GCA_034768845.1. NCBI lineage: Eukaryota > Viridiplantae > Streptophyta > Magnoliopsida > Ericales > Sarraceniaceae > Heliamphora > Heliamphora exappendiculata. Next base: position 13,729,693 of record JAOTRH010000024.1, on the reverse strand, counting down.
TTAAAGAGAAAAAGAATTAAAATTAAAATTGAGAGAGAGAGAGAGGGTGCTAGTTAGTGAGAGAGAAGAGAGATAAATATATGCCATGTGAGACTATATCACATCAATACCATTGTTCCTTGAAATATAGAGTATTTTCATTGCTCATTTTTATTTTAAATCAAAATTGGGTTTTAAATTAAAGAGAAAAAGAATTAAAATTAAAATAGAGAGAGAGAGGGGTGCTAGTTAGTGAGAGAAAAGAGAGAAAAATAAGTGTCATGTAGGACATATATCGCAGCAATACCATTGCCCCTTGCGATATAGATTTAAATTAAAGAGAAAAAGAATTAAAAATAAAATTTTAAATAAAGAGAGTGAGAAATGCTAGTTAGTAAGAGAGAAGAGAGATAAATAAGTGCCGTGTAAGACACATATCATATTAATACCATTGTCTCTTGTAGTCTATATATATATATATATATATGTTCATAAATACATTTTTTTTTGGGTCAAGATCCTCTCAACACTTAAAATTGGTCACAACATCATTTTGTTTGTTTGGGATGAATGCCAAAAATTATTTCTCATCCGGTAGAGTTGGTAGAGAAGATCATCTATACAAAAATCTAGTTTGATCGGACATCAATGGAGACAATCTCATTTTATGAGTGTGGGATGAATCCAAAAAGTATAGAATTATTGTCAAGAAATAAAAAAAAATAGAAAAGACAAAAAAATAAGCAAAAACCCAAAAAGTTTATCCCAACCAGGGCCAAAGACGTTATATATATATATATATATATATATATATATATGCACACACACACGTATGCACATTTATATCTAGGGATTCATATAATGACAATTGGAAGGATATATGAGGGCAGATACTATGAACAGATATATGGACGTGTGTTGTGACTAGTGGAGATTGTAGTATGGAAGTTAAGTTAGTGATTAGAGCTGCCTACGTTTTGATTGCTCTTTAAGTACACTGTGTGTGTGTGTAAAATACGCTTACTTGTGTCAAATTTGGTGCCCTGCACTGCCGTAGTTTATGGAGACAGCTAGTGCTACTTCATTGTTAACTCTGGCTACTAGTCTTATTTGGAGATTTTTGGGAAAAATTATAATAGGAGAAAAGGAGAGAACATGATTTGAGAAAGCTCTTTGTTGAGTAAATGGCATCATTTGCAGACTCAATGCCTACCTACATTGACGATACTTGAGAGAGAAAGAAGGGTCCGATCAAATATACATGAATATTCAAAATACTATGTGAGGTCCTTGCTTTTATCATGTTGCAATTGGGACTTCTATACAAATTATTTTTATAATTTGTAAATTTTGAAGTGTCTAACTTCCAAGTAAATGAGGCCATACAAACAAATCATTTGTATTGAAAGGGCATAGAGCATATTGAGCAATATTTGTATGATTCTTAGCTTGACTTTGTCTTTCATTGTTAATGAACAAGAAAACCATTGAGGGGAAGTGGGGATGTCGTTAAAACCATACAAATGATTAGCTGTTTTTTGTAATTTCCTTAGGAAAGCCTTATCATGTCAATGGGAAAATGGTTAAATACCAACATGCCTACTTTTACAAGTGTCGATACTCAATCCTATTCATGTTTTTTTTATTTTTTTTATTTTTTAATTTCCTTATTTCTAAACCTTTTCATGTCAATTGACATATGCCACCACCACAGAAAATTTGTTTCTTTTCTTATTCTCTATTGCTCTTTTGTTTCGTTTCTTTTTGATTATTATGTTTATTTGTCTGTAGTAAGACCAAATTTTAACCGGGACAGTGCAGTAAAGTTACAACAGCGCTCATGTATTTTTCTTGGTGTAGGAAATAACTCAAATGGGTTCTATTGAGCATAGCATTCATGTTTTCCGATGGATGAAGAATCAAAAGAACTATTGTGCTCGAAATGATATATACAACATGATGATCAGGTTGCATGCCAGACATAATCGAACAGACCAAGCACGCGGTTTGTTTTTTGAGATGCAAGAGTGGAGGTATGGTTATTTTTCCATTTTCTATACATGTAGTACTAACCTTAGGTTTTGGATGAAGTGAAATACTTTATGAAGCTAACACAGAAGGATGATCAGTGGAGGAGCATATTTTTGACCTCTTGAGTCCTAAGGTCTAAAATTGTCTTATTGAGGTTATTGAAAGGATATTTGTTTGATAGGTGCTATAGTGATGTGCCTGATAATTGAAACTTCTTTTAGAATTTGCGCATGTGAAGTTAATCTTAGGATGAAGTCTTTAGGAAAGCCTCGGGCAAGTTGATCGATGAGTTGAGGGTTTTTTGGTTGACAAAATACCTTGCCAGTTTAATACCAAAATGTGTGGAATCATGGGTTGTTATTTTCGTCAATGAGTAAAAGGAAGGGAAATGATGATGTTTTCCTTTCCCCCCCCCCTTCTTTTTGTGTATGTAAATGTGGTTTGAGTAAGTGCAACTATTTGCAATGCTCATGTTAAGGCAATCCGGTCATGACAGGCTAAACAAAGCCTTGTCACTTGTGTCCCAATTAATTGAGGATGGCTATATGAATCATTTTTCCTCGTTGTACTCAGTCTAGGTCGCATGTTGAGTTAAATTTAATAAAATCATCGTTTTTATTGTAACATCTCACATTAATTTAAGTTTTTACCTCCCATTAGCATTTTTATTAACATTGATCATATCACTTTTACTTACCCTCGCATTTACCGGTCTCTATTGTATATGATTGAACCATTTCAGTTTGTTTCCTCCTAATTTATTATCAATTTGTGCTATTCCCACCATTTCACAAAAGTAAAACAAGCACATTTTATTGTATGCACCGGTATTCGTGATTTATAGTATCGAATTATCCATCAACAGAAAAATTGGTTACTGCAACTAAACTTGCTGATGATAATGCTGGGAAGTTTTGTTATTATCATCGTTACGACCACACTCAGTAAATTTACCGATAAAATAATTGGCTACTCACTAGTAACAGCTCCAAAGGGGGAAAACATCAGAAACTGCTATTTAGAACTAGTTGATTTAGTCGTAGTTCATGTATTTATCATGGTTGGTTTTTGAGTTTTTGTTCTAGTTTGAGATGGTTGAAGTCCAAAGATTGAAGTTTTAGGGTCAGAGAAGAAGAACAGGAGAAGAGAAAGAGAGAATATCGAACATTTTTAGGGTTACATAATTAAACTCTACACCTTAACTTGTATCCTTATATATAAAAACGTCAACTTCTTCCATTTTTCCTTCGCCAGTTTTTTTCTCCGTGCGTCTTCACACACAGCAGCTTCTTCTCTTTTGGTTTGGTGTTGGCCCACCACTATTAGTTCCTGCAACAGATAAAACAGCCTCTTTTCTTTTTGTTTTGTTTATGTTGTTCACAAAGGACAAACATTGCCATTGCCTATGGCCCCCACACCTGCAAGGTTGCCTTTCTCGTGTGGCATGTTGGTGCAACGCTAAGGGTGCCCAATGGCCTAAGGCAGACTTAGCACGCATGTGCATATGAGGAATATACCTTGAGCGTGAGAGTGACCCTTAATGTGGTGTAGGCACGAGGTACCCCGTGGCTATCTAAGGGGCTCTACAACGACGTGATACAAATCAGAAGCTTGTTAGCTAGTTAGGTCTCAAGGCTTGATGAATATGGGATCTTAGTTGGGGCCTTGCTTGGGATCGAGCTTGGTGCAATGAAGCTACTGTTTCTGTTCGGCTGCAGCTTGAGACGAGCATTCAAAGTATCATTTTAGATAAAAGATACTGGCACGTATGTCCTTTGAGAGAAAGAAATGCTATGAGATGATTGAACAATCTCAATCCTGATGGCAATATTTCATACACCACCAATGTGGGATGGCTATTTCAAAAGCATTGGTTGTGTGATTATTGAGATTTTTCTAATGTTAATGCTTCAATTTTTAAGATAATAACAAAGTTGAGTTTGCCATGAAATTGAAAATTTTAGTGCTTGGCATCCAGTAATTTTATAAAGGAAAGACCGAAAGAAACTGATAGTTTGATGTGTTTTCTGCCTACGTCCAATGAGATGTGATATAGTTGATATGCATCAAGTGCGTGGACTTGTTTGGGTATTTTTGGCGGGTGATCTATTTTATTTTATTTCGGGGGATGGGATGGGAGATGAGTAAAATGATTTTCCTAGGTTACATAATGTCAACAATTGTTATTTTTCTGATAAGGGGTGGGAGGTAAGTAAAATAATTTTTTCTTGGTGAAATAATGTCAACAATTGTTATTTTTCTGGTAGGTGTAATCCTGATGCTGAAACTTACAATGCCCTCATCCATGTGCATGGTCGAGCCGGACAATGGCGTTGGGCAGTGAATATTATGGAAGACATGCTTTGTGCAGCTGTGTGTATTTGTACTCTTCCTCCTTATCAATGTTAGTGGCTCTGATGTTTTTCTTTTCATGCTTGGATAGTATTACTGGAAAATAATTTATATATTTACTTGAACCCTTTGTCATTTTTTGGTTCTTTTCTGTTATTACTTTTGTAATTGACATAGTTCACCTTTATTTCTTGTAATATTATTGCTGGATTTGTGTTAGTAGAAATAGTGACAGTTTAGACGCTTATTATTGTTAGAGAGAAGATTCACAACACTAATCCTATCTGGAGATTACTTGACGAGGATATGCTTAAGAGATAGAAGACATCTAATCAATATGATCTCTATCTGTAAGGTCTATAAATTTAAAGTGAGTGAAAATAAAGCTATTCATTTCCTCCTGTGGACATAGGCCACTATAGCCAAACCACGTATATCAGGTGCCTCCTTTTTTAATTTTTTTACTTCATTTATTTTATTTTATTTATGTTTTCAGATTTTATCAAGGCGGGTAGAATTGGACCTAATCCTGTTTGGTCTTCCACAACCTTTTATTCTTCTCATCCTGCATACCAACAAATTTCCTATATGTGAAAAAAAAATCTGTATTTCTTCGTTTTCTATCAACTACTTGTTGCCGTTTCCATTGCATAGTTGCTTATTGTGTTATCAAGCACATTGTAGCTTTTAAAGGCCAGTTATGTGACCACAAGTATTGGACCATGTTGGCGACTCTTGTAACTTCTTTCATTGCTAGCCCAAAGAAAGTAGTGCACTTGGCAACATTCGTTGTTGCTATTTTATGTGTCTTTTTGTAACATTAAGAGAATTTAGAATCTCCATTTAGTATATGTTCTATATTCTCTGTATAGAAAGGGGAGCCCCCCCCACCCCCCCAAAAAAAAAAAAAAAAAAAAAAAAAAAAA
>JAOTRH010000024.1:13707272-13720647 GCA_034768845.1 Heliamphora exappendiculata | reverse complement strand
TTTAAAACTAGTTGAAAAGTCCAATTGCCATACAATTGAGTCCAAAGAAAATCAATTACGTTCACGAGACCCCACCCACCCCCCCCACCCCCCAAAAAAAAAAAAAAAAAAGAAAGAAAGAAGATGAGCCTCACTCTATAATCCATGTTCATCTTGGGCCAGTGTTAGAGAGAAGTCTTATCTCTAGTGATTGGTAGAAAAGATATGCTTAAGAGAGAGTAAATACTCGAACTCTGATCTTTATCTCTATGGTCTATAAATATGTTATATTTATGTATTTATTTGAGTGAGTGGAAATAGAGCAGGCACATGATTTGAATTGGAACTACCCATCTACTGTTCCACATGGCCTGGCTCAGAATATGGTTGCAAATTCTGATTATTCTAGAATTTTAGGTGGAGTTTTGGATGGATTGTCAATCGTAGGTTTCTTGCTAGCTTGATGGTTTTGAATGCTTAGGATAATTCATTTGATCATGTTGCTCTATGGTTAGTGATTACTGGAGATAATTGTTTTTTAGCAATGCTATGATTTTTACTGTTGTTCTGGCGTCACGTGTAACTATTCTAGTAACAATTCTCAGGTTGTATTCTAGATCTAGAATATTATCAGTCATCATGTTGTTTGTCTCATTATCTTAAATTTGTGATATGTCTTTGATGAAATCATACTACAGGATAGATCCGTAATCTTGATGTATTCATTTTATTGTGCAGATCCCTCCAAGTCGGTCAACATATAACAACTTGATCAATGCATGTGGATCGAGAGGAAATTGGAGAGAAGCTCTACAAGTTTGCAGGAAGATGACAGAAAATGGAGTTGGGCCTGATCTGGTGACTCACAATATTGTTCTGTCTGCTTTCAAAAGTGGAGCTCAGTATTCGAAAGCCCTGTCCTATTTTGAACTACTGAAAGGGACAAATATCCGTCCTGACACCACTACCCTTAATATCGTGATACATTGCCTGGTAAAGCTTAGACAATATGGGAAAGCTATTCATATTTTCAATTCGATGAGGGAAAAAAGAGCGGGATGTCGCCCTGATATTGTGACATTCACTAGCATCATTAATTTATATTCTATTAGTGGGCAGATAGACAACTGCAAGGCTGTTTTCAACACCATGCTAGCAGAAGGTCTACAGCCCAATATCGTTTCTTATAATGCTTTGATAGGTGCGTATGCTTCACTCGGCTTGAGTAAAGAGGCCCTGTCAGTTTTTAAGGAGATGAAGAAAAATAGTTTCCGCCCAGATGTTGTGTCTTATACATCTCTGCTCAATGCGTATGGAAGATCCAAGCAACCTGAAAAGGCCCGGGAAATATTTGGCCAGATGAAACAAAACAATTGCAAGCCGAATGTGGTAAGTTACAATGCACTCATTGACGCCTATGGCTCTAATGGTTTTCTAGCTGAAGCTATTGAAGTGCTGCGTGAGATGGAACAGAATGGGGTGCAGCCAAACATTGTCTCAATTTGTACCCTCTTGGCTGCTTGTGGGCGTTGTCGTCGAAAGGTTAAGATTGATTCCATACTTACAGCTGCAGAGTGTCGAGGCATTGAATTGAACACAGTTGCATACAACTCTGCTATTGGAAGTTATATGAATGTGGGAGAGCATGAGAAGGCTTTAAAGTTATATAGGTCGATGAGGAAAAAGAAAGTTAAACTTGATTCTGTTACTTACAATGTGTTAATAAGTGGTTGTTGTAAAATGTCAAAATACAAGGAAGCTCTTGAATATCTTGAGGAGATGATGGATTTAAAAGTTCCTTTGTCCAAGGAGGTGTACTCATCTGTGATCTGTGCCTACAGTAAACAGGCAAGTGTTCTTACAAACTTATCTCTATGTTATCACTTCCATTACTTGGAAAGGAAATCTCATCTCATACACCCACCTTCTCTCTACGATTTTCGGGCTCAACTGGAAATTGTAGAGAGAAGGTGTATGAGATGAGATTCCCTTTATCTAGGTTGAAGGGCCTTCTCCTCAGTAATTTGTATAGTTGATTATCTAGGAACATGATCCATTTTTGATACATTAGATTTTATTGAGTCACTTTCTTTGAGATTACCTCTTTTGGTAGAAGTGCTTATCTGCCCCTTCTTTGTGGAGCTTTTGTATACGGGCAACATCCTCTTTATGCTTTTTGTTCTAATTTGTGTACTTTTTTTTAAACAAAAAATCAGGGTCAACTAACAGAAGCAGAATCTATGTTCGCAATGATGAAGATGGCAGGTTGTTCTCCTGATGTTATAACATATACTACAATGATACATGCATATAATGCCATAGGTAAGTTAGTTAACTGCTGACAATCAAGCATTAGCAAGATAACTAGGACATAGTTTGTAATTTAGTAGTTCTCTAATTGCAGGGAACTGGGAAAAAGTGTCTGCACTACTTCAGGAAATGCAAATGAACGATGTCCAACCAGATGTGATTGCTTGTTCAGCTATAATGAGAGCATTTAATAAAGGATGCCAACCAGCCAAAGTAATGTCTCTTGCAGAATTTATGAGAGACAAGGACATCCCCTTCAGTGATGCTATTTTCTTTGAAATGTTGTCAGCCTGTAGCATGTAAGTTCTATTTGCTTTCTGTGTTCTACCAAAAGATTTAGCTTATGTTGGTTTCTATTTTTTGGGAAAAAAGGATTTTCTTTGAAACAAACTTTGGAAAAAAAAGATCTAAAACTATGTTTGCTTTGTGTTTTCTGAAACCTTTAGTTTTAATTTTTTGAAATATTCAAAAACATACTGATTATCTTTAATTTAACGTACTTAATTGGGCAAAGACACATCACTTGTCTAGAATATTTGTCAGCTGCAGAATTGAATTAAACAATAGTTTAAAATAAATTTTCTTAAAAAACTCGCTCCAAAAAATTTCAAAATCTCAGGAATGTTAAAAGACTAATCTACGCATTGCTTAAAAGCGTGCATGTCTAATGATTAAGTCACAATAGCAAATCACAATAATTCGTAAGCTTTAATAAATTACATTAGTCTCTCTCTCTCTCTCTCTCTCTCTCACACACACACACGCGCGCGCGCACGCGCATGCTTTCTTATATCCTAGATTTTGCAGTAGCTTTTGATCTTATATTAATCAACACTTTCTTTAAAAAAATAGAAGAACATTTAATAACCTTTAAGAATGGGTTTCATAAAAGTCAAATAGATTATTTCCTTACTAGAAATATAAACCGCCTAATATGTAAAAATTGCAAGGTCATTCCTAGAGCTTAACATCTCAATATAGACTTATGGTATTAGATATTCACATTAAGGGGCAACATAAAGTAAGAAGAGATATTAGAATCCACGAACTAGATGGTGGAATCTTAAAAATGAGAAACTGAAGTGTACAAAGCAGTACGGTGCGATTCAGAAGAAGATACAAATACTATTTGAACTTTGGAGTACAATGACAGAATATTTTAAAAGGATATCGAAAGAAGTTTTTAGAGAGTCAAAAGGGAACTGCCCTATAACTAAGGAAACTTGGTGGTGGAATGACAACATCTAAGCTATAGTAAAAGTAAAGTAGGAATATTTTAAAAGGTGGCAAAATGATAGAGATGAGGACAATTTTAAGAGTTATTAACAAGCCTGTAAGGACATTAAAAGAATCGTTAGATATACGAAATTGAAAGCTTACGATGATTTTTATACTAAATTAGATAATATAGAGGGAGAAAAGAACATCTACAAACTCGCTTAGTGGAGAGAAAGGAAAATAAAAGATCTTTACTCAAGTTAAATGTATACAAAGCGACGATTCAAGGGTGTTAGTGAAGGATAAAAGATTAAAGAAAGGTGGAAAACCTATTTTGAGAAATTATTAAACGAAATATATTTGGAAAGATTTGAAGAAGAGGAATTTGATAACTCAGATGAAACTAAAGAATATAAGTTCTATCGTAGAATAAGAAAGTTTGAAGTGGAAACTACAATGAAAAGAATGAAATCAAGAAATGCTTTAGGACCAGATGGTATTGCTGTGGAGGTGTAAAAATGCTTAGATGAAGTGGGAGTGTCTTGATTAACAAAGTTATTTAATAAAATTATAATGACTAGGAAAATGCCCGAAGAGTGGAGAGAAAAATATTCTAGTACCTATATATAAAAATAAAGAAGATATTCAAGATTGTAACAACTATAGAGGTATTAAGTTGATGAGTCATACGATGAAATTATGGGAAAGAATGATTGAACATCGTTTAAGGCTAACAACAATACTGTCACAGAATCAATTTGGTTTTATGCTTGGTAGATCAACTATGGAAGCAATTCATTTACTAAGGAGATTAATAGAGAATTATACAGAAAAGAAGAGAAATCTTCATTTGGTTTTTATAAACTTAGAAAAAGTCTATGATAGAATGCCTAAAGATATTATATGGTGGGTTTTGGAGAGAAAAGGGAGTGGCAAAGGGTTACATTGATGTGATAAGAGACATGATGGAGCCGCCACGACAATTAGATCACCTGTAGGAGAAACAAGTGAATTCTCGATTTTAATAGGATTACATCAAGGATCGGTTTTGAGTCCTTATCTCTTTGTCTTAGTTATGGATGAATTGACTAAACATATTCATGATGAGGTCCCATGGTGTATGTTGTTTGCTAATGATATTGTCTTAGTGGATGAGACTAGGAGTGGGGTCAACGTTAAGCTAAAAATGTGGAGGAAGGCTTTAGAATCAAAAGGGTTTCGAGTAAGTAGGAATAAAATTGAATACATGAAATATAAATTTTAGCAGTAATAGGAGTATTAATGGTGAAAAGTAAAGATTCAAAACCAAGAAATGCCTAAGAGATTATTTTCGTTATCTAGGTTCGATTATTAACAAAGATGTAGAGGTTGCAGATGATATAACCTATAGAATCAAAGTTGGTTGGTTCAAGTGGAGGAGTGCTTTTAAAGTTTTATGTGATTGACGGATATCTACAAGATTAAAAGAAAACTTTTATAGAACAACTATTAGACCAACGGTTTTATATATAATAGAATGTTGGGTTGCTAAGAAAGATTACATAAATAAGATGAGTGTTACGGAAATGAGAATGTTAAGGTGAATGTATGGTAAGACTAGAAAAGATAAAATTAGGAATGAAAAGATTCGTGGAATGGTAAGAGTTGTACCAATTGAGGACAATTTGAGAGAAAATAGATTAAAGTGGTTTGGACACATGCAATGCAGACCAGTTGATGCAATAGTAAGAAAATGCGACAAAATCATGAGTAATAAAAACACTAGGGGGATGGGTAGGCTTAAATTGACATGGGATGCAGTATTATGAAAAAATATGAACCTGTTAAAACTAATTGAAGATATGACTCTTAACAGAGTAGAATGGTGTAAAAAGATTCATGTAGCCGACCGCAATTGATTGGGGTAAAGACTTGGTTTGATTTGGTTTGTGTCATGCAAACGGCAATTGCTAATATCTAATTAATTTTGTTTAACAATAAATTTTAATAATAGTCATCGCGTTGTGAAGAATTACATAAGGAAATTAAAATTAAAAACCATAGGTTATCCATAAATAATTACTATCGTCCATGACTTGTATCTTATCGAGGGCAATGCCAAAAAATCAAATAAATAGGGGGCACAATTATTGTGAATAGTGTGTCAACTTTAAATGGAATGATACTAATTAGAACGAGAGATGATATGCTATAAGAGGGAAAACTCTTTTTTTTTTTTTTCTATATATTTATGTAGGCATACGAATATATAGCACAAAACGAGATCAAACATGTAAGGGTGGAATTTGGACAGGAAAAATTGACTTGCCCAATAGCCATGCACCGCAAAAAAATTGTTAGTATAAAACTTTAAAATATTTCTTATAGTTATCGTTTTATTTTTCAATAATGCTATGTTACCATTTTTTTAGTATCTCATATTTATTATGTGAAATGTCACCCTATATTGATAACAAATATGAATAGTGAAACCCATTAAACTAATGCTAAATGATACAAGAGTTTGTAAATAAAACTTAATATGATATTATTGTGATTGTTAGGTTAGTTAATTTTTTATTTGCAACTTTATTTATTTATTTTTTACAATTCGAAATTAAATTAACTATATGAACTTAAATTTTTACATTTATTCTTAAATCTTAATGTAATAGTGACATAGTGTTATTGTTGGCAAAACTTTAAGTTCAAAAGAATGTCATTGGGTAAGAAATCCAAACAGACATTTTTTTCATAATAATTCTCATCATTTGATTTCTAATGATACTCTATCTTAAAATACTTTTCATCATTTTATTTTTTAAATAGTACTTGTCACAATTTCATTGGCAATAACCATGAATAGTGAGATTCATTAAACTAATGTAATAATAATACGTGAGTCGGTAAACAAAATTTGATAAGATATTAGCATCGTTTGGTAATCTAACTTAAATTCTGACCTCTTGCTTGAAGTCATTTTAAGTAAAAAAAAGTAAAAAGTTAGTTTGGCATAATTTTTACGTAGCTTAAAGGTTAAAAGCTTATTGGACTTAAAGTGACTTTAAGGTAAAAGACAATACGACAATAAGCTAAGCGTCATTAAGCCAAAGAAAAGTTTTAATGTTTTTTTTTCTTCGTATAATTTCATATTGAATATAAATCTTATTTGATAGACCTCAATGAGTAAGTATTAAAACTATAATTTTTTTTAAATAAAAACGAATGCATATAATAAAGTTATGATAATTTATAATAATATGTAAAAAGATATTTTTGGTTAATAATTAAAAAAACTAAAAACATAAAAGCCATTAAGTGGAAAAACTAAAAGTAAAGGTTATAGAAAAAACGAAATAATTTTTTTAAGTCTTAAACCAAAAAATATTAAATTGGCAACCAGACGAAACCAATATTGTAATTATAGCAAAAAAGTAAAACTATTAAGAAGTTGCTATTGAATTTGTAATTGTTAGCAGCAAAATTCGAAAAACAAGTGGCAGTATTGTCGGCTGCAGAATTTGTCCTTTGTGGACCAACAAAATGCAAACAAGAAAGCCATGTGTGAACTTACAGGGAGAAGAAAAATGGTGGAGGAAAATTTAGAAGGGGCTGTCGTTTTTATATATACATATACTAGTAATTACCCATGCCTAAAGACACTTGACTATAAACTAATCATAAAATTGATTTTAAATAGTTAACAATCTTTTTTATTATTAAGAAAAATATTTTAAATACTTTTTTTAGGCTCACTCTTAACTTAATCCAAAAGTAGCAAAAAATATATATGTAAACTTAACATATGTATAAAATTAATTATATTTTCCGGACAATATGTACGCACATTGTGGATAACCTATATTAGAACGGTGTCGTACCACCTGCTTTACTCTACTAAGGCGCCAAAGGTACCACCTCCCAAGGTACCACCTCTAAGGCGCCAAAGATACGATCACCCAATGGTACAACCTTTCAAGGTACCTCCTCTCAAAGGTACCACCTCTCAATAGTATAACATCCAAGGCACCAAAGGTACAACCTCCCAGGTACCACCTGCAATGCGCCAAAGGTACGACCTCTAAGGCGCCAAAGTAACAGGCTCCAATACATGATAATCCGAGGTTGGGAGCAGGACCTGGATCACATCGGGACCACCAGGAGGATAAGTGGATTAGAGGCTAGAGTTAAGTTCGTCAGGGTTGCTTAGCCGAACCATGAAGTTAGCTCCACCTTAACCACCTCGGGGCAGAAAGAGGCATGTCCATTCCGGCTGGGCCTGACCATTCCAGCTTGACCATTTTGTCATCCCGCCGCTTTGACCACCTTGTGATGTTGACATATCGCAACTACCCTGATACGGGTTACCCTGATACGGGTAACATGCGGTCAGGTGACAGAGAGGTCAAACCTCAGAGAAGTTGAACCAAGGGAGACGAGCCACGTGTTACATGTAAGTTGTCTCCCTTCCCTGGTTCTGCTTATATAAAGGCCAGCTCTCATTTATTACATAACAACAGAACCGTTAACATTGCCTTCTGGTCATTACTGCTATCCCCGTCTTGTCCCGAGGTTGCTAACTCTCACCTCCTTCTACCTTCGGTGACTCTGGAGCCAAGTCGAGTGCCTTTATTCTCCCAGATCATTCATCCGTTCGTACCATTGTCAACACATATATATTAAAAATATATATTTGATGGGAGATAAAGATAAAAGTTGGGTTTGATATAAGGAGAGAAAAAACGTTGAATCTAAAATGAAGAGAGAAAAAAATTTGGATTTTAAATGAAGGGAGAGAGGAGAGCTAGTTAGTAAGAGAGAATAGAGAGAAAGAGTGCCACATGAGACAAATGCCAACATCAAATTTTCTCCCTTCTATAATATTTTTGATGGGAAATAAAGATAAAAGTTGGGTTTGATATAAGGAGAGGCAAAACGTTGAGTTTAAAATGAAGAGAAAAAAATTTGGGTTTCAAATGAAGGGAGAGAGGAGAGCTAGTTACTAAGAGAGAAGAGAGAGAAAGAGTGCCATATGGGACAAATGTCAACATCAACCTTTCTCCCTTGCATAATAAATACACACACACACACACAATTACACACACGCGGACACACACACACACTTATATTCTTGTGCCTATTATGAATATTTAAGTAGAATCATTTTTTTATGTTCTATAAATGCTGGTTGTAAAGCAATTGAAAAAAAAATTATTATTTTGGTTATTACTAAAGTTGCCTTATGAAGAGTGATGAAAAATGTCATTTACGCTGACTTTCTTCTTACTGTTCCTAATTTCCTTTTTTGACAGTTATATACACAATATCAGTACTCTTTAAGTCTCGAGGAGGAGATTAGTGCTTGCTTATTGGATCCACCCTCTTGATGGACTTTCTTAGGCAGAAAGTAAAAATAATAAAAATAATAATTAAAAATGGCTTCCAAATTTCATAAATCATTTTGCAATAAAATAACAATCCATAAGTAGCAAGCGGAGAATGAAATCGAAGAACAAAGACTATAATGACTGGTTTGGAACCTATGGGCGAATCATAGTGACTGGTTTCATACAAGAGTGGGCAAGATGATGAAGTGGGTAGAAAAGAAGCAAAGAAGGGGGAAATAGTAAAACCCTGCAAGTGGAAGGTTCCTCATCAAGAGAAGAAAAGGTGGGTGGGAAAACCAGAATATTAGTGAAAACAGAACAGACCAATGGGAAGGACAACGCAGTCATGGAGATTCAGGAAACAAAATAAAGAAGAAAAAAGGTCCTTCATAGAGTATTGGTTATAAAATTAGAACACCCTTGAGATAATTGCCTTGGCCTGCATGCCAACCCTTGGTATCGCTGCTTGTTTCTAGGTTGGGGGAAAAAATCCGAGAATCCAGATTTGATTATCTTGCCGTAAGAATAAGAAGAAAAATCGGTGAAAACGAATAGATCTTTTTTTTTATTGAACGTGTTAATTCATTTGGACTACTTTGTGTATGTTTGGGATGTCTAAAAAGATTGGCTTTTGAGAGGTATAGCTTTTTTAGAAAAAAGAAAAAGGAAAAAAACAGATTGTTTGGGATAATTTTTTGTAGTAACTTTTTTGCTTTTTGCTTTTTATTGAAATGTCTAAAATGTCCTTATTTTTTGCTTTTAAGTTATGATGTTTGGGATATTGGTACGATTTTTTTTTTTGGTGAGGAGAGTTGAATTTTTAAATTGAAGGTATTATAGTCATTTTATTTTGAAAAAAGTTAGTGTGCTTGAGATGTATTCACGTTTTTTTTTTCTTGGAAAAAAGCGTGAAAAAAATTAGTAGCTTTTTAGATAGGCTAAACAGTGCAGCTTAAAAGCTAGTTATTTTTTGGCAAAAAAGCCAGCTTTTAAGAGAGCCCAAACAGGGCCTTTATCATATAATATCCTATTAATTTCTACATATTAATTTCTACTTTATCATCCCATAGTTCATTCTCTCGGGAACACTATTTAAATTGTTCCAGTGGAGAGACTTTGCTCATCCTGCTATGTGATCACCCCTTGGCAATAGTGATTTTCACTGTCATCCTCTGTCTCAGACTTGCACATACATCTTAGTGCTCCTGCACACGGGAGTCAAGACGATCTTACAATCTACTTATTTTATGGGCCATTGTTGAAGGGCATCCTCTCAGGTTTGGAAGCATCTTAGTCCCTTGAAAAATGACGGAGACCATGCAAAATGACCCTCCAACAGTACAAGTGATAATCTCTCTTGTTCATGGATAGATAGGGATAAACATTCTCTTCTCTCCCCCCCCCCTCCTCCTCTCGGAATAGACAATAGGAGCCCTTGCCATTTCTGGATTAAATATGTTATTCCTCATCTCTCTGCCCTGACATATTCTCATCGTGTCATTGATTATACTGCTGGGTTATTGTTTGCAACCACTGACGTTTAAATTTTGACTCAAGGATGCGAGATTGGAGGACAATAGGTGATCTGATCAAAATGATGGAACCTTCATTCCCTGTTATTTCGGTAGGGTTTCTGAATCAGCTTCTGCACTTTATTGGAAAATCTGGGAAGATTGAGACTATGATGAAGGTAATTGAAGATTATTCTTTTAGGCCCTGCATGGCTAACTTGCTTATAAGCAAGTTTGACGAAATTGATTTTTTCGTCTTTAGTGAATTTTTTTCATCATTTAGTCAAATATGTATACTTTTTAGACTCTTCTCATTGAGACGAGTCGGAAAAGTAAAAATTTTAATCAAAATATAAAAAAAGTTCAGAAAAGACGAAAATAAGCAAAAAATAAGCAAAAATGTCAAATCAGTGAGTTTATAAGTAAAATAAGCAAATAAGCAAGGTATGCCAAACGGGGCCTTAAGTGTCAAAATTAAGTCGATACTGCAATGCTTAAACGACTAATAACATGCTTGTTTTGGATTTTATCACCCCCTGGAAAAAAAAGGAGAAAAAATGGTCACGAACCAACAAAAGAGTTTGTTTCTAACGGGGACAGCTTTCTGCTCTAATTTTTTGATCTTTTTACGTCATGCCTGTTCAATTAAGAACACAAGTACTGCTAGGTTCCTGGCAATTAGTTTAGGTTGTTAGGCCATTCTTATAGTATGCACAGTACTCCTATTTAGGTGATTACAACTCAATATAGTGACAAATTCCTTCCCGCTCACATATGCAGCTATTCTATAAAATAGTGGCAACAGGTGCAGAAATCCACTTTTCTACTTATGCAATTTTGTTGAAAAATCTTTTGGCAGCTGGAAATTGGAGGAAATATGTTGAGGTAACCTCATAAAACTTCACCTTTTGTATCTTTGAAATTTGGGAAGTAATGCATCACCTGTTTCTTGTATTACTTACACTGGTGACGTAGTGCTTTCTTGTTTAAATTTGTTTAAATGAACCAGGATCAGACAACATTCTAAACTTACGCGGCATTAGTGCATATGCACAAAAGTAATTAATATGTACACTGTAATCATTTTTTTCTTTTTTCCCCCTGAATCCTAATTTTGAATGATTGTTTTGTATTATATTTCTGTTACAAATGAAGAAAACCATGCCCTTTTTACAAGTAAAAATTATACTCCATTAAAAGTCAGCGTTAAGGGGATGCCAAGTGTAGACAAACCAAGGCCACAAAGGAAATGATTACTCTTTACATAATCAAGAAACTGGTCGATGGAGGGTTGACCCTTGACTCGCAACTAAACAAAAAACTTTATTCAATAACTCCTCAATCTAAACAAAGGAGCCTCTATACCCTCAAAAGATATGACAGATATCTGACCCAAATGATCCACATAGGACATGTTGATATGATGGGATCATTGACCCTAGTTTCCTTGTCTTTCTACCCACCTTCGCCCCCTCCTAACACTGCAGAGCTCAATAACCTCAAAAGGAGAAGTCCATGACACTCCATACAATGATGATACCAATGTCCACAAATCTCTTGCCACTTGACAATGAATAAGAACCGTTCACCGTTTTGCTGTCTACCACTCTAGCTTGGACATGAAACTCCAATTCACAATCTAATGCCATCTTCAGATCAGATTATCCATAGTAAGGATTTTACCTGGTTCCACACACCATACAAAGAATGCTACTTTTAGAGGAGATCTGTTACTCTATGTGGCTCTCCAACTGAGAGTCGAATTACGGTACCCAATTAATGCCACATAGGAAGACTTCACCTGAAAACACCCCGAACTTGTTAACATCCATTTTAAAGAGTCATCACCTGTCCCAATACTGCTAGGCTCATACAGCCTCCGAAGAACCCATCTCCTAGTCGTGCAACTCCCTATCCAAAACAATATACCAAAAGAATTTGTTGGCCCTCTCTACGTAACTCTTTGACTGTGGCTTACTCATTTATTGCACTCGGAAGACTAAAGGGAAAACGTCAACCAATCTCTCGTTTCCAATCCGACGTTACCACCAAAACGTCATCTTCCTCCCATCCCCATCCCCAAAATTATGTGCCGCTTAAACCGATCCCATTTATTCTGAATCCGTGCTTTGCTACCACCACCTTCATCGCTAGGTGTAATGAAACACGCTGGGGGTGTGCAAGTATGAGAATGTTTATTCAAGTTTGATGGCAGGCACCTCATGGAAATTATTAATCCAGAGGTTAAATTTGTACCAGATGCAACTCTCCTAGCACCCTAGATTGGTATGTGACCAACTGTTCTTTTTTCTTTTTTATTGTTAGTCTTATGCAAAATAACAAAATGGTAGAAGGTTAGGGTTGACCTTCAATGATTAATTTCTTATGTGTAACGACTTCCCACCAAAAGAAAAAAAAAAAGCAAAGACAAGGAAAGTTAAAAGAAAAAGAGAACCCGCCAGGGTAGCCCAGCGGTTTAAGGTTGTCACTGGGACCAACCATATACTTTGAGGTTTCGTGTTTGACTCTGGCTGGAAGCGCCCTGACTAAATCGATATCTGTGGTTTACGGGTGATTACATGTATCCAAAGGTTTACTTTTCAGGGGTGGGTCCAAAGGACCCCTGCCTTGAGGTGGTTCCTCCTGTTATTAAACTGAGAATAATGAGAAGTCGTACCCTAAAGGATAGGAGAGACTCTTTATTTATAATAAAGTTAGGCAACATCGTTACACCCATACACCCACACATACTGGATAATAAATATATAATAATAATCATAATAAAGCTAACACCTCCCTCAAGCTGGAGCATATATATCTAGCATGCCCAGATTGTCACATATGTATCGAACTCGAGGATCCAGAACGGATTTAGTTAAAATATCCGCCAATTGCTCTCTAGTACGAACGGAGTCAAACACGATCACACCATTCTGATACTCGCGCCGAAGGAAATGACAGTCCACCTCGATATGTTTCGTGCGCTCGTGA
>JAOTRH010000024.1:13647102-13707172 GCA_034768845.1 Heliamphora exappendiculata | reverse complement strand
GCCAGAGAATGTACCTGAAGAAATGATTTTCTAAGCTGTTTCAAACTCCCGAGAAAATGGGGGAAAATGTACCCAAAGAAAAGAGTTTCTAAGCTGTTTCAAACTGCCGATTTTCTCTCTTTCTTTTTGTTTGGGGGCGTGTTGATTTTAAGGTCAGCTCTGGTTCCTCTGTTTGATTCCCGAGAAAATGCAGGTAAAACAAGGAAAGTGCATTCTAATTGCTTAATCTCAATCGATTCAAGGTCAAAACCATAATTGACCTCCCCGATTAGTGATTGCAGATAGGATTTAGACATACAAGTAAAGGAAATGATATAAGATTATTGATCTTAAATCGGTTGTTCTGGTTTACGGATCGAGAGCTACGTTTTCAACTTTTTCTCAAGATTTAGCTTGTGTTTGCATAGTTTTTTTTTTGTATTTTTAGTGAGTTTTTTTCAGGATTAATTTAAATAAGTGTATTTTTAAATTTTTTTAAAATTTCAGGTGATGAAAAAGATAAAAAATTAATTTTTTTTAAAAGTTAAAACCTATAAAAAGTTCGGACGAAAAAAGCTAATTTAGCTTACTTTTTAATTTTTTTTCTTAAATTTTGTTTTCAGTGATTTTTTAAAAATAGTTATAGTGGGCATATTTTTTAAAATACTCTAATATCAAGAAATTAAAAAAATAAAAAATTAAAATTAAAATATAAGAAAAAAGTTTCAAGAAAAAGTTATAAGGCTCTTTAGTCAAAGATAAGCTTGGGCTCTTTTCATTTAACAAAAAATAAAATTTTTAAAAAAATCTATTTTATTTATTTAATTAATGTAGAAAAATATGAGTACCAACAAAATATATTTTATATAAAAATGTTTTTTTATAAAACAAATTCTCTAAAAATTATAAAATTGTATATTGCGAAAAAATTTAAAAGTAAATTTTTGATTAACTTTATTACAAAATAAATCGGTAATAAAAATTAATTTTTTAATTTTTATTTTTTTATAAATTATTTCTGTATTATTTTCTTGACTTTTTTTTTCCGTGTGTTCAGTTATTCAAGAAGAAAATATTATTTTATTTATTTTATTTTTTTAACTTTACTTTTATCGAAAAATACTTTCTTGTATGATATTCATAGCTGACATTCCGTTGCTTTCCCTCGTTTTCTTCCCAACCAAACAGTAACAATCCCAAGTCTCCTGTGTTTCACCCCTCACCGTTAGGCTGTGCAAGTAATTTACCAAACCGTTCTAACCCACTAATTTGCGCACTCTACAAATGAGTTAAATTAAGTAAATTGAGTCAAGAAAAGGTTAGTTGCGAATTATTATTTTTTTTTTAAAAAATTGTCGATCTAATCCAATTACTTAAACCAATTTTAATCTCTTATATATATATATATATGCAATCATATAATTTTCTCTTTTTGTGATGTTTTAGTATTCAACACGAGCACGAATCAGACGGTGATCCAGACCTACAACGAGACGACCTACCGAAGCTGCAGCACGGACGACGCATTGGACGACGACACGTTCCAGTACGGCGGCGGCAGCGACCAGTTCGGCGAGGCGGATACGATCGCCGTGCCGTTGACCATCGAAGGATCGAACTACTTCTTCTCCGACGCCGACGACGGCGTCCAGTGCCAGCAAGGGATGGCGTTCGAGATCGCCGTGAATCACGGCCTCGGCCTTCCCCCGAGCCTCAACCAACCTCCGCCGCCGCCTTACGCGGCGCCTCCCACGCCGTCGGGTGTTCAGTCGCCGCCTGTGGTAGTGCAGCCGACTGGGGGTGGTTTGAGGACTAGTGCTAACTTGCGCTGGGTGGTTAGTGCTCTGTTATTTGGTGGTGGTTTTGTCCTTGTGCAAGGAAGGTAGAAGGTGTAATTTGAACCTCTGACGGTGGTTAAGGACCGGAAAAGTCGAATTGTGTTTGGTTACAGGGAGAGGATTAACCTTTTCGAGTATACCATTTTTTTGGCTGTACTAATAAATTCAATACAATTGATTCTGTTCCATTATCTTTCCATTTTTTAATTTAATATTTATCTTATGTGTCATATTTAAATGTTAAAATTTATTTTATTTTATGGTTAAAATTATATTTATTTATTTTCTCTCTTTTTAATTTTTTTCTCTTCTTTTCAAGTATAAGTGACTGTTTGGGATGTATAAAAAGTTTAACTTTTAAAATGTTTAATTTTTTTTAAATAAAATAAAATAAAAGTTAAATTTTTTAAAATAATTTTTTGTAATAGTATTTTTTTGTTTTTTATTAAAATGTCTAAAATATCTTATTTTTAATTTTTAGGTTTTAGTATTTAGAATATTGGCACGATTTTTTTGTTTTGTAAGTAGAATTAATTTTTTAAAATAAAAATATTGTAATAATTTTATTTAAAAAAATATTAGAGTGTTCGGGATATGTATTGGCCTTTTTTCTTTAATTAAAAGATAAAAAAAAGTTAGTTAGCTATTTTTTAAAAACAAATAAGACAGCTTAAAAGTTAATTTTTTTTTGCAAAAACATTAAGCTTAAAAGCTATCCAAACAGCCCCTAACAATCTTTCTCTCTCCTCAATTTAAATTTATTTTGTCTTTCTTTCATATAAAAAATAGGATTAGAAAAACATACACTTTTAATATATATATATATACACACACAAATGACCATAAAATATAATTAGTTTATATACATTTCTAAAAGTAAGATTTAATTACAAATTACTCTATTAAGTATTTATGGTGAAACTGTTAAAAAAAATTTCATACCTTATTGCTTTTAATAATTAAAAACTTTATGAAATTAAATTATCTTTTAAGAGTTTTTAGACGCGAGTAATTTGTAGTGCCAAGCTTTGTGGTTATTTGAATAATTATATATTTGTGTGTGTGTGTGTTTTTCTTCAAAAAGTTATAAAACACATTTGCATAAACTAAAGTTAAAAGTAATTTATAAAAGACAAAAAATCAACAAAAGCTTAATTTTTTTTTGTAAATCTTTTGCTTTTTTAATTCTTCATAGCGAGAAAATTTTAAAAAATATATTTGTTTAAATTAATATTAAAAATTATTAAATATAAAAAATAAAAACCAAATGCATCCTAAAAAAATATATTGCAGAAGGTGAAGAAACTGTAGGTGCATTTGTGAGTGAAGGGGTCCATGGGATTCACATGACCTATGTTCCTAATTTCTTTTTTAAGAAATATCTATACAATTTTTATTATTTTTGTAAGGAATTAACAAATTATTCGTGTTTATCAAATTAAACTAAATTAAACTAAGTTCTTATCTTAATTATTATTCGTACTTAAATATACTTTTAAATATAAAATTAACTATTTTAATTTAATTTTAAATTAATTATAAATAAATAAAAATAACTCGCAATCTCTTTTTAATAAGTTTATTGTTATTGTAATATGTGTGTGACAGTGGGGCTTAAAACTAATGTTTACACTCTATTTTACAATATTCACATGCATAATTGGAGAGTTGTAATTTGTTTTTTTAACTTAAATTATTTTTTATGTAATAATATTTTCATATTTTTTATTTGTTTAAAATATTAAAGGAGAACAAAAAACTTAAAACTTTTTACAAAACTTCAATCAAAAGTGGGATCCTCTCTCTCTCTCTGTCTCTTAATATTTTTTAATCATTAAATTAAAAAAAATTAATTATTAAATTATTATATAAAACAAATATCATATCAAACATTTATCCATCGTAATATGGATGGCTATAATAGATAGTGAGACCTCTCTTAGTATTTTTTTTTAATTAGGAAAATTTTATTTTATGGGTATTTTGTAATATATATGGAGATAATTTTTTAACAGTTTTTACAATTTCCCATGTACCATTTACTCTATTGGTTATTTATAACAGAGTTAATGATAGATTTTATCTACAATTCACAAGAAATTATATATTTGTTTCCAAATATTAAGGGAGCAACCTCTTCAAAATCCAATTCACATGGGATTAATGATTTGAATATTGTATCATATAGAGATTATTGATTTTTCATTAGTACGGTACATATTAGTATTGATAAAATATCAACTATTGTTTTAAATATTATCATATTTGGTATTAAAATTATTATTTAATAAGAAATAATTTAGTATACCACAAACGCTTACTTAACATAATATTTTAATAAATTAACTTAAATCAAGTTCTAATGTCATTATTTATAATGACTTTATCAACTTAAAAATGATATACATGTAATATTTATAATAATAAATTAATATTATCAAACTTTAGAACTCTTATTTTATGCTATACTTAAAATTTGAATTAGAGTATAAAATGTAAACAAAAGCAAAAATAAAAAGGTTCATTTTGTAAATTAACTATGGACCAAAATGTTGTCGGTATTATTCAGAGCCTATGTTTGAACTAACTTTTAAAAAAGTTTACTTATTTAACCTCAACTAGCTTTTTTTAATATATTTTTATATTTATTTTTCAAAACATTAAAAAATTTATTTAAAAAATTAGTCAAAACATAAACTTAGTTTAACCAGTACATATCCTATTTTAAATGGTACAAAAATAAACAATTAATGTATCAATTTTATTTTGAAATAGTGCTAATTGACTTCTATTAATTGATACGGTACATTTTTCATAACTAGCTTTGAAATAAAGTAAACGTGCTCTTGTTTTTAATTAATTTAGCGGTTTGGACACGCGTAATGCATGCGTGTGTAGATTAAGAAGGCAAATATTAAAATTGTTGGAGAAAATAAAATAATAAGAAAAAAATCTTAAAAGGTATTTTAGTCAAATATAAAAATTTATATAGCTTCAAAATAGAGAGTATTGAGTAGGCGCTCTTCCTTAATTTAGTAATATAAATTTAGCTTAACTAAGTATGTGTTTGATCTAACTTTTTATATAATTATTTTATGTATTTTATGAATTTTTTTTTTTACATTACCCTCCAACCGCCAGTTTACAATAAAAGTAATGATGTTTGTGACGGTTAAAATTAGTAATTTTTAAATTGTACTTTAAAATATAAGTGGTGAGTATTTAATAAATATGTTATTTTATAATTAAAATAAAAAAAATAATTATAATTTATAATAAAAATTAATTATAATTTATTATTAAAATTAATAACACAAAACTAAAAATTAACATTTTACAAACACTCCCTAGTGTGGACTTTTTTTATTCTCCGTCTTAGTGGTGTGGTTGTCTTTTCTTTCGTTTGGAAAGATAAAAGGCCTTGCATGGGCAAATATAAACGGCTTATTTATTTATTTATTTATTATAAAATAAATAAAAATAAGTTAATTTGTTTGGTTATTTTGATTTTTGAGTGATTTATTACTTATTTGGCTTATTTTTATTTATTTACTTAAATAAGTAATAATATTTGGCTTAAATCTTGTTTAAAGATTACTTATTTAGTTTATTGACTTATTTGTCTATTAGCCTAAATTTTGCTTATTTAGCAAACCAACGAAATTACTTATTTTGCTGCTTATAAGCTAAATAAGCCAATAAGTAAGGTACCCAAACGGGGCCAATATTTTGCTTTTTTTTCAATTTTTTATTATATTTTCTAAATTGTCTCCATGAAATGAAGTCAAAATTAAAAAAATTTTGATCAAAAGATGAAAAAAGTCTACTAAAGATAAAAACAAATAAATTTTAATTTGACTTATTGGCTTTTTTTTGTTTTTTTTAAACTTTTTTTTTATATTTTGATCAAAAAAATTTATTTCTTGACTCGTCTCAATGAGTGCAGTCTAAAAAGTATAATAATTTTATTTAATAATAAAAAAATTTATTAAAAACAAAAATTTACAATAAAAAATAAAACAATAAATTAATAAACAACTTTTAACCATCCGGGGCCTTTGCCACATCGCCTTTGTAGGCCCGAACTCGGTCGTTAACAGTCATGTTAGGGATGACGAGGGCAGAGGCAGGGCGTGTTATCCCTTTTTTATTAATTTATTATTGGGTGGGGTCAGACAAAACTATTCGAGCAAGTAATAAAGATGGGACGAAAGAGAGGCTATAATAGAAAATATATTTTTATTTAAAATAATAATAATACTAATAATAATGGATTCATTTTTTTTATCGAGAGTATAAAGTAGCGGAGAGGAGCGGGGAGGGAAGAGAAAAAAAAAAGAGAGAAAAAAAAAACTCGAACCGCGAATCACCTGAATAAAAAATTTTACGAAAAGATATGAAACTATCATAATTGATTCATTTGACAACTGACTTTTGGTTAGTTTAAAGTCAGGTCTTTTATCATTTTAACTTTTTTACTTTTTATATAATTTTTTTAATATAATTTTTAAAAATATCATAACTTTTATTATATACATCTATTTTTTTATAAAAAATGTATTTTTATAATCTATTCATCAAAACTTATCAAATAAGATACATATTGAATATAAAAGTATCTAAAAATAAATTTTAAAAAATTATAAAAATTTTAAGTTAAAATTTTTGCCTTTTGACTTAAAACCACTTTAAGTTACGTTTTTTGACTTATTGTTTTTTTTTTTGCTTATAGTCACCCTTACGGTTGTCAAACGAATTTTTTGCTTATTTAACTTATAATGACTTTAAACAAAAAAACATGACTTAAAATCAAATTGTCAAACGAGATCACGAATAAATATTAAAATAATAATATTAATCAATTTTTATAATTGAAAAGAAATAAAAATAATAAATAGAAGTAACAAATAAAAATACTAATGATTTTGTATTTTAGTCCTATTATATTATTAAAAAACAAATCTTATATATATATTTATATAAAAATATATATTTAATTTATCTAATCGATAGCGAAGCAGAGAAAAATATGACAAGGAATACAAATACCTCTCCGAACCCATCACCTAACGGGAATGGGAAAGATGTGCACAAAGCGAGGTGAGTGATGCGGGGTGAACGGAGGTAAAAGAAATTGTTATCACCGACTCCCATACACTTAAAGTAGAAGTGCCCACAACACCAGTATGTGTTATTTGGAATTTCAAGTTTTGATTGGAATTATTTATTATGTTCAACTCGTCGAGTAATTAATCTTTACAAAACATTATATCATTCAAAAATCACTATTTATCGGATATGTGCACTTTTGCTTTGAAAATATTGATTGGCTTTTAAAATTTTAAGAATAAAATGTCAAATAAATATATTCGAATCATATAACTAATAAGATCCGATTAACATGTATTTTTCTTATAAAAATTACGTTCTCTACGATAGCTTCGGTGGTAAAAATGAAGCTTTGATTAAGAGGAAATGAAAAAGGTGAAAGATGAAAATGAAGTTTTGATTTAGAAGTTTGGCTTATATAAATCAATAGCTTCGGTGGTAAAAATGAAGCTTTGATTAAGAGGAAATGAAAAAGGTGAAAGATGAAAATGAAGTTTTGATTTAGAAATTTGGCTTATATAAATCAATGATAAAATTATCATTTTAACTATTAGGACATTCTACTTCAATTCTCTACTAATTTATCCCACTATCTTTTGGAACATAGTTATTTTTTATTCACGGGATACAACATTCATTCGTAATTATTTATTTTAACGCTTTTGTTGTGTCTAAATGTAAAATTAAAAAATTATTTAAGATTGACAATTCTATTCAAAATTGAGCCACTCAAAACAAACAAACATGACCTTACCATGTGAGGTGGGTACCTGCTGCCTACTTTGTCTACTTCTATTTGAAACAATTATTACACAAGTGCACACAGTTATGCATCATTCACTGATGTTTGGGCTAGTTTTTTTTTGTTTTTTTTAATTTTTTAATTTTTTAATTTTTTAAATTTTTTAATAAAAAAGTAAATATAAAAATGTGTAAAAAAAAAAAGCCAACAAAAGTTTAAAAAACAAACTTTTTAATAAGCTTTTAAGTAAAAAATCTCCCAAAAAAGCTTGGCCAAACACGAGGACTAGTTAGTTCGAAATAATTCCCTATTTTGGTTAATTTTGGGTGATTTTTGTTCATTTTTTAATTTTTATTTTTTTCTCAAATTCTTTATCTTTTTAAATTGTATCAGAATAAAACAAAATTGACAAAGATATGAAAAAGCACAAAAATGATAAAAAAGTAATCCAAATAATTTTATTCTCTTTTTAGTTTGGCTTGACGAGAGGAGTCTAAATAATATAATAATTTAATTAAATAATAAAAAAATTCATTAAAAACGAAAATAACTAAATAAATAGTTATAAAAAACAGGAGCAATAATTTATTGGTTTGTTTTTTATTATTTTATTTTCAACATTTTTTTCAAATAAAATACATTAATTGACATCATTTAAGATTTGTAGCAAATACATTAGTACTCTTGTGGTTTTGTAAATTATATATTCTACTTTTGAGGTTTTAAGGTACATTAAAATTTACTTGTCCGTAAATCAATCGTTAAATAAATACTAAAATATTATTTTTAGCATCTTTTTAACACAAAATGTTAAGAGACCTAAATGCCTTACAAACTCGACACATAGTCAATCAAAGAGATTAATAGATCAAATAAGACATCTTCTCAAATAGAGAAAATCACTTAGGCAAAAAAGAATATCTTAAAAAAAAAGCCAAATTATATGTAAGAAGAATCATAAATCTCAACACAATGAAGCATTATTAAAATACAAAAAACTAGACAAACAAATAATAGCAATTGATTATAGTGAACTTTATATCGCTGTCTATTTTTTATTTTTTTTTCACAATCGGCTAAAATAGCACTATAATTTCTACAAAACTCTCACAAAATAATTTAATAAAAGTTGAGGCGATCGTCTAATCTAGACTTCAATGTTACCGGCATTGATAGACTTATGTTGACGTATTAAACATTGAGATATGAAAAAACTATTTGAGAAGAATAAGACGGTGAAGAACACATGATAAAATATATTTTTTATTAGGCTCCTAAACAAAATATGCCAAATCAAAATAAATTTAATAAATTTTTACGTTAGTTGAATTATGTAACATACAAATTAAGTGGACAAATACTGTTATCAGTTGAAAAATGTGTATTAAAAAAATCACTTACGAAAATTTTAATATTTTTGCATGTTGAACACCAAAACAAATAGAAATAAAGGCTTGTATTTCAAATATTGTCTTAGGCCATATAAGAGATATTTAAAAAACTTTACTTTTAAAATGTTTATATATATATATATTTTTTTAAAGTTAGATTGTTTGAGATAATTTATTATAGTGGTATTTTTTTGCCTTTTTATTAAAATATTTAAAATATTTTTACTTTTTACTTTTAAATTATGATATTTAAAATATTTGCACATATTTTTTTGATTTTAAGAGAGGAATTAAACGTTAAAATCTGTGAATTCATTAGTCATTGAATTCCAGAATTCAATAGCAGAATTCAATTGCAATTGAATTGGCTATTCAATTGGCAATTGAATCATAGAAATCAATACTACTCATGGCTATTGATTTTTTCGTTACCTCCTCAATGATGAAAGGCCTATATATATGCTGTCATCTTTCAGTAGTCAGGGCAAGAAGAAAAGAAGAAAGAGGCAGAGGTAAAAAAAGACATAACAGAGAAAATCACAGCAGAGGTAAAAAAGGAAAGATACAATTCTCAGATAATATTGCAAGCTGTAAGAGAGAGAAAGACAGACGGAGTACGTTCGTAACCGATTCTTTGTGGTGTTCCAACGATCGTGTAACTATTTTATCCTAGGAGAGTGACGCCGGTGGAAAACCTACAACACTCTCGGTAGGCGGTGAATCATTCTTAAGGAAACTGCGTTTGTAGGACTTGGTTTGCAATTTATATTCTTGTTATTTCTGTTATTTTATTTTTCTGTAATTTTAGATTATTGTAATTGTTGAAAGTTAATAAAAATATATTTTTTGGATCACTGAGCATGTAGATATTTTATTTTGACGTTGATTTATCTCCCAATATTAAATATTTTAAATTAAAGCCATTATAGTTAGTTTACTTCAAAAGAAATTAGAGTGTTTAATGTTTAGGAATTAAAATGTGTATACATTTTTTTTCTTGAAATGAAGCTTATAAAGGGCTGAGACCTCAAAAATGGTTAGACCGATCCTATAATTTATTTATTTATTTAGAATCAAATTAATTCCATCCGTGCACCGTTAGTTCAAAATGTAGAAGAATAATAATTTATAGTCTATAAAATTATGGCAAAGCTGAGGGGTATAAGTGCAAAACCGTATTTAGGAAACGGACAGCCGAAGTGATCCGTTCAAATCTGGAAATTATGATGCGAGAACTGGCCTACACGTCTTTAAATTAATGGGCTTCTTCAACAATCTTGTGGAGGGAATGCCAAGAACACGAAGACGATAGCGACGTTTAGAAAGAGAAACGCCCCAGCACTGTTAGAGAGAGAAAGAGAGAGAAAGAGAGAGAGAAGATATATACATACAGTTATAGAATCATATATATAGACTCATTATAGAGACACTGAATGCAAGTTGAGACGGAGAGGGAGATAAGAGTGTGGTCTTCTTATCGATCCGCAATCCGTTGTTTCGTTGGCTCAGCGTTCTTGGAAACCAGGGCAAGTTTTTGTTTATTTGTCTCTCTCTCATTGGTTCTTTTTGTGTGTCTCTTTTCATCTGTTGATTTGATTTTTGTACAGGAAAACTGGTTCGAAATCGGGAAAGATGGGCTTGATTTCTGGAATTCTAATGGGGACGATCTTCGGGATCGCAATAATGGCGGGATGGCGTCACATGATGAGGTACCGGAGCAACAAACGCATCGCGAAGGTAGATAAATTTGCAATTCGGTAGGATGCTGGTTATGTATTTGTCACGTCTTGAATTCTTGCTCCGTTTGTGATTCTATGGTTGCTTTCTAATTAAAATTGGGGAATTTGGTCGTACTTAAACTGAGTCTTATGCGTAGTGAGAAATGTTTGTTTTTGCGCTTCTTACTTCAGCAAGTTATGAGGGGCTGTGGTTGTGAGAACGATGAGTGACTCAGTTCGGAATGCCTTGAAATTGTGATAGTGGTTAGTTTCTGCGAGTTGAATCTTGGGTATTTGATTTATAGAGAGTTGGGGAATTTCCCATTACAAAGTTGAAGTTGAAGTTGTAAGTCAATTACTGCCTTGAAATTGCGACAATGATTAGCTTCTGCGAGTTGATTCGTGGGTATTTGATAATGGTCAGTTCAGAATGCCTTGAAATTGTGGTAATGGTTAGTTTGTGAGTTGATTCTTGTGTATTTGATTTGTAGAGAGTTTGAAAATTATCCGTTTCAGAGTTGAAGTTGTAAGTCAAATTACTGCCTTGACATTGTGATAATGGCTAGTTTCTACGAGTTGATTCTTGGATATTTGATTATTAGAATTTGAAATTTTCCAATAACGTTGAAGTTGGAGTTGCAAGTCAAATTACTGCCTATATTTATAAGTACTATATGTTTTTTTAATTAGTAAATAAAAGTACTGTTCTTAAAGAGAAGCGTATCGGGCTGTCAGTCCAATATACACACGTTCACTCCTTTTCAGTACTCCAATCTTTGCCATAGACTCATGGTTGGTGTCATTTTGAAATCAATATTTGATTGTAGGGTTGCAAGACATCCTATATTTAACCAACTGAAACTACCAGTGTTAATTGTTAATAACTGGTTGTCATGCTATGACTTATTGATTCGTGATAAGAAGGGTGCAAAGTTTTTGCAGCCAATCAAAAGCAGCATGCTTATGTCAATTATGGGAGATTGACTATAATGTTTTATAAAATTTTGCAACAATTCTTACATTTTTTTGTCGGCAAGATTCTACCTCTGGTGCTTTTGTGAAGTGAGGTTATGCAGCTAGAAATCGCTGCAAGGCTGCAACTCAATTTTACGCTGTTGTCAGCTGATTTGGTTACAGTTTTTGTTGTGGAGTTCAACATAGTATCTCCCTTGCCATTTTCTTATTTTTCTGTCTCAAACAAGCACCTGTATGTGATGAGTATTTGATTACAAACTAAAAGATTAAGATTCTTAGTTTATGGGTTTAAATTCACACATGCTTTTGTTGTTTTCCATATCTTGCTTGGAAGTGAACATGATAGAAGAAAGGAAGATTTGGGTGTTTAAAATGGGAGCCATACAAGCATAAAGCCTTGGCCTTTTGTTTTGTTTGTGTAAAGTGGTTTTTCGATGAAGCTTCTATGCTTTGAAAGAAACCATACAAGCATAAGCATTTAACTGAGAAATGATTTTAAGGATCAAGAACTTGGGTTTCATTTCCATGAGACGGGCATAATTGTTTTTATCAACTTTAAAGATACCGTGTTTTGGGATCCTCCAATGTCTTGACTACCAATGAATCTTACTAGACATTTCGAATGCAGTATGGTAATACGATTGGGTGATTTTGAAGTGCTCAAATCAAGTATAAGCTCGTTTTACCTATTAAGAAAGAAATATTATGGAAACAGCATATGTTGTGTCTATAAAATGATCTATTGTTGGGTTTTTTTCTTTTCATTTTAAAGATTTATTTGCTGCTTCGAGAACAAAATTCTTACTCATCCTCCCACAATAGAGTATACATAGGATTTAAGTGTTACTTATCCTAAATTTAAAAAGATGTATTTGATCAAGAGAAATACCAAGAAAAGACGTACTCTTGTAGGTTTAACCAGTTGAATGTTGATGCTATATCATGTATTTGCTTCTCTTTTGACATTATATATATGCAAAAGAGAAAATGCATTTACAATCTGGTATGCTTCTATTGATGTTTTTATTTAGAAAAAAAAATGAGATATTTTAATTGTGACGTCCCCTTCCTCAACCCTAAGGATAATGTCTGCTTTAGGCTATGCTATCTCACAGTGTCCTTATTAAGAAGGGATGTGAATTTACTTATATAGCTTAGGAATTTTGTCTTACCTAGCCAATGTGGGAACATGACGTGAATTTCTCCTGCATTAAGGCCACATGCCCTCGTGGGATACGTGATGTAGCACTTAGCCCTGCAAAATGTGTTTGGTTCCACTTGTAGGACTCAAGAGGTGGCTCAAGATTCTAGTGTTTAAAGATACCGTCTTTTAGGATCTTCCAATGTCTTGACTACCAATAAATCTTACTAGACATTTCGAATACAGCATGGTAATACGATTGGGTGATTTGGAAGTGCTCAAATCAAGTATAAGCTCGTTTTACCTAAATAAGAAAGAAAAATCGGGGAGACAGCATATGCTGTGCCTATACAATGATCTATTGCTGGGTTATTCTCTTTTCATTTTTTAGGTTTATTTGTTGCTTTGAGAACAAAATTCCTGCTCATCCTCCCACAATAGAGTATACATAGGACTTAAGTGTTACTTATCCTAAATTCAAAAAGATGCATTTGATCAAGAGGAATACTAAGAAAAGACGTACTATTGTAGGTTTAACCAGTTGAATGTTGATGCTATATCATGTATTTGCTTCTCTTTATATATATGCAAAATTGAAAATGCATTTACAATCTGGTATGCTTCTATTTGATGTTTTATTTAGACAAAAAAAATGAGATATTATAATTGTGACGTCCCCATCCTCAACCTTAAAGGATAATGTCCGCTTTAGGCTATGCTCTATCACAGTGTCGTTATTAGGAAGGGATGCGAATTTACTTATATAGCCAAGGAATTTTGTCTTACCTAGCTAATGTGGGAACATGATGTGACTTTCTCCTGCATTAAGGCCACATGCCCTCGTGGGATACGTGATGTAGCACTCAGCTCTGCAAAATGTGTTTGGTTCCACTTGTAGGACTCAAGTGGTGGCTCAAGATTCTAGTGGTAGCTCCCACCATATGGTCCATACTCTATTAGGTAGGTTTTGTTTTGATAACCATTGGAACGTCCTTTTCCGAACAATAACGATGTTCTAAATTTTAGGTTTGACTATTTTAAAGCTCATTGTTATAAGAAAGGGATGGACTTCACTTATGTAGCCCATGAAAACGAATCAAGAATAACAAATAAATACCTAGGCCACCCATTGTTTTCTTGATAAGAATCAAGACTATGCATAACAAAGAAAGGAGGTCAAGAAGGATCAGGTTTCTATTAAGTGTAATAACATATAAAGAGGTGCCAGCGGAAACGAATAACAAATAAATATCGAGACGTGGAAAATACAAGGGGCTTAAAGAGATTATACACTCCCAAAAATCTCTCCTCACGGATGGTACAAAGTTTTCTCTGAACTGTTGAAGGGTTTTGACACCTCTTTATGGGTCAAACTCTATGCCCGTTGACTGGAATATCCAATGGGAATATGCATGTTAAAAATGGCAGGGGATTGCTCGCAGTGATATTTGAAATATAAGAGAGGTTATACATAGGTTCATCCTTCTATATATATAGTTTGATATATATATAGTTTGTTATTCTTATAAAAATTAATTGCATATAGTTTGATAATTTTCTCAAGATGATATTTAAGATATAAACTAGAATTTGTTTGTTCTCTCCCTCCCCCCCCCTCTCCGCAAAAAAAAAACAAAAACAAAACAATCAGTGCCTTGGTAAGGGCTACTTGATTGATGAATAATGCTCCTGTTCAAATGGTACGTACACTACTGTGTTTTCATTCATCTTATTTCATTTCACTTACAGGCTGTTGATGTTAAACTTCTTGGGTCCCTCAGCAGAGACGATTTAAAGAAAATTTGCGGCGACAATTTTCCTGAGTGGATTTCGTTCCCTGTTTATGAACAGGTTGGGGGTGCTTTCAAGTTCTGAATGGAAACTTTTTTCATAACCTTCTGTATGCAACATGTGGCCATTTATTTTCTTTAGATTCTCATTAATCTCTCAGCTTTTATAATTTTGACATGTTAGTTGGATTCATATTGTCAAATCAAGAATCATATCGTTCAAAATCTTAACGTGTGAATCATGAATCAAATCAAATTGGAATTCGTAGGATTCAACATAAATTATTAATATGATGTTAAACAGTTCGTATGTGTGGAAGAAAACTAAAATAAATTGTTTTTGACGCATTATACAGATAAGTTAAGGACATGAATACGTCCTTAATTTGGTAGACATTTCGCTT
Source organism: Heliamphora exappendiculata (assembly GCA_034768845.1). Classification (NCBI taxonomy): domain Eukaryota; kingdom Viridiplantae; phylum Streptophyta; class Magnoliopsida; order Ericales; family Sarraceniaceae; genus Heliamphora; species Heliamphora exappendiculata. The sequence goes on along the minus strand of JAOTRH010000024.1, from coordinate 13,692,085 downwards.
GTCATAAGATTTGGGTTTGAATCCCATCAACTCTTGAAAAAGTGTTTTTAAAAAAGGACATAAAAACCTCAAGGCCAATTGATTCGACTGATATCATACTAAACTATGCTTGTTTTGCTATAGTGATAGATAATTTTTGCTTATATGTTGTCTTTGCCTTAAAAATCCCGATATATTTTTCTCATGACAAATAGGAACCAATGATTAAGAACTTGTCGAGTCTGACTTGATCTTATTAAATTCTCGAATTACCAAACAATTAACAAATTACGCTGAGTATTGGTTACTTTCACATTAAATAATCTAAAAAGTGGTATCTATAATTTTCTCAAGAAAATGTGAAAAGTAGTTTGAAATATGTTGGGCCCAACCGTTTCATTTAAATCATGAATTAAGTTGTGAGTCGTAAGATGGGCCACTAATTTTATGTTAAATAGACTCGTCCATAAGTTCATATCGATTCATGCATAAGTCATGAATCGAATTGCAAACCAGATTGTGGATTGTAAGATTTTGATAATATAGTTTGAACAAAGTTTATATGGTATCTAGAATTAAACAACTTTGATTAGTGTTCTTTCTTATGAAATGCAACATGCTTGTAATGTAGTGGTACTTAAGAATTTATATAATGAGAAGTTCTACTTAATATGTTTTACTAAAGTACTAGAGAAATTATGAACTATTGTACTTGTGAGCAGTGGCATATACACGGACAATAGATAGCCCAAACAAACAGACTATAAGTCTTGCTATATTAGTTGGAAATTGGATACCGACACAATTATTGGAGTTTGACTGGAGTATATGGTGTCTGACCTGATAAACAAATGAAAACAAGATGGAAGTTCCTTTCTGGGTCACCAAAGAGGGGACATTTGATCTCCAATTGTGGGAGAATCAATTGACTTGGCTGCTCGTCCTTGAGGTTTTCTTTTTGATTTATCAAGTATTTTGGTTAAATTTGTTGTTATCTGTTCTTTGACCTTCGTTTTCACTCCTTATCATTGATTTTCTTTGCAGCTTTCCAACTAAGAGAAATAGTTTTCGTGTGCGAGTTTTTTTACATTCATGTCTTTGTTGAGTGCCGGTCTGACTAAGTGGGTCCTCCCTAAGTGAAGATTTAAAGGGGTCCCTCAGCATATTTAAAAAAAAAAGAAATGAAATTAACTTCAAAAAGAAATTCAAATAGGATAAAATAAGGATTAAATAAAGATAAAAATCGAAGAAAGCTTCTTTCTCCAAAATAATTGTACCGGTGAATCCAACGACGTTATATAAAAAAATAATGCATTTGGAAAACAATTATTCATTACTTAAGGCCCTCCACTCATAAAATAGTTTTTTTGTTTAGACTTGGTATTACATATATTAGTTTTCGTGGAAGTTTTGTAAAACTGAAAAGAATTGCTTTCAACTCTCCACTAGTAAAAGTAGTTTTGATTAGACTTGGAATTAAATGCTAGTTGTGGCGGATTTTTCTTATCAATTATTTTGGGCCCACGAACTCAACTGATAACATGTTTTTCTTTTTGTGCTTACTATTAAGGGCTGCACCTAAGTGATTTTACGAAAAATTAGTGAACAGTCCAATTTATAGGTCATTTTTTGGTTTTCATCAAGTATAAGATTTTTTAACAAACAAGGTCCATCTGCATAAAAGTTTTAACGCGCAAGATATTTTTGAGACAAAAATACCTTAGAACAGATAAATTTATCTGTGCTTTTTCAAAACATGTATGAAGAATACAGATAAATTTATCTGTTTTTTATTGAAAGCGCATGTAAAAAACACAAATAAATTTACCTGTCTTATTGAAAGCACGTATAAAGAACACAAAAGAATTTATTTGTGCATTTTCAAAACAAGTATAAAAAACACAGATAAATTTATTTGTCTTTTATTGAAAGCACGCATAAAGAATACAGATAAATTTATCTATTTTACTAAAAACATGTATAAACAATTCATATAAATTTATTTATTTGTATTATTTGTGTTAATATGCAAATATATAAATTTATCTGTTTGCATATTAAACAAATGAATAACAAATAAATATCAAACAGATAAATTTATTTGTTACAGATAAATTTATTTGTTTGCAGGGTATTTTTGAGATAAATTACGTAGTTGGACCTTGCGCGTTAAAATTTTGTTGATGGATCTTGCGCGTTAAAACTTATTTTTTTGGACCTTTGACTGAAATTCCCATGATTTTATTGATAAAGTTAAAATCAAAAGTAATTGGGACATTTCATTTGATTGAGACCTACCCTCGCCCCCAACCAACCAACCAACCAACCAACCAAAACACCAAACCAAATATGGGCTCCAATTCTTATCTAAAATTTGGAAGCCCCAAGCAATTGCTTCCTGGGCTTATGCCATGTGTCGTTGTGTGAGGAGAGTGAACTTTGAATTTCCTTAGGATAAACACACTTAATATTTCTTCATCGAAACTGTCATTGTACATCAGTGAATGATATAATTGGAGTCTACCAATCATAGGTTGTATCCTTGTATATTTGTTTTATGATGAGGATATATGTAAGTTAATGCGCCGATAAAGAATAAAGTTAATATCCCTCCTAGATATCTTACTACAGTTAACCTTCTTTATAGAAATATTATCACCTGAAAAGAACTTGGAACTCTCTTATCATTCAAAATTGATATTTAAGGAGAACAAATCAAATGAGATGTTTTCTCTTCTTTCTTTTTGTGGTATACTTTTTAGAATAGTGAAGAACCCAGAACATACCAGTGCACAAACTTTAATCAATAACACGAAATGGTTTAGAAGTGGTGCATCCGTGAATTATGTTAATTTTATTGGATCTATCATCTATGTATGTTTCAGAACTTTTTGCTGTTCAATTGTCTTATTATATTCAGCTTCCTCTTTCAGGTGAAATGGCTGAACAAACAATTGAACAAACTGTGGCCGTTTGTTGCAGATGTAATCTTCTTAACTTATTTTCTGGATCACTATTTGCTATGTAATCGATGAATTATTAGCTGCATACTGTTCTCTGTTGGTTTTGAGATACGTCTTTTGATTATGTCTAATGTGCCCTGGACTCCGTGTGAAGTTTAATGGCTTCCTTACCTCGATCACTGAATGCCTTCCCTGTATCCCTCTCGCACTGCCACACAACAGATTCTCTACAATGAAGGTAGAGACATCCCCATCTCTTACCTCCGTTCACAACCTCCAACTACTAGTGATCATATTTGGCAAGCCTCATCACCATCAGCCGCAATCGCTGGACCACCTAGGGCCACTATCATCAATTCATCGTAGACATCTCCACCTCGGACCATCCTCTTGGATGACCCCTTCAATGGCCTCCTCCGACTATTCCTCACTTCTCTCAAAATAAAATTTTACAAAAATATGCATGTGACACACACACACACACACATATATTTTGTTGTTGTTTTCTACCAAAATAAACAAAAATATATTTTATATTTATTGTGAATAGAGACAGAAAACTCTAAACATTATTAAATAGGCCCAACCATTGATAACTGATGGTGAATTTACTGAAGACGATTGACTTACATAAGAAGCTGAAATTTGAAATATATTAATTTTGTAATTCCTCTCGTCTACTCTTCATATTGTGGTGGTTGGGGGGCAACAGCATGGTTGTGGTGGTGGACGTGGCCAAGCTGGTGGTGGGATGGTGGTTTGTGGTGGAGTAGGGTGGTGATGGTTGTAGTTGTTTGGTGGTGAAATAGTTGCGGCAACTGGCAACAGGCGACGTCAGTGGTGGTAGTGACAGCAATGAGTCAATGACAATGGTGGTAAAGGTGTCGGCGACAAGGATGTGGTGGTGGTAACGAAGCTGGCAGCGATGGGGTTATACGGTGGTGGTGGTTTTGGAGCAGCGATAGTGGTGGTAGTGGTTGTGTTGTGGTGGGGTAGACGCGACAAAGGTGGTGGTGGTGTTGTGTTGATAGTGGTGGCCGGCTGTTGCGGCAAGAATGGCGGTTGTATGATCCTAATTGTGGTGGTTGTTTTTAAGAAAAGGGATCATTCATTGAAGTTCCAACTTTCCTTTCTATATCTAGGGCTGACGGGGGTGGTGTTGGAGTGGCTGTGCTAGGATGGGGGTTATGATGCAGTGGCGGCTGTGGTACCGTTAGTTGCAGTGGTGGTGTGGTGGCGGCGAAAGTGATCTTCCGCCAGCTGCGACAGTGGTGTAGTGTCGGTGGGTTATGACGGTGCAGTTTGATATTGGCATAAGCATAATCGGTTCAATCAAATTCAGCGTTCAGTTGTAATTAAGAAGACTTTTGCTTAAAATTTTACCCCTATTTTGTAGATGTACTAATATTTAAAGTGATATTAACTATAGTTGAACAAAATTTATTTTTACTGATTGCGTTCTTTTCAAAAGGTTGAATTAGGTTATTATATAGTTGTGTATTGTCTTGATCTTCAGAGGTTGCCCTGGTGGAAATTCCATGCGTGTTGACAGTTGATCCATGTTTGACTGCACATTAAAGAAAATGGGTTGTTGTCTGAAGTGAAATGATGCATGGAAGATTCTCATTTGAAATCTTATTTTGTTGTAATTTGTGTTTGCTTCGTGCTGCTAACAGCTTCCATTTTTGTTTATGCTCGCAGCTGTGCTAGCTTCTTCTTCATTACCAAATAAAGTCCTAATTTTGTTGGTTGTGCTTATTTTTCAGGCAGCAACGTTGGTAATACGAGAATCTGTTGAACCTCTATTAGAAGATTATCGACCTCCTGGAATTACTTCATTAAAGTTCAGCAAATTGTCTCTTGGAAATGTGGCACCTAAAATTGAAGGTATGATCAATAGGTAGAGATTAACTTTGCACTTGTTTCTTACACTTGCCCCAAGAAGCGGTCATCCATCCTGCTTATATAGTTTATTTATACTCAATGCTTCTAATTTATGTGTGGATAGAATCTAATATTTTTTAATTTGCTTTTAGGATTTATTCTTATGAAGTGTTCTAATGAGGAATCGTATATTTGATACCAGCTGTTTATCTCCCTAGGTGTAAATTGTAAAGCTCCACTTATGTACCTTTTTATTTTCTTTCGGGCTAAGTCAACTTGTATTAAAAGCATCAAGCGGGGATGCTGCCCATATACAAAAAGGTTTCCCTCTAATCACCTATAGTTTAAAAAATAAAATAGACCTGTACCTTGAAGTAGAAAAAAAACGAAGGGCTTCTACAAATGATGTGAATCTACAAAATTTACAAAATAAGCAGAGTTTAAGCCCAACCATACAGGATGATCCAAAACCAACTTTTGAGCCTATAAAGGGGCTCCTCCACTCCATGACAAGTTCTCATGTTGTGCTCCCTCCCAAGCATGCATCCTAATCCTGCCAACTCACTATAACATTTTTGATTAGCCACCCCACTAGCTAAATAGCATCCTCACCACATTTTGGAGCTCACTTCTTGTCATCTCCTAAGCTCCTATAGTCATAAATCAAATTTAGAATATTTGATATTTGGTTCAACTCCTAGTTTTCCACCCATCACCGTCGCCACATTATGAGGGAAAAAACAATTCATGCAAACAATGCCAAAATCAGCTCCCCCAAAACTCCCTAGGCACATTGCAATTAGTGAGCAGATGAGAAATGTTTCCCTATTACACTTCCACATGCAATACCAGTTAACAATCATTTTCCCTCTCCTAATAAGATTACCAAGAGTTAAAATCCTCCCATTGGCAATTGTCCATGCAAAAAAAGTAACCTTGGAAGAAGTCCTAACTTACCAAATTCACTTACACAGAAAGATCACCTCCTAGTCCCGGATAAAGCCCCATAAAAGGACTTAACATCTAACCTCCAATTCCCATTCCCAAGTGATTGCACGGATTCCTTGTCATCTCCAAAGTCTCTGTAGCCATAAAGCAAAATTTGAATTTTACGCACCTGGTCCAACTCCCACTTTTACTAGTTCCTTGTGACCTCAATGTCCCAAAAAACATTGCTGCTCTGATGCCACAAATAGTTGCCTACCAATGCCTCTTTTTCCATAACAGGGAGAACCATGGTTGGGATGACTCTTGGCAGTGGCATTCAAATTTTTTTTTGGTGGGATGAGTCATATAATTATTAGATCTTCAATTTTTAGAACTGGAAAGCTTATAATAATTTCCTAGTCTTGGTTTCGAAGTTCTGAAGTGGGATGTCCTATGCATCACCCTTGCAGGCCACACCATAGGCAATTCAGTAGCTGAAACTACACTTTTCTCAAGTCACAATTGATTAAAATTCACTTGATCCTTTTTTACTTTAGATTATAGATTATCACAAGGAAAAAAACTTTAAGCCATATGTTGTTTCATAATCAAATATTGATTGCACAATATTCGTATGCAGCATCTTCGCCAAATAACACGTCTTTTCAATGAAGCACATGATGTGGAAAGATTTATCTGTTGCCAATGTCGGTGATGGGAAGATTGTACTGCATTCTGTGTTTGGGGTTTAGTAGTTCATTTGAAAAGTGTGGAAGTTTAGGTTCTCAAAGGTCACTGGGTAAAATAATAGGCATACTACATCCTAGGCGACAACATCTAAAACCTAGGTATCCCTTCAAACCGAACTAGGTTCTCAAAGACGTAGCTAGGTCAAAGGAGATACATTGATGAAGAGACCTTTTCTTTCTGTTCTATTTTTTAGAAACATCAACTTTGAGTTGCTCCGTTCGGCTTTATTTCTTGTTAAATGAAGTAATTGTATTCCAGAAATGGCTAGAAGGGGCCGAACCTTTTTACATCAGCTGTATACAATTAGACTACAAACTCTCCCAAAACGTTTTCGAGGGAAAAAGAACATCCACAAAAGTTTCTTGTAAACCAAAAGCGAAAGCTATGAACTTGGAACATTTATCTTTAACCGCTTGCAACTTAAGAAGTTAGTTTCTTGGCATTGTTGCAAGCTTGAGCTCTTTCAGCCTCTGAATTATTAATTGGATCTCAACTTCAAGATGATTATTATCTTGGAAGCCTTGTATGAGTATCAATGGTGGCCAAAACAAATTATGCCTTCTTTTGGCATGTTAAAGTTTATGGAAGTGTGTTTGAAATGAATTTGGGGAAGCATGGGAATAGGAATTTTCATTTAAAGCCTTTTCCATCATGAATAGTTTTGGCTTTGGTTCCCCTCCTCTTCAAGTTTCAAGTAGCAGCCCTACAAAAAATGTATTTGTTAATGGGACTAAATCCTTATCTCAATAAGCCACTGTCCCAATTTTGGTTGGCCACATGGATGCATTTCCTTCAATTGATTTTATTTAAACTCATACCCTTAGTTAAGTGTATAGTAACCATTATTCTTTCATATCATCTCAACCCATGCTATTTTTGGTCTTCCTCTATTTCTTTAACAACGTGCATTAAATGTTCTATGATGCCCATCTATATACAGTCTCAAATGGTTTTTCCTTAATTGATCTTCAATTGCTGCCACTTCTAACTTATTCGTAGTTTAGTCATTTCATGTTTTATCTTTTCATATTGCTAGATAATTACTTATATATGTTAGGATCTTTTTGTAATTAGTTTAGTATCTCTTATATAAATACTGGGGTGGTGTAGAGATGAAGTTAAAACTCATCATTCTTTTAATAATATTCTCTTTCAGTGTTTCCTTTTCTCCTTTCTCTTATCCTTTAACCCTAAATCATTACTTTATTATTCAATTTGGTATCAGAGCATCCAATCTAACTTTATTCTCCAAAATTTTTTTCTTTGTCTGAATTTGAGCTTGTACAAAAAAAAAAAAAAACCAAATTTCCTCATATGATTGACTGGTGCCGATCTATGCCTCTATGATTTTCCCTTTTTTTCCTCGATTTTTTGATATTTTTTTTGAATTTTTTCCCAATTTTGGCACTGCTGGATTTTTTTTGTCGATCGCTTGTTTCTGAGCCTTTGATCTGTTGCGACCTCTTCCATGGGTGCCGCAATCTTTCCTACTAGCCCTTTAGGGCATCAATTTGTTGATTTGAACACTATTGGAGAGGATTCGAGTTTGCGTAGGTTCGGCACCTAGGTCTTTTTGGTGCGTTTTGTGGTCGCCGACTAGTTTCGTCTTGGCATTGAGTCGTTTTTTGCGATTTTGGTGGTAGCTTCTGGTTTCAAGCTCGATTCCCATTTGATTTGGGATTTCGGTGGTTGCTTCAGGTTCCCAGTTCGATATCCTTTTGATTTAGGGATTTCTGCTCAATTTAGGAATCTGATTTGGGGACTTCAGCTAGATTTTGGTTCAATTTCAGTTTAATTTGGGAATTTCAGTTCGATTCACATCCAATTTCAGTTTGATTTGGGGATTTTCGTCCAATTTGGGGATTTCATGCTCAATTCTGGATTTATTGCTCGATTTGGGGATTTCAGCATAATTTGGCGATTTTGGTTCACTTGTTGGTTTGCTTTGAGTTCGATTTGGGAATTTCTGCCTACGTTGGGATTCACTTGGTACTTTCGTTTTTGCTTGGTGTTTTGCTTGGATTTGTGCTCTATTCTGCTCTTTCGGTAGTCGTTTTTCATATTTGGTCCTCGATTTTTACCTCTGGTTGGTAGATTTGGTTTTTCAACGGTTTGCTTTGGAAGTTCGATTTGGGGTTTTTCGGTGCCTTTGTTCTTTCTATCGACTTCGGACCCTATTGGCTTCATTTGGAATTTTTTGACATTCTCTAAGTTTGTGGATTGTTGGGATTTGGTCTATTTGGTTTTCTACTTCAACTACCTTGATTTTGCCCCACCTTGTGACACAACCGCAACTGCTGGTTTGCTCTTCTTTGGACTTAGCTTCCTTTCATCTGCTTGGTTTACTATGGCTACAGTACCAACTTCTTCTGATGCTCTCTATATTCAGCTTCGCGAGCTTGTTCGGACCTTGTGTCAAACTCTGCCGCTCTCTTCTACTACTACCTTAGCTAATTCGGGTAATATTGCATGTGCGGCTCTTACTTCTCCATCTTGGATTATTGATTCAGGCGCTAGTTCTCATATGTCTGGTAATCCTTCACTTTTCTCTCATTTGACCCCTCTTAAGCACCATATCGTCTTAGCTGATGGCTCCTCTCGACCAGTTCACGGGTAAGGTTTACTTCATCCCTCTCTTTCTTTGGCCTTATCTTCTAGTCTTTATATTCCTGATTTTTCTTTTTAACTTGCTTTCGGTTAGACAACTCATTAAATCTATGCATTGTTCTGTAACATTTTCTCCTACTTCTTGTGTCTTTTAGGATCTCAAGACCAAGAAGATGATTGCTTCGGGGCATGAGAAGAACGAGCTCTATTTCCTTGACATTGACTCTGATTCTCCTTCCTGTACTTCGTCTGCCTTAAGTGCTACCATTTCACCTCTTCAATGGCACTTTCGCTTAGGTCATCTTTCACCAGCTAAGCTTAAGTTGGCAATTCCCAACTTCTTCCTGTGTCCTATTTCGAGTGTGAAGCACGTCAATTAGGCAAGCATTACCGTAGTTCCTTTCCCAGTCGTAGCCATCATCGTCAGTCCGAGACTTTCGATTTGATCTATACAGACATCTAGGGTCCTTGAACTCCGAGTGCTAGTGGATACTCTTACTTTGTTATCTTTGTTAATGACTACTCTTGTATGACTTGGCTTTTTTTGTTAAAACATCGGTCTGACTTGCCTGATGCTCTCTCTACATTCTACAATGAAATGTTTACTCAATTTGGCAAGCGCATCAAAGTTATTCGCTCTGATAATGCGTTAGAATATATGCAGTCTACTGTTACTTCTTTTTGTGCCAATCGTGGTATTATTCATTAGACGACTTGTGCTCATACGTCACAACAAAATGGTGTTGTTGAACGCAAGCACCGTCATCTGCTAGATGTTGCTCGGACTTTATTGTTTCATGCACACGATCCTAAACACTTTTGGAGTGATGCTGTCCTTACTGTTTGTTATCTGATTAATCGCATGCCTTCTGTTGTTCTCGGTCGCCAGTCTCCTTTTTCATTGTTCTATCCTAATTCTCTACCTTTCTCACTCCCCCTTTGTGTTTTTGGTTGTACTGGCTTTGTGCATATTCTTGATCCTGGTACTGATAAGTTATCTCCTCGTGCAAGTAAATGCCTGTTTCTTGGATACTCTTGTACTCAAAAACGATATCGGTGTTATCATCTCGAGTCTCGCCACTACTTTGTGAGTGCTGATGTGACATTTTTTGAGTCCACTCCCTTTTTCACTTCCTTTGGTAGCTACCTTTCTTCTGATCTCATCTGTTGTCGTGAGGGGGAGTCTCTATCTTCTCCTTCTCCTACTCTTCCTCTACATCTACCTATGGCACCATCTTCTCCTTTTCACCCACCTTTGCAGGTTTATCAGCGGTTTCAAGATAGGCCCGTCGTCTCATATGGTCTGGATTCTTCATCTTCTCCGGTAGAGGTTCCTATCTCCTCCGCACCTAGTTCTGATGACTTACCGATTGCTTTGTGCTCAGGTAAACGTACATGCACACAACATCCTATTGTTCATTTTGTATCTTATGATCGTTTGTCATCTTGTCTCCATTCCTTTACTTCTAGTTTTTTGTTCGTGTCTATTCCTACTTCTTACAAGTAGGCTGTGTTCATGTCTGGTTGGAAACTTGCCATGGACGAGGAAATGCATGCCCTTTATATGAATCAAACTTGGGAGCTTACCACACTTTCCCCTGAGAAACAAGTGGTGGGTTATCGTTAGGTCTATACAGTAAAGTACCTTCCTGATGGTTCTGTTGAGCGTCTCAAGGCGCGTTTGGTTGCTAAGGACTATACTTAGAACTATGGGGTTGATTATTTGGAAACCATTTCTCCTGTGGCTTGCCTTAACTCTGTTCGGATCCTGCTATTCATTGCTGTAAGTCGTTTTTGGCTATTATATCAGCTTGACATTAAGAATGCCTTTCTTCACGGTGATCTTCAAGAAGAGGTCTATATGGATTAGCCCCTGGCCATGTTGTGCCTGACAGTGAGTATTTTGTTTGTCGCTTGCGTAAGGCTCTATATGGTCTGAAACAATCTCCTTGTGCCTGGTTTGATCGCTTCAGTTCTGTTGTCATTGTCTACGGTTTTCGGTGTTTTACATCTGATCATTCAATGTTTGCTCACCACTCTTCTGTTGATACTATTGTGCTGATTGTTTATGTTGATGATATCATTATTTCTAGTGATGATTTTACTGGTATTGCTGCTTTAAAACGACATTTGCCTTATCATTTTCACACCAAGGACTTAGGCATTCTTCGTTACTTTCTTGGGATTGAGATTGCTCGTTCCTGTCGAGGGATCTCTTTATTCCAACGTAAGTATACTCTTGATTTTCTTTATGAGATTGAGTTACTTGGCGCTCGTCCGGTTGATACACCTATGGATTTTACTGTTAAGCTTGATGTTGAACATGGGAAACCATTGTTAAATGTTGGTCGTTATCGGTGGCTTGTTGGGAAAATAATTTACCTCGCTGTCACCTGTCCTGATATCACATATGTTGTTGGCGTTGTTAGCTAGTTTATGCATCCTCCTCGTCAACTACACTTCGATGCTGTTTGTCGTATTCTTCGCTACTTGAAACGTGCCCTAGGTCGTGGATTGTTATATCGTCCATCTGATCATTTGTCTGTGGTTGGTTTTAGTGATGCTGATTGGGCTGGTAGTCGCTTTGATCGGCGGTCCATCTCTTGCTGTTGGACTTTCGTTGGCGGTAATCTTGTCATTTGGCGTAATAAGAAACAGAATGTTCTTTCTCATTCTAGTGCTGAGGCAGAGTATCGTGTTATGGCCCATACTGCGTTTGAAATGCTGTGGGTTCATTCTCTTCTTCATGACTTCGGCATCACATTTTCCCGTCCTAAGGAGATGTTTTGTGATAATCAGGCGGCCTTATTTATTGCTAATAATTCTGTGTTCCATGAGCGCACTAAGCATATTGAAGTTGACATCTTCTTTATTTGGGACTTAATGATGACGATACAAATTGTCACTCCATATGTTCGATCAGAAGATCAATTGGTTGATATTTTTACCAAAGCGTTAACTGTTTTTGGTTTCCTGCGACTTCTTTTCAAGCTGGGCATGTTGGATCTTTATGCTCTTGCTTGATAGGGAGTGTTAGATAATTACTTACATATGGTAGGATCTTTTTGTAATTAGTTTGGTATCTCTTATATAAATACTGGTGTGGTGTAGATGTGAAGTTAAGTCTTATTATTCTTTTAATAATATTCTCTTTCAGTGTTTCTTTCTTCTCTTTTATCTCATTCTTTAACCCTAAATCATTACTTTATTATTCAATTCATATAATACCACTTATCCATCTCACCATTTTCATACCTGTTAGACCATTTTCTCACATGTTTTTTCTTGAACGCCCAACATTAGTTATCATACACAAAATGAGTGTAAAATCCTTTAATATTTTTCTTTCAACAAAATAGGAATATTATAATTAGTAATCATGCCGCACTCTTGTTTGCAATTCTCATTTTATCCATCTCGCTCTAACTTCATGTGCCACATCCTCAATTTCTCTGTCCTTATAAATAATTGGCCCAAGCGGTTGCTCTTAGATATTGCTATCAAGGTTCGTTGAATCTTCATCTATGTTCTAGGTTTGCAAAGTCGCACTCCCTTTATTTTGTTTTATTGTTACTTAACCTAGTCCCTTTAAATTCTAAGATATCTTCTTTATACTTGTAGGCCATAGTTTACCTCTTCTTTCGTTTCGGCAATCACTATATCATTTGCAAACAACATAAAAGTAGATATATGTTCTTGGATGTTCTAGCAAGTTCATCAATAATCAATGAAAAAAAGTAGAGATTTAGTGTTGATCCTTGGTATAAACCAATTGTTGATTAAAAAACTCATTTATCTCTCTGCCTACTAATATCAAGTCAGTCAAGGTTCAGTTGTACATGTATAATTATTTCGATACATATAATTGGTACTAGTTTCTTTGATAGAATCATAGAATGGTAGGAGCCTTGTCTACTTTTCTATGTCATTAGAGACCGTATGAATGTCTTTTATCTCTTTTATTTTTTCCCTATATTTTTCCATTAGTCTCCTAATGAGAACCATATCTTACATGGTAGAACTTTCATGCATAAAATTATGTTGGTTTTCTGAAATCATTGTCTTATATCTTAATCTCCACTTAGTACTCTTTCCTGTATGACTTTTAAGTTCAATTCCACAATAATTAGTGCAACTTTGGCTATCATCTTTGTTCTTGTATATTAAATCCACTTTAATTTCACTTTAATTTCTTTGTCATTTTCAACCAATTAGTCAACCAAACTGCCCGTTCATTGTCCAAACACTTGCAAACTTCAGTAGCCTCCTTTACCTCCTCTACTCTGATATTTTGATTCTGTGAAAGACTGTATAATTTGGTCTACTGCTAGAATGTCTTGTTTTCTTAAACTCAAGGTTCCTTAGTAGTTTTCATTAATACCTTTTCAAGATAACTCTTCCATTGGTCATTGATCTCATTATCTTTAACTAGCACACTCTCATCCTCACCTTAGATACACTTAACAAAGTTTACGTCTCAACCTTTTAGCTTTAGCTGTCAAATGGCTTTCTTAGCATTGGTTCTAGGTACCTTATTATTTTTCAAAATTTTCGTTATTCCTACATGTATGAAAAGCTTTGGAACAATTTCTTTTTATGTTTATTAGCCACCAAGTTTCTTTAGATGGTGGCCGACTTCCCTTATATTTGATACAAACTTCTTTTGCAATCGGTTTAATACAACTAGCTGTGTTACACAATGTGAGTTAGTTTCTTCATTCGAAATCCATTTACCTTGATCATTCTATTTTTGAAGATAGTTAGATTTTTCACCTTTTCAATTTCATCATCTAACCATGGGACCTACCTCCCCTAACTTCCTTGGTTCCTTTTCCATCTCGGGATACCTAAACCTAATACCATTAACCGATGTTGGTTAATTAGACTCTCCCCTACAGCCCTACTATTACTTTACAATCCATGCATGTTCTTTTATCAACCCAATTCTATGAACTTTCGAAACATCCCTGATTATGAAATATCTAATTTCTTTTCTCTAGTGAAAAGTTATCGGTACCATTTTGTTTAATCCAAAACCAGTGGACAGTATCTTCCAATTATGTGCCACTAGTTGTGGAATCCGTAGCTCCATTGACGTGACCTGTATGGCTATTCTCTTTTTCCTCCTCCTCCATGCAAAGAATTTAAGAAGTTGTTGCCCATCAGTTTAGTTCTTTGGTTGAGCTGTATATAGTTTTTTTTTCCCTTTTGTTTTCAAAGATTTTTTTTTTTAAAGCAGACTCCATAAATTGTGTCAGCTCAAAGTTTAGCCCGAGAACCATGAACTATATCATATGTAGTGAGACATTGAGCTATATTTATTGAGAAAAAGTTTAAGGAAACTTCACAGGTTGTATCAACTTAAAGTTTCTAAAAATATTGTCCAAGAACCATGAACTATATTCAATGCTTTGAGGCCATATGCTTGGGATTTTCTTTAAAACATTGCATATTTTCTCTTTAGATTTCTTACGTGCGGAAGTACTTGATAAATGCAGGCATCCGTGTTCAAAGCCTTAAGAAAGGTCAAATTACCATGGATATCGACTTCCGATGGGGTGGTGATCCAAGCATCATTTTAGGTGTTGAAGCTGCAATGGTTGCCTCAATACCTATTCAGGTTGGTGCATTGACTGTTTGTGCTTTAGTTTTGAATTGTCTGTCCTATTGCATTTGGCTAGATTTTTAGTATGTGCTATTTTCTAATCATAGTATAATGGAGACATTGATTGAATATAAGACGATGTGTTATTGGTTGTAGTTGAAGGATCTTCAAGTTTTCACAGTTATTCGTGTCATCTTCCAACTTGCTGAAGAGATTCCTTGCATATCTGCTGTTGTTGTTGCTCTACTTTCTGAGGTACGCCTTAAGGATATTTGGATGTGCTTTATGTTAGGGGTTTCGGCCTGTTATTCTTCCTGCCTTTCGTTATTTCTACTTAGTTTCATTCTCCATAAGTTGGAATGTTGGAGGGTTTAATCTGGTTCCGGTGCCCACACTTTTGTTTTAGAAAGAAATGGGTGTTCACAAACTTGGTAAAATATTTCAGATGATCTATTTATGTAACTTTAAGTGTTGTAGCTTCTAGTTAGGGGCTAAATAAATGGCCATCATAGCACCAAAAGAATAAATAGTTGGTTATCATATAGCAGGGACAGAAATGTGCTATACATCTATACTAAGTAACATTTCACCTTTCAAATAATTTTTAAGTGGGTTTTCAGTCTTTAGGTTTTGTTTTTTGGTAAAATTAAGGAAGGGTGAACAAAAATCCTTTATCAGAGGTGAAAATCCATTTTTAGATTGAAAATCTATTCATATATTTTGTTATAATAATGATTTTCACTATCGATAGTTTCAAATTATTCTTTTTGATAAAGAATTAGATTGATCCAATAATTGTATATATATGAATTCTTATTTATTAGGATTTAATATACATTTTGAGTTTGAAGTGGCATAGATGATAACATTGAAATTTCTTGACCCATCATATTCCTGTTCTGGATGCTTCCAAGGAATAGTGTGATAGTGTGTTGCATCAAGAAAATTTTTCTTTGATAAATTTGAGTTTATATAATAGAACCAAGAAAATGTTGATAATTGGCGTTTAAGGAAGGAACAGGCGGGCTTTTTTTTTTTGTTTGTTTTTATCACGCCTATCAACCTGTATGACATTCGGAAAAAAGAGAGAAAAAAGGAAGAAAAATTTCATATCTATATGATGTTTGGAGATGAACTTATGAAGGCTAAATGGTTTATGTGGTTTATAGTTTAATAGTACACTAGGGATTGCACATGTTATGTGCGTGTGCCTTTTAATTTATTATAATAAAAATGTTAAACTAAAATATTTTTAAAGAAAAAGAAAAAGAGAAAAAATGAAGCAGTTATAAATTTTCAAACTGAAACTGAATCTGTTGCAAAAAATGTTGTAGTGGAGTTATGTAATTTTTAAATTATACCCTTAAAACTAGTTATAGAAAGAAAGGGTATTTTGGATAACAATAAAATCCACACAATTTCAATTTTGGTAATTCTATTTACACCTACAGTTGTACTAAATACACTTATTATTTATTTTATTTTATTTTTTTATTTTGTAAAATTATTAAAATGGACAAAAGTCTAAATCTAATACCTCTCATGTCCCATCCCCTCACCACCATATTCCTCAACTCTGCCACACCTTCTGTTGGCGTCGGCTGCCATGCCTAGTCCCTCTCGACTCTCCTTCCTTTCTCGAGGCCACTAAACCTCACCCGGCCTCCTCCATCCTCACGACAAACCACGACACCTCATTGTTGTAAATCTAGGGTTGTAGTTTTTACAAAAAGAGAGGGACCAGGGAGGCGGCGGTTGGCGTGTCCTATGCCACTGTCATCGGTCCTTCCCTAGCCTACCCTCCTTTTCTTGTCTTCTTCATTCCCTTATTCTAATTTTGCATTCGACCATTGTTCAACGAACCAGTGTTGAACAAACAACATATGTTGTTGGAATAGGAGAGTGAAAGAATACGGAAAGAGTATTTTCATTGTGAGACATACACACGTATTTATTAAGTAATGAGAGACTACAGCAAATACTGTGAGTATTCCCACAGGATATTATTAATACTTAATATATATTAGCACTCTCTCTCAAGTTGGAGTATAGATATCAATCATACCAAACTTGTTACAAATGTAGTGAACACGGGACCCGAGCAGTGCCTTAGTGAACAAGTCAGCAAGTTGTTCACCAGATCGAACATAGCCAAAATCGATAGTCCTGTTCTTATACTCGTGGCGGATGAAATGAAAGTCGATCTTGATGTGCTTAGTCCGCTCATGAAATACTGGATTAGTAGCGGTGTAGACATCAGACTTATTGTCACACCACAACTTGGTAGGATTCATAGGCAGTTCGTCTAATTCAGTGAGAAACTGTCGAACCCATATGATTTCGGACGTAGCCAACGCCATAGACCTGTATTCCTCCTCAGCACTGAACCTCGACACCACATCTTGCTTCTTTCTTTTTCACGATACCAGGTTTCCACCAATAAAGACATAGAACCCTGATGTGGATCTCTTATCAATCGAAGATCCTGCCCAGCCTGCATCAGAATAACCCTCGGTACAGAAATGACCCCGATCACAGAACTGTAAGCCCTTCCCCGGGTTGGAATGGAGGTACCGTATGAAACGAATCACTACATTCAAATGGGGAATGCGAGGATCAGACATGAACGTACTCACAATACTGACAAGATAGATAATATCTGGTCTGGTCATGGTGGTTAAAGAATTAAGTTTTTCCACAATTCTGCGATACCTGTCAAGGTGAGGAAACACATCACCGTCACCGGGAAGAAGCTTCACACTTGGATCCATCGGGAATTCCACACTTTTTGCATTAAGCAGGCCGGCATCGGGCAAAATGTCAATCACATATTTCCCTTGAGAAATAAAAATTCCATGCTTACCTCTGGCCACCTTGACCCCCATAAAATACTGCAGGTGCCCAAGATCTTTAGTTTGAAATTGTGTCTGCAGAAGGACCTTCAGGCTTATCCCAACATGGTCATCGCTAGTGATGACAATATCATCAACATAGACAACGAGAAGAACACAACCTGAATTAGTCTAACGAAATAACACGATATGATCTTTTCCTAATTGCCGTAGACCAAACTGTTGCACCACCGTGCTAAACGTCCCAAATCAGGCTCGGAGAGATTGTTTTAAGCCATATAAAGAATGACGAAGGCGACACACAAGATCAGACCCTCCATGAGTAACAAAACCGGGAGGTTGCTCCATATAGACTTTCTCCTGAAGATCGCCATGGAGAAAAGCATTCTTGACATCCAACTGATAAAGCAGCCAGTTCCGAGTGGCAACGGGAGAAAGAAAAAAGCGAATGGAAGTCATTTTGGAGACTGGAGAGAAAGTCTCAAAATAGTCGATGCCATAAGCTTGGGCATAACCTTTTGCAACAAGGTGCGCTTTCAAGCGAACCAAAGAGTCATTAGGATTCACCTTCACAGTGTAGACCCATTTGCGGCCAACTGCCTGCTTCTCGGCAGGAAGAGAAACAAGATCTTAAGTGCCATTATTATCCAGGGCAGACATTTTCTCTAACCTAGCAAAATGCCAACCAGGTTGGGAGAAAGCCTTGGAAACTTTACCAGGAACAGCAGTAGTATCAACTGTAGAAATCAAGGCACGTAAAGAAGTTGACAAGTCCTTATAGGAGTCAACATATCGGGGGTGATCCTGACAGAGGCGATAAGGGCGATGGGCAGCAATAGAAGGCTCACTTATCGGCGAGTCAACCGACGAGAGAACTAACTCAGCAGAAGTCAGATCGCGTGAGGGTGATGTTGCAAGAGGTGGCGCCGAGAGCGGCTCAGAAGAGGCGGCAGGAGTATCAATAGTAAACTGAGAGACCAAAAAATGGGCAGACAGAGGGGAGGGAGGTGACTCACGACCCGGGGATGGAACATGAGGAGAAGGAGAATACAATGGGGTTGACTCAAGAAAGGTAACATCCCGAGACATAACAAACCGATGGAGCGCAGGACAGTAACATTGATACCCCTTCTGGTGTTGAGGGTAGGCAACAAACACACATTTGAGGGCACGAGCATCAAGTTTCGTGACCTGTAGCTTGGTGCCACGCACATAGCATACACAACCAAAGATTTTAAGAGGCAGGGAGTGCACAGGCAACATAAGAGCTAACACAAACATAGGAAAAACACTACCTAACACAGTAGACGGCATGCGATTAATAAGATAACATGCCGTAAGAACAGCCTCATTCAAAAAATGATGAGGAACATGCATATGACATAGAAGAGCACTGGATGTTTTCAAAGCATGTTTATTTTTTCGCTCAGCCACCCCATTCTATTCGGGAGTATTAGGATACGATGTGTGATGGGAAATGCTGTGGCTCACCAGGAACTACCTTATGGCTGTAGACAGATACTCTCCACCATTATCACTATGCAAGACCCTAACACAGGTACCAAATTCGGTTTGCACAGTCATACAAAATTGAGTAAACACAGATAAAACCTCATATTTATTTTTCATTAAATATAGAAATATAGCACGAGAGTTATCATTTACAAAGCTCACAAAATAGCGGAAACCAAATAAAGAGGTGACCAGACTGGGTCCCCAAACATCAGAATGTACTAACTGAAAGGGAGCAGAAATTTTTTTATTGACTTAAGACTGGAAAGGCACACGCAGGTGCTTGGAAAAACGACACGACTCACACTTAATGGCAGACACAGACCTTAAATTAGGGTAAAGAATTTCAAAACTCGACAAACCAGGGTACCCAAGACGACAATGAATATCAAGGGTAGTAGAAGACAAGGGAGAATACGCCTGAGCAGGAGCAGCATATAGCAGGTACAATCCCCCCGAGACCCGTCCTTTACTGATAATCCTCTTTGTCGTAAGATCCTGAAAAAAACAGAAATCAAGAAAAAATATCACGGAGCTACTCAAATCAGCAGTAATCTGACTAATGGATAATATATTAAACGGATTATCAGGAGTACACAAAACATTGTATAAAGAAGGGGCAGGAGTTGGTGTTGCAACACCATAACCTTCAACAGCTAAGGAGGATCCATCAGCCACCAAAACACCAGCATGACTAGGAGTTAGCTTATAATCTGATAGAATACCTGATGATCCAGCCATGTGAGTAGAAGTGCCTTAGTCAATAATTCAGGTGTGGGGGGTAACCACACATGCAGTAGGATTACCTGCAAAGGTGGCTGCTGGTACCTCAGAAGAACTCGTACTCTGTACAATTTAACCATATATATATACTGATCATACTATGCAATAGTTTCTCCACTACTTTTTTGGTTGAGTTGGGTGCCCCATGAGGACTTGGCTGGATATAGTCTTGCTGGCTGAAATCAGATGTGGCATTGGCCACCAGTGGGGGCTTCCCATGAAGCTTGTAACATTCACTGCGAATGTGTTCCCAAATCCCACAATAGTGGCACGTACGGGTTTCACGACCATTATCACGACCTCTTCCATGACCAGACTTGCTTCCACCACCACGACCGCGGCCTCGATCTCTGCGGCTACCATGAAAACCCACTTAAGCAGACTGATCAGAGGTCTCAACAGGAGATGTACTAGTACCACGAGACTCATCCCGACGGGACGCCCGACTTACACATCGGAATGTCTCGAAAAGAGTGGGAATATATGCCCCAACAAGGATTTGAGAACGCGCTGAGTCAAACTCGGAGTCCAAACTAGCCACGAAGCACACTACCAAAAGTTGCTGTCTCTGTTGCTGAAATTGAGACAGCTGAAATTGAGACAGCTGATTCGTGAACGGAAGAAAACGATCAAACTCGCCAGCCAAAATCTTGAATTGCATAAAGTGATCCTGAAGAGGCTTCTCGGACTGCTGGGACTGAAAGAAGCCTTTCATGACATCATATAGGTGGGAGAGATTATTAGTGGATGAATAGATCGATTCTAACAAGGACTAGATCTCTTGCACAATATCAGTATTGGCCACTAAAGCTTGAACGGAAGGAGCTATCGAGTTGAGCAACTGACTGAATATCCGGGCATCATCCTGGGTCCAAGTCTGGAAGGTCGTTGATGTCTGTGATAGAGGGTCATCAAACAGGTGGAAATCGAGCTCCATGCCTTGAAGTGACTTAAGAACACTTTTCTTCCATAAAGCATAACCATTAGCGCCATCAAGTTTCCGATCAACCAACCGTGTGAATGATAAGAACACCTTTGTCGTACGCTGTCGTCCAGCTTCAATTTGGGATTTGCGGGTCACGGAATCCTCCGACATCCTTGTTCACCAACAAGGGAACCAAAAATACCATGAAATACACATCTCAATCCACACGGAGGTACGATAAAGAACCACACCAGACCCTTACAGCATCATTGAACCAGCAGACATCACCGTGAGGGGAAGAGAGACTGGCTGAACTGCTGAGGGACCTGTCGGAGGTCTAGGAGTGATCGGCAAGGCTCGGAAGGGGCCTACAGAGGTCGGCAAGATCCTGGAGAGGGCCAACTGTGGTCGACGAAGGCCCTGGAAGGGCTTACGGTGGTCGACATCACCCCTGGAGGGACTGACGAGGGTCGGCAACCCCCCTGGTCGAGTCGACTGTGGTCAACGTTACCCTTGGAGGGGTTGACTAGGGTTGGCGATGCCTGCTAGAGAACCGACGAGGGCACATGCTCTAGGGTTGGTAATGCCTCTTGAAGAGCCGACGACGGTTGGCGATGCCTGCTAGAGAACCGACGAGTGGTAATGCCTCTTGAAGAGCCGACGACGGTTGGCGATGCTTGCTAGAGAACCGACGAGGGCACAGGCTCTGGAATCGCCGACGAGAGTCGACGAGGGTTTCTGGGAGGTTGACGAGGGTCGGCGAGGCCTTCAAGAGAGTCGATGGTGGTCGGCGAGGTATGGTGGTTGGGTTTTGGTGGTTGGCGGCTAGGGTTAGGGTTTTGTTGCTGGTGGTAGCTAGGGTTTCGTGGTGGTTAGGGTTTTATGGCTTTGATACCATGCTAGAATAGGAGAGCAAAAGAATACGGAAAGAGTGTATTCTCATTGTGAGACATACATACGTATTTATTAAGTAATGAGAGACTGCAGCAGATACAGTGGGTATTCCCACAGAATATTATTAATACTTAATATATATTAACATATGTTTGGCAGACACCAACCGATATGCCATTATTTGGTAGGCACCAACTGGACCGCTTCTTTTGCAAAAAAAGAAAATGCAAGTAATGTTCAACAGGAATTAATCAAACAAATGTCATTTTTTCGGTATGCACTAACCGAACAATGACATTTGTTCTGTAGACACCAATAGAACCAATGACATGTTTGGTACTGGTTTCCCGAACGATGGTCGAATGCAAAATTAATTAGAAGGATACGAAAAAGATGCAGGAGGGGTAGGATGGGAAAGATCGGCGATACTCAATTGTGAAATTAATTAGAAGAAAGGCGCGCTCACCACTTCTTTTCTTCTCTCTTTGCGAAAATAAAAACCCTAGATCTAGGGCAGTGGAGGTGTCAGGGTGTTCGTGGAGGCGTGGAGGACGTCGGGGGAGGGAAAAGGAGGGTCAGGAGGAACTGAGCCTAGCGGTCGACATCAGCGGGAGGCCTACCGTAGTTAAGGAAGATGGTGGTGAGGGGGTGGGACATGGAAGGCATTAGATTTAGACTTTTGCTCATTTCAATACTTTTACAAAATACAAAAAAATATAAAAAAATAAAAAACAAGTGTGCTTAGTCGAATTGTAGGTGCAAATAGAATTACACTTCAATTTTAGGGAACCTCAAGTTGCTGTTCTCTGTTAATATAATAGCATAGATGTGCTAGGTGGATATTGCTTAGTTATTTTGATAAAAGGACGACTAGTGATTGTGTCTTTTATTTTGATGGTGTAATAGTTTGGTGTCAAAGTCCAATTGCCGTGATTGTGCTAATAATGTATCCCTAAGTTTTGGAAGATTTCTTCTAAATACGGGCATATAAGTTTCTGTGAATAGGTCAAATATAACACTTAGTTAAGATTTAAGCATGATACAATTCACCACCCTAATTTGCAAAATTTTTATTTTGCTGCAAATACAGGGAAGTGGGAATTTCTTAACTGAACAGATAAGATGAAATGGTTAGAGGAGAGGGAAGTGTGGGGAAGCGTGACAAGGTTTGAAGAGAGAAATTACAGAGGCAGAGTGGGATTGTTATATGAGTCAATGTTTTTGATCTTTCTATAATACTGAAATTTATTAAAGGTTGTTAGGTGTTGGATGATGTGCTGTCTAATCCTGAGAATATTAAACATATAAAATATGCATCCCATTGTGGAAGTGAGATTATACTGTACTATTTGGTGAATGGTTAGCTAGGAGAGTACTTCATAATTGTTCATACTGCACTAAATTAGGGTTTTTTTTTTTGAATTATGATTCAAGATTATGCTTATTTGTGTTTGATTATTAGTTTTATGATGAAATGATTAATTGTTTTGCACATTTATTCAGCCAAAGCCAAAGATTGACTATACATTGAAGGCTGTCGGTGGAAGCTTAACAGCCATTCCAGGGATTTCAGATATGATTGATGTAAGTTTTGATTATGATTTCAAAATTTTCTACTGCCATCATTTGTCTGAATGGTTGTTTTTCTTTACACTCATTGTGCTTGTGTCAAATTGGGTAGGATACTGTGAATTCCATTGTGACAGACATGCTTCAATGGCCCCACAGGATTGTTGTTCCTATCGGTGGAATACCTGTGGATACAAGGTAATATATGTTTTGATTTTGTTTTTTGTTTTTTGTCTTCCAATCAACATTTCTCCATTGTTATTATTTGGAGTTACTGGGGATACTCTCTTTTATTATTATTTTTGGTGCTTTAGTTGAGTCATGTAATGATATACAAATATAAATATTTGTTGGTGAATTATTGAATAGTAACAATCTGCTTATTGCTTGCATTTTATGTGGATAGTTTGGCAGAATAGCAATAAATTAGGAATTTTAAGCTTATTTTGGTCTTGGGATGAACTAGTAAAAGAAATGAGAAGTGTCTAGAAATGGCTTTGGAAAGGAAGCTGTTATTGTTAAGCAGTTTCCTTTTATTTCATCATTTCTTTTTTGACCTCCGAAGAAAGCCTTCTTTAGCAAGGTATATTATGGTATGACGAACTTCTGAAACGTTGGATTAGTGCTAAAGTTATATCATCGTGTCTTTGTTATTTCAGAAAAATTGATGAACTAACATGATAGGTAGTTAGTTTGAGATACCTATCATAGGAAATAAATAGTTACCCTTCTTGAATAATGCATGTTTTTGTAAAGAAACTATGTTAAACTCAATACCAAATCAAAATAATTTAGAAAAAAGGAAAGGACCACCTGGAATGATTAAGGCTAGTTTTAATGATTTGACTGGACTCTAGGTGGTAGCTTATTTTTATTTTTTATAGGATGTTCATGAATTATACAAAATTGAAAGGAAAGTTCTATTGAAGAATTATAAGGCTAACAATGTTATGTGGGACACAAATTTGGACAATTAAAAAACCATACATAAATAAAATGAATTTAGCTCAGTTGAGTATATGCTAGAATGGATTCGTGATATGACTAAGAGAGAGAGAATCATAGTTGTCAAATTGAGAATCGAATCCTGAATCCAAATGATCTTTTTCTGAATCGTGAATCGAAAATCGAATCAAATCGAATCGAGACTCAAAAGATTCAGTTATAATTTCTAAAATACCTAAAAATATATCTAAATAATTAGATATTAAAGGTATATTATAAATATGAACTTTTTAGCTCTAAATTATTGAAAAGTTTGTTTTGAATAATAAATCAATGAACAACTTTCTATCATCTCGTCATCGGCTTAGCTGCATGTGGAGATGATAAAAAGATGAACTAAATGAATGAAACAAATCCTAGACAAAAACTTGACTTGCAAAACCATCCAAGACTGCATTGATACCATATTAAAATTTAGGTATCGAATCCAAAATCAATTAATAATGGAGAGGTCTTTAAAATATATAGCTAAGGTTGAGTGGCTTATAAAAGTGATATGGGATACGTCTCTAAATGTAAAATCATGAATTAGAGAAATAAGAATCCATAATTGCTTGGTATAAATTCAATTTATTGGCGTATCGAACTTAATTGTATTGAATCATGCAATACACATCGTGAATCATACTATTTTTGCTCTTGCCAATTCATCGTGCCGATACGAATCGATTGATAGATGCATCAAGCCGAATCTTACGATTCGTAACGTGAATTGTATGATTCTTATAACGAATGTAATAACATCAGTTATAGATAAGTTGAGATAAAAATAAGATATGGTGGTTTAGTTGCATTCAATAAAGATTAGTGGATGCGACGGATCGGCACAATGATGGGAGTATTGGTATTTGGTAATAGAAGTGTTTGGTGGAGGAGAATATCTAAATTAAGTAATTAACACGTGATGCTTTGGTAATAAAAAAGAAGATATTAATCTATTAAATTTAACTGAACATATGGCTCTTGACATATCATATCCGAGCCCAAATGATTGGTACACAAAGTTTCATTTGGTTTGGTTTGATTACAAGTGTGAGAATTATAGGATATTTCCAAGAGAATTAATACGAAAAGGGTAATTAATCTGGGAGAATGATGATCGGAGAACTAATCTTTTCTCATTTAGAGCTGTAACTTGAGATACATAAACTTGAAATATAAGTTGATGATGAATACAACGAAACTGTGCAATAGGCTGTTGATAATGGTGGTGCTAAAGCTTCGGAATTGGTGTCTGTCCCATTCAGAAGGAAGCTTAGAAATGAAACCATTATACACTCGCAAATGAACTAGAAATTGGGGGCATTTCTTGAAGTTCTCCGCCAACTCAATGGTTCCTTTTGAGGAAGATCTTCATGTACCTGTCATAACTCATAAAATGCTACATGTGGCTTTATGGCACAGGTTTGTGTAATAAAGGTAGCATTTGTAGACCATTTGAAGTAGAAGGAAGGTTACAGGTTACAAGTTACAATCATAAGGCTAGCCATGATCTACCAAGTAGGATGTTGGGCTGTCTTGAATACGGATGAACAAATTAAAAGAACGAGACCAAACTAAGGCTCACTGTCTTGAATGCGGATGTTCAAAAGTATTTTCTGCAGCCGAGTCAGTGATGTTAAAGCCAAGAAGTAGAAATTCCAGGGGTAGAACATGCACATAATTGGTAGCAGGATTTTTTCTGTCTTCTGTATATGGTGTGGCCTCCTCAAGCAACTAGATGGATGCAATTTCCCCTTTGCTGAGTTGGATCATCACCATGTTTTTTATTTAATTGTTATCCAAGACCAAGAAGTGAAAAAACAGAGTATTGCTATTCTGAAAGGGGTTTGGCTATTTTTTATCTTTTGGTTTTATTGTAGGATGTTTATGAAATCCAGCACTTAAACTTTACCATATGGTTTGTTTTGTTCGTTTGTGGCAGGAATGATTTTTTAAGGTTTCATAAGCGTGTATAAAGGGCTACGAGTTTGTAGGCTTAACTAGGCAGAAGAAAGAATATTCAGGCTCCTTATGTGGCTGTCAACGGTGCCTGGAAAGCTGGAACAGTAACTTTCCCTGGTCTTGGGTCTTTTTGTGATTGGATTGAATAAATGAATGGTGAAAACTGTTAGGCTTTGCAGATAAGATTCTTGGGTTTGGAAACAATGTTTAAGCGCAGATATAATACCACTATAAAGAATTACAGCTTGTTGGAACACCAAATTTTATTTGCCAATTTGCCAAGTAAAAGTTGGTGGCAGACTAATCATGAAAGCCAAGACTAAGTTTGGGAGAGATTTTGAACTACCAGGTTCTTGCATTCGCTAGAATAAATATATAGCCCACAAGCATGAGCTCATATCAATATCCCAATCTAATACTCTACAATGTATAACCAAAATTACCAATATCCTTTTTGTTCGAACAAACTCTGCTCACAAATTCTTGCAGATGTCTCCTTACTCCTAAAAACTTAGGGAAACAAACTTATAACCAAATAAGCAGCAATAATCTCATAAGAAACATAAACTAGGACTCTAGAAAGGGACTTTTTATGGGGTAGCCTGGGTGAAAAGTTCAACTTTCATATGGTAGACTAGACTGGGAGATGGTGTGTCACCCTTCTAGAGAAAGGGGTTTGGGCGTTAAGAGGTTGAGAATTTCAATCAAGTTCTGTTAGAAAAATGGTTCTGAAGGTTTGTTTGTGAGAGAGATAGGTAGTGGAGGTGGACGGTTCTTTTTTAGTATAGGAGTGGATGGGGAGATTAGATCTCGAATGAGGTCTCTATCACTAATGGGGTTGGGATTTGGAAGGGTACAAAGAGGGGATGGGATGTTTTTTTGGCTCATTTGAGGATGGTGGGATGGCGACCACTTGGTGTGTGATATTTTGTTGCGCAGGGAGTTGCAAGATTGGGAGTTGGAAGAAATGACATTTTTTGTTTGAGAGTTTATGAGTTTCGGTATAACCAAGAATAGTTTGAAACAGAGCTTGGTCCCTTGGGGGCTATTCACGTGAATCTTTTTATATGGCTTTCTGCGGTTCTTATGACTCATCCTTTCCTTGGACGGCTATTTGGAAGAGCTGACCCCCATCCAAAGTTGCCTTTTTTATCTTATGTGCGGTACAGAACAAGATTCTGATGATTGGTAATTTATTCTGAAGGAGGTTAGTGTTGTGAATTGGCATTGTCGGTGCAAGAAGAATGGATAGTCAATAGGTCCTCTCCTTTTACATTGTTTGGTGGCTTGGCTCCGTTGGATATTTTTTTTTGTCTTCGTTTAGGATGGTTTGGGTTTCCTCTTGGACGGTTGTAGAGCTTCTACAATTCTGGAAAGTTACTAATGTAGGCAACTGACAGAGAAAGGTTTGACAGATGATTCCTTTAGGTTTGATGTGGCTCATCTGGTGAGAACGAAATCGTCGCCATTTTGATGGCATAGGGAGCCCTTTGCTCAATCTTAGGAGCTCTTTAGTTAGTCTTTTGTATAGTTAGGAGAAAAAGAATTGTTTTCCTTCTCCCAATTGATTTGTAGATTTTGAGGAGTTTTTTGATACATGCGGAAGTGTATAGGGCCTTTTTGTTAAGTGGCCGTTTTTGTATTCGGTGGCATCCCCTTATTTCCTTTTTTACAAAATTTTCTTTATTTATCCAAAAAAAAAATTTCTTTCTCCCTTCTTGTGTGGGGTTTTTCTGACATTCCCTTAATGTCTCTTCATAAATTTTACTTACCGATAAAAAATATGCAAAAAGAAACATAAACTAAGACTATCTCACTGTCATGGGTGTTTTCCAGTGGCCCAAAAAGGATTCCTGACTCTCTAAATTTTTGGGTCCAATAACCTTTGTTTTAGTATTCCGTAACTTAGTTGCCGGACCTCCATTGGGAGTGACTAATCCACTTAGAACCTTGATTTGGCGATTTCAGGGAAGAATCTTGCCAGAGCCTGCTCCCATAAAAAGGAATCTCACTCTCAATTGGGATGCAGCCTTTCAAACATATGAATCCCAATTAGAACCTTGATTTGGTGATTTCAGGGAAGAATCTTGCCAGAGCTTGCTCTCACTCTCAATTGGGATGCAACCTTTCAAACATATGAATCCCAAAAAAAGTAAATGAAGATATATGGTAGCCATCACACTAAAAAAAAAAAACTCACTTGTTACAGTAATTAGTATATGCCTATTTCATTTTAATAGTTAGGCAAAACAACTTGTGCTAACTTCAATCTCCAGTAGTTATTCCTATTTTAATCTATAAACTAGTACCAAGTTAAAAAAATATTACAATGTATTTAAATATTGGTTTAGATAATATATAAATACTCCTATAGGCGCTCCCAGTCATAGGATCTTCCGTATGCACTCGCTTCTTCACCCACACTTTCACTTCGTGCAACTAAGTTCAGAAAGACTCATATTTGTGTTGCCATTCCATAGATGTGGCATTAGGCTTGTTAGGGCTCTTGTGTTCTACTCTTCTACCAATCATTCAACTATGATATCCAAAATATTTGGGGAAATCTGTTACCTTTCCACTAATTAAACAGACTACGAGCATTATGTTACATGTAGACGGGCTCATTGGCTAGGATACTTATTAACTTGGGATACTTTTTAATCTCTTCCTTGCATTTTTCCATATTGAATGAGCTGTTTGAATGGAGGTGTTGAAACTATTGGCATTCAAAAGGTAAGTATTTTAACGGAGCCCAATTACTTTGAGCTAGTGCACTTTCTTATTTCTCTACCATTTCATTTCCACTTAGGCCATTAAAAGACTTCAGAATTTTAAAGTCACTTAACTTCTAAACATTATAGAAGACTCCCGACGAAACTAATTTAGTGCAAGAAGGTTTCCAGCCTGGAATGTGGAGAAACAAATGTGTTTACCAGATATTCAGTTTTGCTTACATAAAGAAATAGATTTAGGAATATGACACTTTTTGCAAACTAATGAGGTTTTAATAGGGGAAGTTGGATAATACTTAAGTCAGGCACACTTGCTTGGAAAACAGAGAGCTGCCATTAGAGAACTTACACCTACAGCACCAGCAAAGCTGTACGACATATGATCAGAAGTTCTGGATTGGGCATCATAAAGATGGACACAAATTGTAACTCAGTGAGCAGGAGTATCGGTGTTTTGAGCAATGTGATTGAATTTTTCAATGCTTGCTGAACCACATATATCCATAAGGGCCTCTTGAAACTTAGTGTCTTAGGATCCCTTTGACGAATTTGTGATGGGGTGGCCTCTGTGGAAGTTTATCTGAAATATACAAGCTGTTACTTCTCTTGGCAGGCTGAAGGGCTAGATTTGAGATGGATTTGGATTATTATTGTTGATGGCCTGTCTTTTCTTGGAAGAAACTAATTTCCAATTTAAGGTGTTCACAAACTGTTTTCTCGACAAGTTGGACATATACACAAGAATGCATGATGAATATTTGGACATACAAAGCTGCAGGTTTAATGATAAAAAGTCGAATGGGGGGAGGGGGTATGGGCTTTTCCTTTTTGATTAGGGAAGTTCTTACCATATATCTTCATTAATTTTTTAATGCCTGCAGGTTCATGTATATTTTCCACTTTAAAGGCTCTATAGTACACAACATGAATCTAAACTATAATACTTTTTGCTATTAGCATTTTATATTGCAGGTTGGAGCTGACCCTTCTGTTGATTATGCAGTGAACTAGAGCTTAAACCACAGGGAATGCTTAGAGTAACAGTAGTGAAGGCAAATGATCTGAAGAACATGGAAATGATTGGAAAATCTGATCCTTACGTCATTGTGTATATTCGGCCATTATTTAAGGTTAAATCAAAGGTGATTGAAAATAACCTGAATCCTGTTTGGAATCAAACATTTGAGCTAATTGCAGAAGACAAGGAGACGCAATTGCTTATTCTTGAGGTTTTGATCCTTGTACCTTTACTCTTTGTTTGGACTATGCTATTTTGTGAAATTAACGGTAAGGTGATTTACTTTTTGACTACTCTTGGATAGGTAGCATGCGTGCAACTGATCCTTTTTGACAAGAATTAGAAGTTATATTTTTTCAATTTTGAGGGAGATCTTAAATACCAAACCAAAGCCTTATTAATGTCCCAATCAATTGTTGGTGGCTATGTCAACCTTTTTTATCATTCGGTTCTGTCAACACCTATATGCTCATTCCTCAGTTAAATAAAATAAAATAATATAATTAGTTTTACTATCAAATCCAATCCCATTTTATATCTTAACCTCTGCGCAGCATTTCCAATTTTCCATTAACAACGATCATATCCTTACCAGTGCATGTGTTTGTTTTCATTGTATTTGACCAAACTATGTTTAGTCTTCTCTTTCTCAACTTAATCTTTAATTGGTGCTACTCTATTATTTTGTGAATGTATTCATTTATATATTTATAATTCTATATTTCTTGGTCTTACAATACATCCATCTTAGTATATTGATTTTAGTTGTACCTATTTTATTAATGAGTTGTTCTTGGTTTCCTGATATTCTGCCCTATAAAATACTCCTTGCAACTTGTTCATATCCGTCAATCACATAATATGTCTTGAGCCATCCTACTTCGATTATATGGATCTATAGTCTACAAACTTTTTGTCCTCCTTGTTAACAATCAAACCTAGATAATGAAATTGTTCATTCTTTGTTAATTCCTATTTTTTGATCTCCACTTCTCCACTGTTTGCACTTCTTTTGTTACTACGGTTCCATTCCCCATATTCAATTTTGGTCCTACTTTTTTTTAAACCCTTAATTGATCTAGTGTGTCTCTCCAAATTTATAATTTTGTACTTCTCTTCAAATTTTTAATATATGATTTGAATTCATTTGAAGTTAATAGGAGTTGCTAATGGTCTTAGAAACTTAATTTAGACAGTAAAACTTGGTGTTGAAGTGTAACACTAATCAAGGGAACTTTGTATTCTACCTAGGCAAAGATACTTTTGCTTCCTTGGCCACATTTAAGGCCTTGTGACCTTCAGAATTGAGAAACGAGGGGGTGGAGTGGGAGGCATAACACTGGAGTAATTCATAAAGGGTAGATAATAATGTGATAGGAGCTTTTTCGCACAATTGTGATACGAACATAATACTATTGGAAGGTTCAAACACATCCCAAGACATTATTATGTGCAAATACTAATATATTGTAGGGCTTTATCCAATATTTTTGGGGTTCCCTTGAGTAAATAATTACTTTTTAAGTCAAGTGACTTGCATGTTTTCTCCTGGAAGGTATATCATTTGCATTCATGGTTTGGATGGGAACTAGCACACCTGTACTTTAGGAGTATCGTCATGTAAGAAACAGTGATGTCTTGAAACCCACGTCAACTTGGCTGATCGATCTTGGAACTAGCACACATGTATTTGGTTTGAACCATTAATCCATTGATTGACTGGGTCAATGTTTGATTGAAGGAAAAGTTGCCACTTGAAAAATAGCCAAAATCATGTCAATAAAATTGTTATGGATACTTAACTGGTTGTCTTACAAAGATGAATGCAGTGACCAAACTCTATCTAATATTGATATTTATTTTGACTTTGGCACACACCGTTTTTTGCTCCTAATTTAAGCTTGCTCCTAATTTAAGCTTTTTCTTGCCTAAACTACTTACCTTGCTATACTCAAAAATGTTAGCTGTGAACCACTCTTATTTATGCATTACAAATAAATCTAGCTTTGGTGTTCTTCTGTTGGGTGCTTTACCTTTGATTTGCCCACTGCCATTTGGAGCAACCAAGATTGTCATGAAGATAATTACAAGTTGCCGGAATAATTGAATAGAGAGGAGAAAATAGGCAACGGTATAAAGCGTGATGATCGCATGTTGGGGTGATTCTGTTGACCCTTGAAAAATCTCTTTTTACACCTACATTTTTTATTATTTCAAAACACCCCTCTTATCTCCTTCAGCCTTACTTATCAGCTACCACCCGCTGCCCGTTGTTGCTAATGCCCTCCATCGCCGCCACCGTCAGACCTCGCTACTCCACACCCACCCATCTCCCGATGTTGCCCCATGTCCTCTCTCCACAACCTCCCTCGCCAACCCAACTTCCTCCACTGCTTCGCACGCTCTTCCTCCATCCACTCTCTCGCCGACAACCCCTCTCTCACCGACAATCCCTCTCCCCCTCTCACTTGCACTCCCTCTCTAACTCACGATCTCTCCCTCACTTAAAAAAAAAAATCCTCCGCCGGCCCTCATCTCCTCTTTCTATGAAAAAACTAAAAACCTAGATCTAGGGTTTTGATTTTTGCTTTAGAGCTGAAAACCCTTGATCTGAAACTTCAAATCTAGAGAGATAAGGAGATGGCAAGGAGGGGAGGGGAGGCACTGCCAATGGAAGAGGGAGAGAGAGACCCTGAGATGGAGAGGGAGAAGAGGGGCGGCGGCATTGGTAGAGATGGAGGAGGTGACGGGAGAATGTGGGGCATGGCTGGATGGTGTGTGGCGGGAAAGGAAGGCGAGGAGGTGGGGTTGGTGGCAGCGGGTGGCAGTTAGGTGAATTTGTTAATTAGATAGTATTAAGCTGAATGAATGCGTTAATCCTAATGGGACACGTACTAGATTATTTATAGCTAAACGAGGATATATAATAAGATATGGTATGCCCAACCACACCGGATAGCAATCATAATAAAGCTAACACCCCATCTCAAGTTGAAGCATATATATCAACATGCCCAGTTTGTCACATATGTATCGAACCCGAGGACCCGGAACAGATTTAGTGAAAATATTCGCCAATTGCTCTCCAGTACGAACAGAGCCAAACACGATCACACAATTCTGATACTCTCGCCGAATGAAATGACAGTCCACCTTGATATGTTTCGTGCGCTCGTGAAATACTGAATTTGTAGCAGTATACATTACAGATTTATTATTACACCAAGCTTGGTTGGGCCTTGACAAAGATTACCCAACTCACTAAGCAACTGACGGAGCCATAAAATCTCAGATGTCGCTAAAGCCATGGCCCGATATTCAGCTTCTGCGCTCGACCAAGAAACCACGTCCTGCTTCTTACTCTTCCAAGAGATAAGATTGTCACCAATAAATATAAAAAATTCAAAAGTGGACCTCCGATCAATGGGCCATCCTGCCCAGTTTGCAGCAGAATATCCTTCCATCATAGAGTGGCCATGATCACTGAAATGTAGTCCTTTGCCAGGGTTACTGTGGAGGTATCGTAAAATTCGAACAACGGCATTCCAATGAGGACCCGAGGTGCAGCCATGAACTGGCTCACCACACTTGCAGGAAAGGTGATGCCTGGTTTTGTTATTGTTGTCAGATAGTTCAACTTCCCAACCATTCTTTTATATCGGTCAGGATGAGGAAAAATATCACCCTCATCAGGGAGGAGTTTGACACTCGGGTCCATAAGTAACTCGACCTATTTTGCTCGCAGAAGCCCCACATCAGCTAGAATATCCAGCACGTATTTTCGCTGAAAAGTAAAGATACCCTTCTTGTCACGTGCTACCTCAACTCCGAGAAAGTATTTCAATTCCATCAAATCTTTAGTTTGAAACTGAGATTTCAAAAATTGCTTCAACTCAGAAATGCCCACCGTATCATCCCCTGTCATAATGATATCATCAACGTATACTATTAATAGAATACAACCAGCAGAAGAATGTCGATAGAACACAGTGTAGTCTTTTTCGGACTGTAGAAGACCAAATTAGTGCATAACCATACTCAAGCAACCAAACCATGCCCGTAGAGACTGCTTCAATCCATAAAGAGAGCGATGGAGACGACATACCAGCTGAGATCCCCCTGAGCAACAAAATTGGGAGGTTGCTCCATATAGATTTCCTCTTGCAAATTGCCGTGAAAAAAAATATTCTTCACATGAAGCTGATACCAAGGTTAATAGCGAGTGGTAGCAAGAGACATAAATAGGCAAACATATGCCATCTTGGTAACGGGAGAGAAGGTCTCAAAATAATCAATTCCATACGTCTGAGCATACCCCTTTGCAACAAGACGGGCCTTCAACCGGGCAAGAAAACCATCGGGATTGAGCTTGACTGTAAAGACCCATTTGCAACTAATCGCTTGCTTACCCTCAGGAAGAGAAACAAGGGACCAAGTCGAGGTGGACTTAAGAGCCTGCATTTCCTCCATCATAGCACCCCGCCAGCCAGGGTCGGTTAAGGTCTCGGGAACAGTACGAGGAACAACGGCCTTATCCAAAATGGCGATACAAGCTTGTAAAGAGGTGGAAAGACCTTTGTAGGAGGTAGTATAGAGAGGATGATCCCTGCAGGTCCGAAAAGATTTTCGAGTAGCAATAGGAGTATCATGGTCAGGAGAATGAGCACTTACCGTGGGAAGAGGATCCTCAGACGAGGAGATGGGCTCAGCAGAGGAGAGGTCCAATGAAGCTAAAGGAGTTGATGGAGAAGGTGGAGAGGATCCTGCAGTAGGAAGAGCATCTGCAGAAGAGGAGAAGAGCAAGCAAGATACTAAAAAATCAAGACTTCACAGATTAGAATTCTCAACCCCCAATACAACCGAATCTGACGTAGAAAAGAAAAGAGTAGACTCCACAAAGACAACATCTCGGGAGACAAAGAACTAGTGTAGAGAGGGACAAAAATAGCGGTAACTCTTCTGAGCCTTCGAATAACCAAGAAAAATACATTTCACAGCCCGAGCATCTAACTTCGTCCGCTGAGGATGAGTGTCACGAACATAACAGAGGCACCCAAAAATTCTCAAGGGTAGAGAGAAAAGGCTATTTCTAGGAGAAAGGACGGCCATCAGAATCTTTCCACGAAGTACCTGAGAGGGGAGGCGGTTGATCAAGTAACAAGCAGTTAACATGACATGCCCCCAGAATTTCTTAGGTACGTGCATCTGAAACAAGAGAGCTCGAGCAGTTTCCATAATATGGCGATTCTTGTGCTCAACAACACCATTCTGCTGTGGGGTAGCTGGGTAAGAAGTTTGATAAATAATGCCATGTGTGGACAGAAAAGTCTGCAGCTGGGATGAAAGATTCTTGCCACTATTATCACTGCGCAAACATTTAACCTGAGCCTGAAATTGGGTTTACACTTCCATACAAAAAGAGGAAAAAATAGATGCCACTTCAGATTTATGTCGCATAAGATATAAGAAAGTCACACGAGAATAATTATCTACAAATATGACGTAATAACGAAACTAGAAACAGACTCGAATGGACATGGCTTCCAAACATCTGAATGAACTAAAGAAAAAGGTGCCGAAGCTCGTTTATTGACTCGAGGTAATGAAGGCACACGCAGGTGCTTTGCTAACCGATACGACTCACACTCAATATTAGAAATAGAACGAAAAATAGGACAAAGGCTATGCAAATTAGATATAGATGGATGCCCCAAACGACAATGAGCCTCAAAATTGGGAGAAGAAACTATAGAGCAAGCCGTAGCAGCCACTTCCTCCACCAAGTATAGCCCAGCAGACACTCGACCTCTACTGATAATCTTCCTCGTCGTAAGATCCTGAAAAATATAGTCATCAAGATAAAAAGTCACACAACAGTTGAGATCATTAGTAAGCTGACTTACTGATGACAAGTCAAATGGATTCCCAGGAGTATGTAAGACATTAGGTAGGGTTAAGGACGGCGTAGGAGTAGCAACTCCATGTTCCTTAACCGATAAAGAAGATTCATTCGTCACAAAAACACCACGACGTCTAGGAGTCATCTGATAGTCAGATAATATACCTGCAGAACTTGCAACATAGTAGGAGGCACTTGAATCAATCACCCAAGCAGACGGAGTAGTCGCCAAACAGGCACTAGGATTACCTGCAAAGGTAGCAGCGACAGGAGCAGAAGGACTAGCAACCTGAGACTGAATAAACTGCTAATATTCTGCTAAGGTCATTTCAACATGCTGCTTCTGAGAAGAGGAGGATGAGTCTGCTTGAGAGTAATCAACAGTAGCATTGGCTACTGGGGACGGTCTTCTATGTAATTTATAATACTGATTGCAAATATGTCCTTGAATTTCATAGTAGTGGCAATAACGGATCTCACGAGCACCCCCGTTGCGCCCTCCACCAGTTTGACCTCCATCACGGCCCCTACCATGGCCACAACCCCGAGTTCCATTGCCACCACGAGAAGCAACAAGGGCAGACGAGTCACTAGCATCAGGGGTAGACCTAGTGTCGTCGCGACACATTGAACGAT
Organism: Heliamphora exappendiculata; assembly: GCA_034768845.1. Taxonomy (NCBI): domain Eukaryota; kingdom Viridiplantae; phylum Streptophyta; class Magnoliopsida; order Ericales; family Sarraceniaceae; genus Heliamphora; species Heliamphora exappendiculata. The sequence continues at coordinate 13,655,601 of JAOTRH010000024.1, read as the reverse complement.
TCACTCGACAGAAAGTTTCCGATAAGGTAGGAATGTATGTCCCAGCAAGAATTTGTAAACGAGCCATGCCATATTCAGGATCCAAACTGGCCAAGAAACACACGACTAGAATCTGCATTCACTGTTCCTGAAATTTACTGAGAGAACTAGTGAATGGAAGAAGCTGATCGAACTTGTCAGCAAACACTTTAAAGTTCATAAAGTGCTCTTGAAAAGGACGACCAGTCTGTTGCGAGCGGAAGAATCCTTAGATCACATCATACAGGCACGATAAGTCATTTGTGGAGGAATAGATATCCTCCAGAGCCACCCAGATTTCTTTCACCGTATCGGCACTTGCAACTAAAATTGACACTGCAGTCCATTGAATTCATAATCTGACTGACGAGACGAGCATCGTCTCATACCCAGGTACGTTAAATAGGAGAATTAGGATCAGGGACATCGTCAAATAAGTGGGAATTCAATTTCATGCCTTGCAAGGATTTCAACACATTCTTCCGCCACAAAGGATGAGCAAAAGTACCGTTAAGCTTCTCATTGGCAAGCCGAGTAGAAGAAGAGAACATCTCAGTTCTTATTGGTCTCCCGATATCCGTCAGAGACTCAGCAATCCTAGAAGTCCAGGTATCAGATCTATCACCCTCCGATGACATTCTTGTTTAAATACCAGACAACCTACAAATAGACAACCCTCACTGCATCAACAAAAATCGGACAAAAAGTTGAGTGGAAAGCAAGCCATTGCACGGATGAATGAAGGAACGCAGTGAGGGAGAAGAAAAAAAGAACTGCCGAGCCCTATTAGAGTGTTCCGGCGACTGTTCCGGCAACCGGCGACTGTTCTGGCGACTTTTTCAGCGACTGTTTAAATGGTTGGTGACTGTTTTTGGGACACAATCGGTGATTGGCAGCAACTGTTTGGTGGGTTTCAGTGGGTTTCAGCGACTGGTTTGGGTGGTGGCGACTGTGTGGGTGGTCGGCTTGGGTTTTTTTGAGATTGTTAGAGGTTGTCGACAACTATTGTGGACTGGTTTGTGGGTTGTGGCGCTAGAGGTGGTGGTTTTGGTGGGTTTTGGTGCCTAGTGTGGACTGGTTTGTGGGTTTTGGCGCTAGAGGTGGTGGTTTTGGTGGGTTTCGGCTCCTGTCGGTGACTGTTGTGGACTGGGTTGTGAGTTTCGGCACTAAAGGTGGTGACTATGGTGGGTTTTGGCGCTGGAGGATGAGACTGGCGTGGTCAGTGGCGAGGGTTAGGGTTTCGGCGATTGTTGTGGATTGGTCTGGTGGATTTTGGTGCTAAAGGTGGTGGTGTTGGTGGGTGGCGGCGTTGGAAGATGAGGTTTGGGTGATTGGCGGCTAGGGTTAGGGTTCAAGGAGCTGTTGGCTGTGGGGACTTTGATACCATGTTAATTAGATTGTATTAAGCTGAATAAAAGGCGGTAACCCTAATGGGGCACACACTAGATTATTTATAGCTAAACAAAAATATACAATAAGATATGGCGTGCTCAACTACACCGAATAATAATTATAATAAAGCTAACAGAATTAGGGTTAGTTTGTTAAAGAAAAGGGTATTTTGGTAAAAACAATTTTTTTTTTTTTAGGTGTAAAGAGATTATTATTTTTTTGCTGGTGTAAATAGAATTGCCCCAAATGTTGGCCTCAACGTTAATCCAATTTTCTTGATCTGTTCAACTTAGGTTAGGCCACACAATGTTCCAAGATGGGATTAGTTGGTGGACTGGTATCAAAAACAGTGATTCATCATTTACAAAATTTAAGGTAGAGTTTGAGATTGTGTTCTTTGCAATCGTCGACAATCAACAATGTTAAATGATGACCAGTTACTTCAAAATCTAGAGTTGTTTAACATCCAACCATCTCAGATTTTCCAGATATTAATGAGAAGACGAGTGAAACAGTTTCGATTTGGAAGCTTGACATGGTAGACTTTTTTTCCCCCCGAAGGAAGTTTGACAGGAATGATGAGAACTAACTTGATTCCAATTATGTTGAACTCTTGACTTGCTAATTGCTATGGATCATGTAGTTTCTCAGAACATGTGTTCCAAAATGCAAAGCATTGTAGTGTTAAGGTTGTAGTGTTAGGGTTTTGGCATAACTACTTATTAATTAAGGTTGTTATCGCCGCTATATCAGTGTTTTAGTTTATTGACCTCTTCTAGTGAAAATCGCTAAAGAAAAACAACATTTTGTAGAATATAGGGCAAATCATTTGGGAAAAAGTTATCAATAATAAAATGTAGTACTTGCTAACTTTCTTGAGTTTCATGGTTTTCCTCGATGTCAGAAGTTACAAGGATCTGGTTGTTTCTTCATTATGTATCTTGTATTATCCTTAAGCTCATGGTCTGAGTTCTCTCTCTCTCTCTGTCTCCCCTTTTGGTTCTGGTGTGATATTTTATATTTTTATTTTGGTTTGGTTCTTCTATTATTGCAAAAACATCCTTGACTAATTACATAGTCTACTCGAATAAATATAAATCAACTCCTAATCCTACTAGACTAAAAAATATACAGAGATGCCTCTACAAAGAAATATTAAACACTAAAACGCATTTCACACCCTGTCAAGCTCATGATGCAAGCTCGAAGAGCATCCAGAGTTTGTCAAATTTGAACCGGGAGCAAGTGGAAGCGTGAGATTTGGTGAAGATACTCACAAACCAAATGACTATCAATCTTTATGTGTTTTGTGTGTTTTTGGCAAAAAGAAGTGTGAGCTGTTTGGATAGTACTCTTATTATCATAGTAGAGAGTAGGAGATAAGAGTGAAATGCCCCTCCAAAAAAAAGAAACTGACAGAGCCTTATAGTCAGCCATAGCATATCCATAGTAGAACGAGCAATGACAAGTGTTTCTTGTTTTTCCAAGAGAGAAGGAACAGTAGAAGAGCAATGGCAGAGTGAAATACCCTACAAAAGATGTTAAATAACTGCATGTATTCCCTTTTTAGCAAATTCAAGATTTCTTGTTTAAAGTTTTTACTGGATTGCTAATTAGATACTAGAACTGAACTGAAACTGCCATACATTTTACTGGTTGAAGTGGACAGGTTCTATTTCCTCTTACTCTGTTGATGCAAACTTATTTTTAATCCCTTCATACAGGTTTTCGACAAAGATATTGGGCAAGACAAGCGATTGGGCATAACAAAGTTAGCATTGATTGAGCTGGAAGCTGAAACTCCAAAAGAGATTGAACTGAGACTCCTTCCATCACTTGATATGCTGAAAATAAAAGATAAGAAGGATAGAGGCACTCTTACAATTAAGGTAAACACTTTCTGACTTATTATTTTGAAATCCTCTTTTTCTGTAATCAACTATCGCGGATACCGTGTCACTTTCTTACCAGCATATTTTGTCCTTGGGGTTCTCTGCTATGTTACATGGAGGGGTGTCAGATGCGAATGTGTCTAAATGTTGGGACATTGGGACATGGAAAAATATTTATATTCCTTAGTATATTTTTTTTATTTTTTTGGGATAAATGGTATTTACAGGATTCGATTGAATATTTCATACATAATATAACAGTTTATACATAATTTTATAGTAAACCCGAGTTATTAAATATGTTTTTTAAGTAAATAATTAAAAATGTCGGACACATTTCATACCCTTATCCAATGATTGAGTATTTGACAGAGTACTTCATACATTTAAAAAAGCTCATGAAACATAGATTCTCTGTTATATGGTGAAATTTGGATGTTAATGGTCCCCAGCATTGCTTCTCTCCTCTCCGAAAGAACTTGTACACCCTAATTTGGTGTTAGGAACAACAGTATGTTTTGTTCGTTGCTTAACTAGGAAAAATCGTGAAATTTCAGGTGCTGTATCATCAATTTAATAAGGAAGAACAACTGGCCGCTCTTGAAGAAGACAAGCGGATCCTTGAACAGAGAAAGAAACTGAAAGAAGCAGGAGTTTTAGGAAGCACAATGGATGCTCTTGATGGAGCTGCCTCACTGGTTGGTTCGGGGGTTGGGATGGTGGGAACTGGTATTGGTGCGGGAGTGGGGCTCATAGGAACTGGTATTGTCGGCGGGGTCGGGATTGTCGGGAGTGGTTTCGGAGCTGTCGGCAGCGGCCTGAGCAAAGCCGGAAAATTCATGGGAAGGACCATCACCGGGCAGTCCAGCAGCTCGAAGAGGAGTGGCTCCTCAACTCCGGTCAGTTCTGCTCAAGAAAATGGCGGCACTAAGCCACTGTAGTGTTCTCGTGTGGTGGTTGATGAATTTATGTGAATTAAAACCTGTTTTTTTAGGCTTTGTGATTAGAATGATAATAACTTATATTTGCTTTTATTCTTCAGAAAAATTTGACACGCTAATTGAGGGCGTAAATATTAGTTGTAAACAGTGTTAGCTTGAGTTGTATCATCATGAATCAAAGTTTGTGTTCCTTCTCTTCTTGCTGATCTAATGATAAATAATTGTTTATCCAAATCTCTGTTGTCCAAAACAAGAAAATCACATCCCAGGCAAGCCCTTTAAAATTTAAGAAATTTTGTAGTTTTTCTGAAACAACACTTGACGGGAAGATGATTTGTAAGGATGCCAATTACTCCATTTTTCCATAAAACGGTATTTGCTTCTCTCGCTTTGTGTTTTTTCTTCTTACTACTACCTCCAATCACATAAAATAAATAATTTTATATTTATAAATATATGTATATTACTTTTTTAAAAAAAATTTATAGACTAAAACATAAAAATATTATATTTGTATCTTATTTTTTTAAATCTATTTTTATTATTTTTTTATTTTTAGTTTTAATTATTCATCAACTATTATTTTTTGTTTGTCACATTTGTTTGCAACTCTTATTGGTATTGGTTCTTTAAAGTTTGTAAACTATTGAAGATATATTTTTGTCTAGTTCTATCTCTCCTACTTTTACTATCTTTACTGTTTCAATTAAATAAGAGATGAAAATGAGAGAAACACCATATTCTTGGTCCGTCTCGTTCCAGTTTTTGCCTGATAAAAATAACTTCAATTGGCTATGTAAAGGTCTCTCTATTTTGACCATTCTCATATTGGTTAGTTAAATTTAATTAGTTTTTATAACTCTCCAAATTATGTAAAGAGCTGTGAAGTAATTTTGAAAGTTTCAATAGTTAACTAAACTAGAGAGTAATATTAGAATAAAAATATATTAAACATAATTAAATAAAATAAAAAAGTATTTTTTTAATACTTTTAACTAACCAAAATAACTAGTAGTATTTGAGAATTTCTTAGCAGAGAAAAAATCACAACGTAAACACATGCGTTGGGGATTGAAGTTTTTGTTCAATTTAACACAGGATTGATACCATACGAACAATAACAAATAAAAATAGTACATACACAAGAAGAAAGGTAAAAATTTTATGTAATTTGACAATTGTATCTACGTTTATAAGACTCTTACTTTTTACTTAGTTCTTGAGAGAAAATACAATTACATAAATTGACAATTCAACGGATAGGATTTAACATAATAATGCTTATATAACAATTGTGAAAATATAAAGATTAGGTTAAAAAAGCATGCCCCAGCGGTCGCATTTCGTCCAAACAGAATTGGCTATTTCGAACGATCTTGTCCAAACCTCCTCGAATTGATTCTATTTGAACAACTTGAAGTCCCATCCAAATGCTCTTGTCTAGAAGCTAAACCTTCATCCACTGCCTTGGTCCGTTCGAATGGTTTCATTGACCCTCTACTATACGACGAACGCATTAGCCATTAGGTGTTCTTGAAAAACTATGTGATCCTTTGGTAATCTGTCTTTTAAGTAGGTTTTTTTTTTATTTTAAACTATTTTAAGTAAAAAAGCTAAAAGTTCATTTAATTAAGATATTAGTGACTTTTAAGCCATAAAAAAACCAAATAAGTCAGATGTAAAATTTTAATATTGCTCTTTAGCCTAAATAAAATTTTGCTAAACAGAAAAGTCAAAAAGTCAACAAGTAAAATTAAAAATTATTATCAAAAAAAAGTAAAAAATCAAAAAACTAATAGAGTAAAAGTTAAAAGGTTGAAAAACAAAATTTTTTACCTTTTTGGACTTCAAAGGATGGCTGTTACAAGACAAAGTTCAAAGGATGGCTGTTACAAGACAAAAATCTACGGACTAAGTTTTGAGAAGGTGGATTCCATGCTGTGGAGGCATTTGTGTAAGTTTCACAATTAATATTTTATATAATATTAAATTTAACAAAAAAAACTTAAACTTTTTAAGTTTAAATACCCTATTACTTTAAATAGTAATTCCTTCACTTTAACACCTTATCCTTCACCTTCTCCTCCGACAACCTCCAACCCTTTACCTTCTTCTCAGGCAACCTCCAACAATTAACTATGACAATTTCCGCTCACAAATCCTGTGACTTTTCGGTGGCTTTCGACAACCAATTCTAGTGCCTTTATAACGACTTTCAACTACCAACTTCGGCGATTACCAACTCCAGTGAGTATTAAAATCAGAGTTAAATTTATTAATTTGTATTTAAAAATAAGTTAATGTAGATAAATTTCACCGTTTGAATACAATCAACAATGAAATATTTTTTTAGTATTCATTTATAATAAAATTAGAAATAAATTTATTTGTTTAAATCCATAAATAAGTAAACAGAGATAAATTTCATTATTCGAATATATGGAACAATAAAGTTTTCTTTAGTGTTCACTTATAATAAAATCAGAAATAAATACATCTGTTTGCATCAAAAAATAAGTGAACATAGATAAATTTTACATAGATAAATTTCGTTGTTCGAATACAACGGATAATAAGGTTTCTCTTTAGTGCTTACTTATAATAAAAGCATAGATAAATTTATTTATTTGTATCCATAAATAAGTGAACAAATATAGATTTCACTGTTTGTATGTAATGAATAGTGAAATTTATCTTTAGTGTTTACTTATAATAAAAGCAGAAATAATTTTATCTATTTGTATTCATAAATGAGTTAACAAAAATAAAATTCACTGTTCGAATATAACGAATAGTGAAATTTATCTATTTTATTGGCTGTCAAAAAAATTGTAAAATTACAGTAGAACTGCAAGAGGTCATCGAAAAGTCACTGGAAACCATTACTGGAAAAATGGTCTTCGAAAAGTTGCCAAAAAATGGTCATTGACAGTGGCCCAAAAAAAGTTACAGTGATGGTCGAAAAGAGTCACCGCACTATGACTGACTTGATAAATAATTATGGTGAAGAGTGAGTAATAAGAGTAATTTTATCTATTAAATGATAAAACATTAAATTGGAGGGCATTAGGTTTTAAAACTTTTAAAACAATAAACTTAAGAAGGTAAAAAAAATTAAATGAACTAAATACACTACAAGAATTAAGAATTGGACTTATAACTAATTATTTCTATTAAAAAAAAATTTTCAAATTGGTTTCATGAAGTTAGAGAGTATTTTTTGTTTAAAAAATATCCTTATAATAATTAAAATTTTAAAAATTTATAGAAGTAATTACGTAACCATCTGCTCTTTTTCTTATTTATTATTTTTTTCTTTTAATTGAAATCTCAATATTTCTTAACTGCCAAAATTATGTGAGCTCTTTTCTAGTATTTTTATACAAATAACTAATATGATTAATTTCACTTTTATCACGTAAACTATCATAAGTTTTTTCAATTATTAATTTTATCTACTTTGTCTCTTAACTCTCTAATTTACTCTAATGTAGCTTAATTAAAAATTATTATTTACTAAAATCTATTTTTTTATCCTTCTCTCCTCTATCTGGTTTTGTTAGCATAAAAAGAGTAAATTTTTCATTCGCAAGTAGCAAAATAACTATTTTAGACACAAAAATAAGAGAGAACCCGGCCGGACTTAATTTTTGTTAAATTATGTAAAGATTAGTTTTTAATTTAGCTAATTGAGAATAAATTAAATAGTTAAGAGAGATAGTAAATAAAATTAATAGTTAAGCGATGAAATAAAACATTACGATAGTTTAAGGAATAAAAACTATTAACTCTTGCTAATATTAAGTGGTATAATCATGAATTTTATTTAATAGTGTTTAATAAATTATAATTATGTTAAATTTTTAATTTTATATGATCTATCAAAATTATCTTTAATAAAATACAATATAATATTATATATTTTTAATAATAAAAAAACATATTTATACTTATTAATTACATAAAAAAGTAAAATTTAGAATTGTTAATATTATTAGTTTAAATTTTTTAAGTAAAAAATATCTCACAATTAATATAAAATCTCAATAATTTGTAATTTTTTAAAATGTTAACTCCCATCTTATATTATTTTTAATATTTTACTAATATTAATATTTTAAATGCTAAAATTTTTACATAATTATACATAAAAAAATCCCTTAAAAAATTTTGAGTACAACTCAACAGATTACGCACATGCTCATATTACAAACGCTTATATATATATATATATATATATATATAGATATAAAGCT
>JAOTRH010000024.1:13624093-13647002 GCA_034768845.1 Heliamphora exappendiculata | reverse complement strand
AACAGCCTTCAATCATGTTGAATTTAAAAGCTGTACTAGGCTGTTTTTTTAGTTCAATAAGGTTGTAGGGCTGCTGAAAAAGGTAGGCACACCTTTGAAGCCTATTAGGTTGTCAGTCATTTAATCATCTAAAAATTTAAGTTTAAAAAGTGAGAAATTTTATTATTTATATTCCCAACATGCTTTTTCACATGTTACTTGACTTTCTTCCATAAGTTGGCGAAACACGTGCAAATATTTTTTTAATTATCTAATAGATAGCGAGCCTTAATCACAAAATTTATTACCTGTTCTGATACCATATTAAGTTGTTAGTCACTAATTCATCTAAAAGCTTAAACTTAAAGAGATGTGTCATTTTATGATTTATATCCTCAGCAAAGCCTATTCATCTCTATACATGAGTTTCATCAACTTAAAACTATTGTCAATGTCTAAATAATATATATTACTGTAGCCATTCTGTTAGACCCATTCAAATTCTTCAGTGACTGATGTGTGTAATCCTAAGTTCTTGATTTCTGGTTTTAGGTAATTCAGGTTGCATCAAGCATATGTAGATATTAGAAAATAGCTTAATTGAGAAATCTACTAAACAAGAACCAATTTGATTTTCTAATATTCTTGTTTCAAGTTGTATTCTGTTAAATTACCCCACCCTAAATTTCAAAATTACTATCTTAACATTGAGACCAATAGTAGTGCATTAGTCACTTAAAAAGCTATCTGAGCTAGAAGCTTTGGCCATAGGACACATAACTGTGTATATAGATAGGTAAAGAAATTCATAGAGAAAAGTTAGAAAACTTTCTCCTTGTATTTCTTTTCTTGTGTATCTTTTTTGATTAAACTAGAAGTAAACCAACTAATTTTCTGATAATTTTGCTGTTTATCTGAACTTCTTAGACTAGTTGCCTTTTGTGTTAAATATATTTGATGCCTTACAAGTGAGCTGGGTGATATTCTCTATCAATCTGTAATATTTTATTCTACGTCGGTAGAAGATAGAGATTAAATTCAGTATATAATGAAACTTGTGGACTACTACTAGTAACTTGGTTTAAGTATTTTAGGTCGCGTTGTTAAATTATTTATCAAGTTATTGGGCCAATAATTCTCTATCAATCTGTGATATTCTCTATTAATATGTGATATTTCATTACACATCAGTATGAGATAAAAATTAAGTCTGATATATAAAGAAACTTATGGGCTACTACTAGTAACTTGATTTAAGCATTTTAGATCGCGTTGTTAGATCATTTATCAAGTTATTGGGTTAATAATTTACTTGGATTGTTACACAACCTGTATTTTTTCAGGTCGTATTTGATTCAAAAATTTGAAGAGAAATTTATGAAGGAAACGAAAAATATCAAAAAGATAAAAAAAAAAAAAAGTAAAGAAAAGTAAAGAAGAGAAGATTAATGAAGTGAATATGCTAATTGATGTTGGTGTCAGCTTCTATGGTCGGAGTCTATAAGCCCCACGTACCTTTCTAGAGTTCGAATTCTAGAGTATCACTATCCCTTTCCTAACTTAACTATCCAAAAAAAATATGCTAATTATTTTTACTTTTTATTTTTTGATTACCTTATTGTTTTTCTTTCCTGCCTGATACAGATATTAAATTTAAAACTACCATCCCAAAGAAAACATTGAAATTGCATTTATTTCATTGCAGAGAAAGTACCACATGGCATCAATATGACTCCAAGAAACAAAGGTCACATTTTGTTGTTTTCTTGTCGGATATAGGAGTTATTTTCTAGCTGAAATTAGTACAGAGAGGAAAAGAACAATTAATGATCATGATTGTTTTGGCTTTTGCAGGAATATCTAAAGCCAAACTCCCTTGCTAGTTGAGGAGGATTAAGATTTACCCAATGCCCAATTCAACCCTGGTTGGTGAATTTACCTCGAATTAGATTTCTGCAGTTTCACTTGTCCTTTTTGTGAAATTTTGATCTGTCGAGGCTCTGTTTGGGATAGCTTTTCCCGCGTCTTTTCTTTTCTGTAGTTTTTGTTTTTCGTCTTCTCTGTTTTTTTATTTTTTATTTTTTTATTTTGGTCAAGATTTTTTATTTTTTCGATTCGTAGTAATAAACGAATCTAAAAGTATAACCGTTTTGACTAGAGTTTAAAAAAAATCACTAAACACAAAAAAAACCTTAAAGTGGCTTTTTTAAGAGTTTTTTTGTCTCATATGATTTTTTTTAAATTTTTTGATCAATTCTTTTTATTTACGTTTTTGATTTCACATAACAAGAGAAATCTAAAAACTATATTCGTTTGAACTAACATAAAAAGTTCACTAAAAAAGAAAAAAATCATATAAAAAAGTCTTAAAAAAAGCTATCCCATACACAGCCAACTCTCATTTCAATTCTCATTGGGGGTTCATGAACAGATTATAGGATAGGAATGTTTTTTCATGTGGTGGTTGATTGTTTGAAGATCAACTTCTATCTTCTACTTGCATGAAAAGTACAGTTAAGGTCCTTTCCATGGATTGGGGATTAAGATCTTCTCCAGTATTTTACAATCAAGTTTGGCTCAGTTCGGTCAAGTGTGATCTACATTTGTTCCATTTTGATAATCAAAATCTTTTATTTTGTATGCTCCTATGTGTAGATGAGCTATACAAAAAAATCAAATTGATTAGATGTCCTTAATGACATGAACAAATTAAAATTGTCTTAAAAAAATAAACGATAAATAAACAACACAGTTTCTTCTTTTAAGACATGATTTGCTCAATTAATTACTGATTTTCAATTAAACCTTTTTTTAAAATGATTTACACATTGATGGTTAAAAAATTAACTGTTCTGATTATTAAAATAGGACCAAAGAATCCGCCAGGATAATTCTGTGGTTTAAAGTTATCACTGGGACTAAGCGTAAGCTCGAAGGTCTTATGTTTAACTCTCATTAAAAGTACCATGACTTAACCGATATACGTAATTTGCAGTTAATTACAAGTATTTAAAAATTTACGTTTTAAGTGTGAATCCAAATAGTTCGGCCTTAAGTTGGTTACTTCGTCGTTACAACAACAAAAAAAGAACCAAAGTAGGCTATAATCGTTGGAAAAAAATAAACTCAGTAGCATTAGTTAAAACAAATCCAATACCAACCGAAAAAAAAAACACTAGCAAGCAAATTAAAATGCTTAGATTGAGGTGATGTTTTGTGATCAAATTGATTTAGAATCAATAGTCTAATAAACTTGAGTTTTTCCAAATACCACATTATTGTATTAAGTCTGCCACACCAACACGCCTTAAGCCTTTTCCGGAAAATAAAAATAAACAAGAAATTAATTAGACAAGGAGCCCATTCGGCTCTTTACTCCTTCAAATCTTTACTTTTGTTTTTCTGTTGGCTTTACTATTATATTCTAAACCCACCAAAAAAAAATTATAAAAAGCCACTACCTCCTATTCAATTTTTAGATAGTTGGAAAGGCCTTCAATAATGTCTTATAGTGTTTAAATTGAACTTATTTTGATATTTTGAGTTGTTCATATTATAGCGCATAGTGAGAATGCTATTTATGTAAAAAATTAAATTGATCAGACATTAATCTCATAATTGGAATATTTTTTTTATGGGGTGTACAGGGACAGCGGGGATGAAAGGGAAGAAGAGAGGGGAAGGGGGTTGGGGGGACTCGAACCGCTGACCAGGTGAAGAGCCTTATAAGACTAAGACCACTGAACTGTCAAGCTCTTCATAATTAGAACATTATTGATACTTTAAAAATAGATGACAATAATTGTCACCCATGTTTTTTAATTAAAAAAAATATGTGAACTGATTATGTGGCTATTAATTTTCAATCAACTTGATTTTTTGAATGAATGATGTTAATTTCACAAGGTTCTATCTTAACTTATCAGAAGTCTTGTGTTCGACTCTCGTTAGAAGCGTCATGACTTAACCGATATGTGTGATTTGTGGTTGATTGTAGATTTCTGGAGATTTACGCTTTAGAAATGAGTCCAAAAGTCCTTGCCTTGAAATGGTTCATTCCTCATAAACAAAAAACCAAAAACAAAAACAAAAACAAAAAATATGAACCATTTGGATTATTGCAGATAGAGCTCAACTTATTCATTACTATAATAGAAAAATAAAGACCACTCCAATTCTTAGCATAATGAAAGAGGAGCTAGAGTTTTCGGTTATGAGCAGTGCAGGTTATATTGCCTAAATCGACTCATACGATCACAAATATGGTGGGTTCCATAGTAACACTCTGATACGATATGAAATCTACCGTACTTGTGAGTATGTAGTGATTTATCAGACCTAGCTAGCATTTGCTTGTATGTAATTGTATCCTCTTCGATCCTCTCATCAGACATCAGTTGTTTTTGGTGGATTGAATGAGCCAGTGTGAGAAGGCGTGGAGGGTTTTCATATCTGCTCTGTAATGTTTCTGAGTGAATTGAAGAAGAGCGTTCCATGTGAAATCTGGATATATCCTTTGAGTACTACTATTAACCAGCAACTCGGTGGGTGGACTCACCAGCTTGTCGAGTTTTGGGCACAGAAAGAAGGTTAGAGACTTCCTTGGACTTCGACTGTTCACCACTGCTCTGTGCAAGCAACTCTTGTAAATTCCATTGGATAGAGCCTGCACACACACACACACACACACACGCGCGCACACACACACACACACATATATATATATATATATATATATATATATATAATATTGAGAAAAAAATATCAATTTTCAGAGTAAGATATTTTTAATTGACTTTTTAAAGTATTTTTTTCATATCAATCTAAAATAAGTTCAAGAATCTTGGCAACTGGTTCAACCACTACTTTAAGTGGTTGTCCAGTGGCCCTTGCCTTTGTCATTTCGGTGTAATGCATAAATTTTTAAATTTGGACTCTTTTTTCTCTCACAACGTGTCATGTGATTGATTAATGGTAAAAATAATACATTTAGTATATTTTAAGAGGCTATATTTTTACCAAGGAAACTATATTAATTTTTTTAATATAGGCCATGTTTGGGCTGTAGGAATTTTGCTTATTTTTTGTTTTCTAAAGTTTTTTCATCTTTTGATTAAATATTTTTATTTTTTCAAATCGTTTAGATGAGGTGACCGAAAAAATAAAAAAGTTTAATGAAAAGAAAAAAAAAATTCACTACAGACGAAAATAAGCAGCATTAAATATGATTTATTTTGTTTTTTTATTTTTTAAAAATATTTTAATTAAAATATTTTATTTTTTTAGCTCGTCTCAATGAGAGTAGTCAAAAAATATAATAGATCAACTAAATAATAATAAAAATTCAGTAAAAATAAAAATAATTTAAATAAATAAACAATTATTTAAAACAAAATGTCATATTTTTAGCTAAAAAAGTTGAGTTGACAACCAGTCCCTAAAACTCAAAAACAAAATATGGAACCAACAGAGAATTTTGGAAGAGGGACCCACCATGAAAGTGTCCCCAATGTTGACCACGAAAGCTTGGGAAGTGGGAGGTATTGAGTGCCATTTTCCATCGACATGCACTTGGAGCCCCTCGACGTCGTCTTGATGAAGGATGGTGAGGGAGGTTGGGTCGCAGTGGGGCCCAGTTCCTAGGGTTAGATCAGGTTTTTGGCATGGAGGGTAGTAGTTTAATCTCATTATGGACTCGTTTCCTTCAAAGAATTCTCTGAAATGGGATGGCCCCACTCCTAGGCTCGTCCCCAATAGCTCCATTATCCCAAGCGACAGGTTGCTCATGGCTTCACAATAATCTTGGTAAACCCTCCTAACAAATTAACGAGGACAAACAAGTTTAGTTAGCCAGGAGAGAAAGAGAGAGAAAGAGTGTGTGTAACAACGTAAATAGATCACTAATACAATAATCTTGGAAGTATGCAGCGTCTTATGCGTTATTCATATGTGGCCGAATTATTGTCTTAATAGTTTGAATAAAGAATTTAATAATGCAATTTAAAATTTTTAAACTCAAGTTTAAAATAATATATTTAGATCGTTACTAATAGTATTAAAAGCTAACTTTAGTTCTATGAAGCATTTTGTGGTAGTGTGAATGAAAAAATAAAGGCTCTGGAGTATAATAAAGCCCCAAGATAGGCCCTATTTAGGCTAAATGCTACGATTTTGTTTTTTTTTTGTATTTTTTGAATATTTTTCAAATTTTGACTAATTTTTTTTTTCAAATCGTCTCGATGAGATGAACTCAAAAAGTTAAAAAAAATTGATTACAAAATTAAAAAAAAATCCATTAAAGACGAAAATAAGAAATATAAAACTTGATTTATTGGCTTATTTTAGTTTATTTTTAGCTTATTTTTGTCTTATTTGAATCTTTTTTATACTTTGATCAAAAAGATTTACTTTTTCGGCTTATCTTAATGAGAGGAATCTAAAAAGTATAATAGTTTGATTAAATGATAAAAAAAATTATTAAAAACAAAAATATATAATATTCAATAAGCAAATAAACAAAATTATTCTAAACAGAATCAATATACTACCATGTGCACACTAATGGATTGCTAGAAAAACTTAAATCACGCTACAAAAATGTCATGATTTTGAGCCATAAATGTTATGACACCTTATCCATATAAAACAAATCAAATATTATTAACGCCAAAAAGCTAATTGCCCATAAAAATTACCCATACAAATATTTATAATTTGAAATAAATAACCCAAAATAAACTGTTTGTGATTAGGAAAAAACTTAACGTAAATTTGAACTATTTATTTTTAACTATGAATATTTTTATAGACACCTAGTTTTACTGTTAATGGGTCAGTCATTATAATGGATGATTATTTGAAGTTATTTGAATTAACCCTATGATATCATCAATCTCATACCCGAATTCTCCGAAATCTTCGCCCATTGTGCTCAAGAAGTATTCCCCGACGACGTTTGGCGACTGATGATCATCACAATATCTGAAAGAAAGCGTTTCTTTCCATGGAAGCTTGGAGGAAAACCTACCAGTGAAGCTACTGGAATACCCACGGTGATCGCCGGGCTTTCTCTGAGCTCTCTGCTTCTCCGATAACGGCTTCCCGAAGAAGAAGTCCATTTTCCGGTGAGCCTCGTTTATAAGCTGTCCATCAACTCCGTGGTTTACAACTAAAAAGAAACCATGTTTCCGGCAGGCCTCGGCGACGAGAAGGGAGGCGTTCGTGGCGGCGACAGGGTCTCCGGCGAGGAAACCTCCCAAGTCAATGGGCGGAACGAGAAGAATCGGCGTCGGATCAGGGCTAGGCTTCTCGTCGTCCGGCCATATGTATTGAGCAGGAATGTCGGTTTCATGCCGAAGAGAAGATGCGTCGAAAACAAGAGGCTCTGATTCACCGTCGTCTCCGGCGATGGTGGTGGTGGGGAGTGGTGGCGGAGGAGGAGGAGGAGGAGGAGGAGGAGGAGGAGGCATTCTCTCAAACTGTGTGTGTGTGTGTTTTTTGGAGTGTATTTTGTCCAGGGTTTCACGAGGCTTATATAGAAATTAAAAATTAAAATGAAAAGGGCAAAAAATTATTCATTATTGTGGTTTATTATCAAATTTTAAATCGCTTAGAAGAAGTATCAATATTAGTAATATAGTTATATATTAATTAATATAGAACAATCTCGGTCAATACATTATAAATATTGATAACAGATGTTCAAAATCTTAATACGTATCGACCAATAAATATATAACGGACAATATTTACCCAGAACTTATTATCAGACATGAATTTTGATGTACACATTACACGTTTATTATTATAGAAGAAAAATTATTAAATACTTCTAGAATATTATATGGTATTATTTATGTAGTAATAAATAAAAATATTCGATAGACACTAAATGCGTTATTTTAATTTGTTCTTTATATACTCAACAAAAGTGGATTAACATTAACCCACTTAAAATATTTTTCGTTACATAATTTAGTTGGAGTACCATGTTAGAATGTGTGGAGTCTAATAAGCATCGAGCACGAAATTTCAAAAAATTGGCTTTCGCTGGGCGCTTATTAGTCCAGAAACTGGTGCTTGCTAGGTGCTTGAGCGCCTTTCAGGCCAATAGCTAGCACTCGTTGGACGCACG
This sequence comes from Heliamphora exappendiculata, assembly GCA_034768845.1. Lineage (NCBI taxonomy): Eukaryota > Viridiplantae > Streptophyta > Magnoliopsida > Ericales > Sarraceniaceae > Heliamphora > Heliamphora exappendiculata. The sequence continues at coordinate 13,638,889 of JAOTRH010000024.1, read as the reverse complement.
CAAGATGCTTGAGCGCCGCTGGCACATATTGTTTTTAACATAGGGTTTTTATATCGTTATGTTGTGTTATTCAGTGTAAGAGTTGTTGAGAGACTTGTGTGAGGCACGAAAATAAGCCTAAGACTCTTGTAACTTGTATATTTGCTCTACATAGTGAAAATTCGCAGCATCCGTGGACGTAGAAATCATTGTCGAACCACATATATCGTGTGTTTCTTGTTTTTGTGTGATTGTTTGTCGTTCATATTCCTTGTCCGTCTTCATGATTGCTTACCTCGATGTCCAGTCGAGGGTTTGTTGATCAAGAAAAATCCTAGCAACTGGTATCAGAGTAGTTTGGTTTGTTGAGTAAAAGCGATGGTGGCAAAAGATGGAAAGGTTAAGATTGAGAAGTTTACCAGTGCAGACTTCGAATTCTAAAAGATACAGATTGAAGACTATCTGTACAAGAAGAATCTGTACCTACCCCTTTGGGGTGAGAAACCAAAAGGCGTGATGGAAGAAGATTGGACACTCTTTGACAGATAGGCCTTAGAGGTTATTAGATTAACCCTATCGCGGAACGTTGCATTCAACATCGCGAAGGAGAAGACGACAGCGGGATTGATGGCGACTTTGATCGATATGTACGGAAAGCCAACTACAATCAATAATGTGTATCTCATGCGAAGATTGTTCAACCTAAAGATGGCAGAAGGTGGGTCAGTTGCAGAGCACTTGAATGACTCTAACACGGTGACAACTCAGTTAATCTCTGTGTCTATTGAGTTTGACGATGAGGTAGGAGCGTTGATTCTTCTATATCTCCTCTTTGCCCGCGAGTTGGTATAGTATTGTTACAACTGTGAGTAACTCATCGGGGAAGTCAAAACTGAAGTTTGATGATATTCAAGACTTGATTCTCAGTGAAGAAATCTGGAGACGAGAAACGGGTGAATCACTGGGATCAGCTTTGAGTACAGAAGCGAGGGAAAGAACAACAGACATAAACTCTTATCGTGGAAGGTCAAAATCCAAGAAGAGAAGTAAGTTTAAAGGGGGTGCAACTTGTTGGAACTGTGAAAATAAGTGGCATCTAAAAAAGGATTGTAAAGCACCGAAAAAGGCAAGAATGGTCAGAATTCTGCAAATGCCACAGCAGTAGAAGACATTCATAGCGCTTTGATTTACAGCATTGAAAGTCCTATGGAGTCATGGATTCTGGATTTCAACGCATCATTCTACTCTACGTCACATCAAAAAATCATGAAAAATGATGTCAGTAGTGATTTCGGTAAGGTTTTTCTGGCAGATGATGAACCTTTGAAGATAGTGGGTAAATGGAATGTCCGGATTAGTTTGTCAAATGGGTCTTTGTGAAAGCTGCTGAATATCATACATGTACCGGGTTTGAAGAGGTATCTGATTTCTATTGGGCAGCTAAACGACGAGGGTCACATGGTCAGTTTCATCAGTAGACTGTGGAAGATCATGAAGGGATTACTTGTGGTTGCTTAGGAAAAGAAAAAAGGTACATTGTATATGACGACAAACAACAGAAGTCTCATATCTATTGTTGATACTAAAATTGTTTTGGATCTTTGACACTGAAGGTTAGGACATATGAGTGAGAAAAGGATGAAGACACTCCTGTCAGATGGAAAGTTGTCGGGGTTGGAATCTATTGAATTGGATTTGTGTGAAGACTGTATTTTCAAAAAATAGAAGAGGTTCAATTTTTCTAAAGCCGGTAGAACTTTGAAAACATAGAAGTTGGAGTTTGTTCATACAGACGTATGGGGATCGACACTGGTCTTGTCACTTGGGGATTCATCCTATTTCATTATTTTCATCGACGACTCGACGAGAAAGGTATAGATTTATTTTTTTTAAAATAAATCCGACGTGTTTGCTATTTTCAAGAAGTGGAAGGCTTTGGTAGAGAATGAAACAGGTTTAAAAGTTAAGTGTTTGAGATCAAACAACGACGGAGAGTACATTGATATTGCATTCAGAGAATTCTATGCTCTAAATGGGATCAAGATGGAAACGACTCCTCCAAGAACACCTCAGCTCAACGGGGTTGCTGAACGGATGAATAGGATATTAACTGAACATACCAGACGAATGAGGATACACTCTAGTTTGCCACAGATATTTTGGGCTGATGCAATTAGCATTGCAACTTATTTGGTGAACTGTGGTCCATCTGTCCTATTGGAGAGAAAAATACCTAAAGAAGCTTTGAGTGGTAAGGAGGTAAACTTGTCATTCCTGAAAGTCTTTGACTATGTTTCTTATGTTCATGTCGATGCTGGCGATAGGAATAAGTTAGAACCTAAGTCTATCAAATGTACTTTTATTGGATACGACACAGATGAGTTTAGTTATCGATTTTTGGATACTTAGAATTGAAAAATCATTCGTAGTACAGATGTTATGTTCAATGAAAATGTCATGTATAAGGACATGACTGTGGTTTCTAATGTTTATCCTACAAATTCTGAACAAGTGGAGCTAGAGGAGATTTTTGAAAAGGACGTGAACAACAGGGTAAAAAATAACCATGAAAATATAGTTCAGCAGAAAGAACCGCAAACTTTTATGATGGAGTTGAGACGGTCTACTAGAGTCCCTAGACCTACACAACGGTATTCTTCATGGTTGTACTATTTGTTACTATCTAACGAGGGTGAACCGAAAAGTTATCACGAGGTATTGCAGGTTGATGTTTCTGTCAAGTGGGAGTTAATTATGCAGGATGAGATGAATTCTCGAAAAAGCAGACTTGGTAATTAGCTGAACTACTACAGGGAAAGAAGAATTTGCATAACAAGCGGGTTTACCTAATTAAGGAAGAACATGACGACAGCAAGCGGTACAAAGTTAGGTTAATTGAAAAGGGGTTTCAACAAAAAGAGGGTGTCGACTACACAAAAATATTTTTCCAAATTATGAAGTTGACGACAATCAGAATTATGCTGAAAATTGTGGCAGCTGAAAATCTATACCTTGAGCAGATGGATGTGAAGACGATATTCCTCTGTGGTGATTTGGAGGAAAATATTTACATGAAACAGCTATATGATTTTATAACACGTAGAAATGAGGAGATGGTGTGCAAGCTCAAGAAGAGTTTGTATGGTTTGAAACAGGTATCGAGACAGTGGTACAAGAAATTCGATGAGTTTATGAGTCAGAATGATTTTGTCAGATGTTAGGCAGATCATTGTTGCTATTTCAAGAGATTTGACGATAGTTACATTAATTTACTTTTGTATGTTGATGATATGCTTATTATCGGGTCAAGCATGCAAAAGATAAATGAATTGAAGAGTCATCTGTTAAAACAGTTTGAAATGAAAGATCTGTCCACTACAAACAGATTCTTGGGATGAGGATTAGCAATGACAGAATTGCAGGAACTTTAATGCGGTCACATGGGGAATATGTAAATAAGGTTCTGAACAAATTCAGCATGCAAAATGCCAAACATGTGGGTACACCCTTGGCTAGTCATTTTTGACTTGCTAAAGTTCAGTCACCTCAAATCGATGAGTAGGAGTACATGCAATGAGTTCCATATGCCTTAGCTATCGAAAGTCTAATGTATGCTATGGTTTATACCAGGTCGAACATATCACATGCAGTAAGAGTTGTCAATAGGTACATGAGTAATCCTAAAAAGCAGCATTGGAAAGCGGTGAAATGGATTCTCAGATATCTGAGAGGTACCACAGATGCAACGTTGTGTTTCAGATGGAGTCTGATGGATTTACATGGTTATGTGGATGCGAACTTGGGTGGTGACACATATCATAGAAAGAGTACAACCGGTTATGTGTTTGCATTGGGGGGTACAACAGTCAGTTGGGTATCTCAATTGCAGAAGATAGTGGCACATCTATGACGGAAGCCGAGTATGTTGCTGTTACTAAAGTCATTAAGGAGATGGCTTGGTTACAGTGCTTTCTAGATGAATTGGGTAAGAAGAAGAAAAAAAAGGATAATGTTCTATTCAGTGATAGTCAGAGTGCCATTCATCTTGCGAAGAATTTGGCATTTCATTTTAGGACGAAGCACATTCAATTGAGGTATCATTTTATTCGCTCACTTTTGGACGAAGGGGTGTTATCTCCAGAAAATATCCGTGGTAGTGAGAATTCGGCCGACATGTTGACAAAGATGGTCACCATCGAGAAACTAAAGCTATGCTTGATGCTGTTTGGTTGATTTACTCTATGACAGTGACGTTTTTTGATAACGGTATTTGGATTAGTTGTTGGATTAATCTCCAAGTGGGAGATTGTTGGGATGTATGGTGCATAATAAGTACAAAGCACATAATTTTAAAAATTGGTGCTCACTATACACTTGAGTGCCACCAGTTCAGAAGCTAGCGGTCGCTGGGCGCTTGAGTGCCTGTCAGGCCAATAGCTAGCGCTCGCAAGGCGTTTGAGCACCGCCGGCGCAGATCGTTTTTAATCTAGGATTTTTATATTGGTATGTTGTATTATTCAGTGTAAGAGTTGTATAGAGACATGTGAGAAGTACAAAAATAAGCCTAAGACTCTTGGAACTTATATCATTGCTCTACATAGAGAAAACTCGCAGCATCCGTGAACGTAGAAACTATTGTCGAATCACGTACGTCGTGAGTTTCTTGTTTTTGTGTGATTGTTTCTTGTTCATATTTCTTGTTTGTGTTCATAATTTCTTATCTTAATATCCTGTCAGGAGTTTGTTGATCAAGAAAAACCCCAACATACCATATAAACAATTTCACATGGTGTTTTGGGTTTATTGAATAATTACTCGTTTCATGCGTGTTCTTATCTAATTATGTAGTAAAAAATATTTTGCACGGGATAATGTTGGCTTAATCTTGGTGAATAGATTAAAGACATGGGTGTCCACCATTTAGGTTGCATTGTAATTTGTACATTTTTATTTATTAAAAATATCATATAAACAAATATCATAGAGTATTTTGAGAGTACTTTATAATTTTCTCATTTCATTAGTGCTGTTAAATAGTAACTTTTTACTTATCCTCGGACATACAAGTGAGATAAAAGTCATATTTAACTAAATAATTTATTTATTTATGGTCTGATTGGTAATTAGTTTAAAAGTTTTTTTTTTTTGTATTTTTAGCCAAAAAAACTAAATTGGATTAAATGTAAGTTGTTTGATAACTTAGTTTTTAAGCTAGTTTTCTTTTTTTTTTAAAAGTTGATGCTTTGATAAAAAGTTAATTTTTTATATTTTTATTTAAAATAGACAATTTTACCATTTTATATATTTGATATTAATAGTTATATGTAGTTGGTAGTGATAATAAATAAATTATGAATAAATGGTATTATCGTATTTTAAAAGTAGTGAGAGTTTGAAAAGAATATTTTGAGAATTTTTGTTTGATTTGATTTTTTAATTTTTTAATTTTTTTTATGAAATGAACAATCTTGACTTTTTTGCAATTTTAACCAAAGAGCAAAAAATTCAAGATGTGAATCAAGGGCCTTACTTATTTTAAACTCCAAAAAAAAGTAAAAAGAAAATCTATTAAAATGAAATTAAAAAAAAAAGAACAAAAACAAAAACAAAACAGGGCCAATAGACAATGGCCCGTTTGGCATGGCTTGTTTATTTATTTATTTGTTTATTTTATTTTATTATTTATTGATTTGATATTTTTGTTTATTATTTATTTATTTTTATTTTTTAAATTTTTTTTTAATATTTTAATCAAAAAATTTTATTTTTTTAATTTATCTCAATAAAAAGAATTTAAAAAATATAAAATTTTAATTAAATAATAAAAAAAATTTAATTTCAAATCATGTTGGTTAAACTTGCTTATAAGCAAGTTAGTCGTAATAGCGGCGAACACTCTTTGAGTGTGGCGTCTCTCTCACCCGCAGACGCACGCGAAGAGAAATGGAAGAGGGTATAGGCCGTATTATAGAAGAAACATATAACTAAAAGTGGTATTACAGGTCTTTCTTATATAATACGTACGGCTTGCTTGCACAATAATTTTCAAGGAATACTACCTGTTTGGTTTCACTTAAAAAATAATTTTTTTTATTCTTGTTCAATAATTTGTAAGTAATACCACCTGTTTGGTTTCAATTAAAAGATGATTTTTTTATATATAAAAAAAACAGCTTTTAACATTCACCCAAAAAAATTTTATTCATCAAAAAAAAAAAACTTTTAAATTATACTGTTTAATTTACAACTAATTTTTTTTGAACAAAAAAAAAATTACTCAAGTCACAAACACCCTAATTTTTTTTAAAAAAAATAAAATTATTTTAATACTCTCATCAATTAAACAAGTCAATTATCCTTACAAAAACAAAAATCGTGCTAATATTTTAAATACTATAACTTAAAAGTAAAAAATAAAAACATATTAAATATTTTTTTTAAAAATCAAATAAACTACTATAAAAAAATTATCCCAAACAATTTAACTTTATTTATTCATCTTTTTTTTTTAAAAAAATTTAAACTTATTAAAAACAAATTTTTTAAACATCCCAAATAGGGACAATGATTATATTTGTTTATCATATTTGGAATTAAAATCTTTTAACTTTGGGTAAATTATATTAACCTCATTTGAAGTTAATTAAAAATATAAGTAATTTCTTTCAAATTTTTGAAATTACACTAGCATTCCTTTTGGTTTAGTTGTTAGTATCAGATTAACTCTTTCATACTAAAAGCGTTAAAATCATTAACAGAAATTACTTGCATCAACAATTTATTTTTTTATATTTCAAATATAACCTTTGACATTGATTTGCAGGCAATAGGCTTTACAGCTCTATCTTATTTACTGTATCATTTTCTATTGAAGTGATCTTGTATAATACAAACTCATAACAATAAAATTATTATGTTTTGAAAAAAATTAAGAGTGCAAGATATGTAGTCCTAATTTGTCTATTTGTTTACTCTGATTGGGAAATGAAGAAAGAAAGAAATGAAAAGACTTTAATAGATGTACTGATGGAGTATGTACTATTTTTAAAAATTATTTTTCTTTTTAAAATAAAATAAAATGTGATGCAAAACTTGTCATATAACATTAGTCACTACAATAAAAATTACTTTTAGCAACGTACAAAAAGTTGTCAACCAAAGTATTATTGGGTTGGCATTTTTACCGACACAAATCAGTGTATCGCTAGCTCATTGACAATGTTATGTGGGAAAAATGTTCATGTATAGGCTATATTATATACATTGCCAAAAGAGATGAATTTGTCAATATAATTTCGTGTTTGCTAATAAATTAAATTTTTTGTCGATAAATACATGAGTCTTGGCAAAATGATTCATATTTAAACTGTTTTGACATTTTTGTCAACAATAAAAGTTGTTGACTAAAGTATTTGCAATATTTTTAGTTTTAATACTTTGTCAGCACATTAAAATATGTCGCTAATAGTATAAAGGTCTACAAGTGAGTTTATTGCCAAAAATATTATATTATAGTTTTCAATCCATGTTTCTATCCAAATTGATTATACCTAAATATACATGTTTCTATCCAAATTGATTATACCTAAATATACATGTTTCTATCCAATCGCTTTCAGAAACGTATAATATAGAAATTCATCTCACATACATTCCATCCAAATCAAATTTAATTTCTTACATCTAAATTTGAAAAGTAATCATTAACATTAAATATCTTAAATCATAATTTTTAATCCCAAAATGTAAGTAACAATCAAAAATTAATCTCAAATTAAAGTGTATTCAAAAGGTGATTGACCAACTCCAGGTGTATCTAAATATCTATAAGCTAGTTATCTAAATATCTAAAAATTAATCCAAGCAAAAAATTCCTCAAACTTTACTTAGAGAAGATAAGCGGTAATATGTCCTTCATTGAATGTCTCATTATTGTTTTTGTTATCCGAAACTAAGCTTGAAATTCTAGTTAGATCAACCATTGCTTTTACAGCTATACTTGCAAAATATTCCGAAATATTGTCATGATCTTAATATAATCATTTGTTTGTTTTTGCAAAGCAACTATCTTAGGATTAGTAGTTGCTTGCAAAGTATTAAAATTAAAAATATTATAATTACTTTTGTCAACAACTTTTATTGTTAGCAAAAGTGTCAAAACAGTTTAGATATGAATTATTTTTGCCAAACAGCTCGCGTATTTGCCAACAAAAAATTTAGTTTATTGATAATGCAAAACCATGTTAGCAAATTCATCTCTTTTGCCAACGCATAGACTATACATTGGTGAAACCTTTTCTTGAAATAACTACCCCAATGAGATGGCGACGCACTGATTTGTGTCGGCAAAAATCTTTGTCTACCCAATAATACTTTGACTGATAATTTTTTTTACGCTGCTGAATGTTATTTTTATTGTAGTGAATCGATGTGTGCTGAATACGGTTATATAAATAAAAAATATATATAAAATTGTATATATAAACAATAAGAACCTTAAAGCCAATTGAGAATCGACAACACTCCCTCCAACGAATCATCCCCTTCACAAATGGATCTGTGGGCAGAGGAAAGTGACAGAGTGGTGGGGACTTCACGTCGGCGTTAAGTACTTCCAATGGTGATCTGACTGGGGAACATAAGTATCTTTAAGCTGATTGTGGCCATGGAGGGTAGGGAGAGAAAAGTTAGGAGGGGATGGGAAGCCGGTTTTTAAATCGCGGTATTAAATTAAAGATGTATTGATATTAGTAATACGGTTATATATTAGTTAATGTCAGATAATATCAATCAATGCATTACTAAATATCAATATCAAATATTTAAAATTTTAATACGTATTAACTGATACGATACGTAATGACTGATACTTATAACTATGTTGAAAAGTAAACTTCAAAAAAGAAAAGAAAACAACAAACGCATAAAATAAAATAAAAAACTATTTTATGCTACCAAACATGGATGGAGACAGGAATTAGAATAACATAAGATAGGATCAAATCAAATCCGAGGACAGGAGAAATTACCAGAAACAGTAAGTGGTGATTTTTAAGTACCTTTTGAAAAGCTTCTGTTGGGGGAAGACAAGAACCCTACAGCTGGAGTTTAGGGTTGGCAGGTGATGCCCCGTTACTTACTAAGTTGATTGGATCGTTTAGTTGACTCACCAAACCTCTCAATCAGGTGTAATTTTTTCATTCGCTTGCCCATATTGCCCTAATTAATTTGGGTGACACATTATATAAGATTTTACCATTTTAATGTAAAATTCATACAAGTGTATCGTTCAAATTTCTTTGGTGACATAGAGGGTCAAGAAATAATTTTTACCCAATCGGAATTTGTATTTTTTTTTATTAAGGGATTTGTACATTATATATTATATACGAATTGGTGATTTATTGTTTAGTTATATAGATATATCAATCCTGCTGCTAGTGTTTATTGGTTAGTAAGTGAATAATAGCTTAATAGTGACAAATATATATTTATTTGGTGTATCAACGCTATCTCCTAGTCCTATCTCCCTTCCCTAATTCCCCTGGGCAAACAGGACAAAACAATTATTAGGCCAACTGTTTGCACAATATATTATTTTTGTTGATGGCTTTGTCTAATTCTCCATGAGAACGCTATTTTCTGTTCAAATTTCCATTGAATTTTACAAAATTTGATTGCAAATAATTTAAGTATCTTACATAATGTCCACATTAAATATTTTGAACAGAAGACAAGTAACGTTCCAAAACAAACACATGGTGGCTAATATTAAAAATTATTTGAAAAACACTTAGCATTTTAATAACTTCATTTAGCATAATTATAGAAAGTTAATGGTGGTTACCGATGGTTATTTATAAAAAAAAATTTATTTGTAAATATGTAGAATGTATTCATTCTAAAATGAACAGAACTTCCTCAATCCAGAGTTGTGTGATATACATATTGTTCTTCGAGAGAATGTTCAATACTTTGCCAAGCAATCATAAGTGAACGCGACAATATTTCTTTCTTGTATCTAGGATTTGCAAGAAGAGAGAGAGGGAGAAGGGGAGAGCTGTCAGCAGCACAAGGGAGGTTGCGGTTGTGGTCGCGCGGCGGAGGGAGGGGGGAGGAGAGAGAAAGAGTGGAAGAGAGAGGTGGTGCAAGGAGAGGTAAGAGGACGACGGGAGGGGAAAGGGCAGTACGAGACCAAAAGAGGCTCAATTTTCAAATTTGTTTCTATAATCAAATATGTTCGTTGTGTAAAGCTTGTTCAGTTACAATAAATTTTATCTAATATCTATAGCTATGAAACAGATAACACATTTTTTTTGCACCCCAACACAAGATCATAATTCATATATTCTTTTAAAAACACAACATTTGGCCACAAACACAAGTAGGAGTACACAGGCATCATAGAACCAAATGAAAAATATGGGTCGATCCAAGAACATAAGAGCCAATAAAATACAAAACAATCATCCAGAGTGTAGAACGATAATTTAGCAAGAATTCTTAGCTGAACATATAATTGTCACCTCTATCATTGCCCTCAATTCACATTGATTGCATCAAAATTTTCACAGCATGAATATGACGACTACAGAAATGCTACATTTGCAGAAATCAATCACAATAATGGTACAGAAAAATATTTTCGACAATTCATATGCATGCGGAACCCAACTTGTATACATAATATTATTGATATGATTAATAGGTGTATGATCAGTTATAAATCGCCAGAAGTATCAATAGAGGTCGTCAGATAAAAACTGGCATCCTATAAAATGATTGCAAAGTAGTAAGTTCAGCATACCTCATGTCACTGGTGACTGAATAGTTCACTCAATACGAAGCCATCACCACAAGCAATTAGAAATATGTCAGAGTGTTTGGGAGAACCTGAAACTAACACTCAGATCTATACTGAATAAAAGAGGAAGAAAAAGATAAAACTTCAACAAACATAATCATTAGGAAAGAATCTTCTAAAATCATCTCTTCAAGGAAGACAGAAAGATAGACAGACAGAAAGAAAGAATGAAAGCAGAAACGAAAAGAAAGAGAAAAGAAAAGCACCAAAGCCTCAGCATCCAATTTCAGTGCCTCCATTCTTTCCTCAACATCAATGCAATCGATTCTTTATCACTGAATTTACTCAAACTTGGAAAGATTTCAACTCCAATTTAAATTAAGCTTTACAAAATGTGTGAGCTTCCATTCAAAGAATAAATAATTCACATTTCACTCGATCATGCGGATCAATTCTCCTGTCCAAATCAGACAGCTTGACAACCGAATTTGACAGAAAGTTGCTACGGATCAACAGGTAACTTAGTTCTTCTAGAAGGGGGGATGATGAAAATAAATAAATTAGAATTACACAGGAATAAACAATAAAGAACGAGTGAAGAGAAAAACAGGACAGAACAAATAAAAACCCTTCCTTGTCCTAAACTAAATTGAACTGTGAGTAAATATCCAGTAGGACAGGTGCAAACACGAGGTGAGGGAAGGAGGAGATAGAGGAAGAGCATTTTGCTTTACCATAGTAATCCACCATCGATTCACTCACTTAGATTGCAGTTTCGGATGTAGGAGTGATCGAACTTGATATATTTAGTCCAGTATGATCGGTACTTCATCATCGCCAATTCTAGCCATGGTTTCATGTTTCCATTATAGTGTATAACAGCTGCATTCTCAATTTCTGATCGATCCACGCTTGGATTATAACCCAAACCAAGTACATGCCATGACTTCTCAAGTGGATGCGTTAGGCGATAAAATGTTATCAATCCCGGAGGCAGAGTTCCAAGCTTCCACAGTACCCTATCTTCATTCTGACACCACCACAAGGACAGCAAAAAATAAATAAATACTCATTCAGAATATTGGAAAAACATGTCTCTCTACGCATTGTAATATGAGTTTAAATCGAAAGGGGTGACACCAAGTGCACTTAACACACTTTATTTGACAGGAAAGTTACAGATAATCAAACTTGAGCGTCTTTGTTAGAGGAAATGTGAACTAAAATATTGGGATGTCCCCTAGGCGACAAGTTTACTTACACACAAACCAACCACATTATGAGAAATGACCATCCATAGGTCCTATAATCATCTGAAATACAAATTACACAATTTTTGATCGTGGGAAAGGAAAGGTAAGAGGAAAGCAAATGAAAAGGAAAATGAAAGTGAACAAAAATTACATTCATTTTTTTAATTAGTACTATAAATAGCTTTCTTTTTCAAAATTCTGTTAATTTTCTTAAGCCAGCCGAAAAGAAAGAAATTTAACTACTTGTATTTCCTCTACCCCCACTCCCCACCCAAAATTGAAAAAACAAACTGTTAAGGAATAAAATATAAGACACCTACTACTTGCTGAAACATTTTAGTAATCTATATGATTTTTGAGATCTCCAAAAGGTGCGATGTGACAAATTCCAATAAAGTAAACCTGCCAGTGTAACAGAAGTATTCGAGATGTAATTGCGCATGAGAGAGTTGGGTCATAAAATAGGAAAACACAGAACCTGAAAGAAACGTAAGATTTTGAACAACTCACCATATTTTGCCACCTGTGATATATGCCAGTGATGTCTTTCTTTTTCCATTCCTTAAGATCAAAAATGTTCATCCCATATGCCCACCCACATGCATTCGGATCAAATGATCTAGCAATATGAGGATTTGAAAAGTTTAGATATTTGTCGAAGCGATGAAAGCTCTGACCACAGGTTTCCACTGCACCATTCACTTTTCCATGGAGATCCACCAACCACAATCCTGTCAAATCCTTCTGGACAACAATGTCATCATCAAGAAACAGGATCTTATCCAACTTCGGATAAACTTGTGGGAGATAAAACCTGAGGTGGTTGAGCATCGAAAGATATTTCGGGTTCCTGTACTTCAGATTAGAAGAGCCAGCAGAAATAGTGGGATGATCTGCCTTGAAATAGTACTCCTTCATGGCAGCAGACTCTAGCTGCCTCAGAACTGGGCAGTAAGACGAGTTGAGCCACTTAAATTCATCAACATTTTCAACATAGATGGTGGCGTTTCGTGGAGGGTTGATTAGAAACCACATATTCATGGCTCCAAAGTTCAGTTTATCGGTAACAATATGAAATACATGTTTCTCAGGCTCCTGCACCACAGCCAAGTGGCAAATTTAGGTTAGCAAAGAAAAAAAAAAACCTTGCAGAAGAGATAAATCCAAAACCATGAGGTACTTGCTGCAGAAGATATATGGACCATTTTCAATGATAAAAGAAGGCAACTCCAAGAATATCAGTGCCCAGAAAATAAATTATCAGAAGCAAGATCACAACATTAAATGAAATGGTTCCCATCATTTTCTTTCAAAAAATCAGCTGCAAATAATCAAAAACCATCACAACCTTTTTCCATTATATATGTACAGGACTTATTTATTGCCAACAGTTTCACATATAACAGAATATGCTAATGCTCATCTTGCTCAGAATGTAAATTTCTTCATACAAAAAAGGTAAATATGTAAATAACAGTGTCAAGAGATATCACTGCGGGTTATTAAAATCAAATAACGATAACGACAAGAGACTTTGGTACAAAGTCATCTACCTTAGCATTCATGATGGTTGAATTGACAACAACTGATGCAGCCAAGACATTGTCAGAGAAGAGTGCATAATGATAAAGTTTTGGATTTTCCAGATTCTCACTTATAGGGAACTTTCTTTTCTCTGGTGGAAGGAGATAGTAGTCTATGGTTAAGCGCATGGATAAGCAGTGTATTCCATTTGGAATGGTCTTGGCGGCTAACTGGCTCAAGAATGTGCTCTGCTTCTTCAAGCTCCTAACTTGCTCATCGGCTGATTGAAGCATTGCTCTCAGCTTTCCAGTGACCAGTTTGCAATCAAACAGTTGCTCTCTAGCTTTTGAGAGCAGTTGGCCCATAGCTCTTATTTTATTGGGTGCACTGCATAAATTTTTTTTTTTGGTAACAATCAAATGAGAACTGCAAGAGCCAAAAATACACAGAAGAGGATGAAAAGCAACGAAAAGTAAAGGGCCGTAGAGTGCTACCTGCGAGGTAGGTCAGCATCTGCAGTTGCCTCCCCTAAAGCACGCTGACTTTCTTTGAGCCGATTCTGTAATTCTTGGGCCAAGCCATGCTTGTTTTTTGTATTTGCAATGCTTATGTACACCCTCGCCATAATTATTTGATCTCGCATCAAGCGTACAGTTGAATCAGAGTTCTCATCATTTTCTTTCCTCCATATACTGTATTTCCCCAGAATAGCTGAGTCAACTGATTTGGAACGTTCAATGGCTGCATTTTCAAGCTTTACGGTAACTTCATCATCTTGTTTTAGTAAGTCAGCTGCACGCTTTTCACGTCTCTTCTCTCTCAATTGCTGCAGAAAAGATTAAACAGATGACAAATACTAACTCCAAAAATGTATCACAGCTAAGAAAAGGCAGATATGCAGATAAAAAACAGAAAGTGGAATATGTTCTCAATGATACAAAAAAAGCAACTAAAAAAATCAGAACATGCAACATATCCATCAGTGATATTTACCCTTCTTGCTAATTTTGCAGGTGTATCAACAAATTGAGAACGATCGTCTGCAAGGACAAAAGGTTTATCTTTTTAGTTCACCTTTCATTTCTTCTTAAGCAGTTAGAAGGTTCAAAAGACAAGAGAAATATATTACTACCAGAAGAATCATCTTGTTTGCCTCTGGGGACTTCTTTTTTGATGTTGGCAGATACTTTTGCTTTCTTTAAGCAAAATCACACACACATGCACCCCCAACACCCC
>JAOTRH010000024.1:13595986-13623993 GCA_034768845.1 Heliamphora exappendiculata | reverse complement strand
CTCCACCTTCCCCCCCCCCCCCGAAAAAAAAAACTCTGTTGGCAGGAGAAATAGGGAAAGAGGAGTGAGGAAGCACACAAGGGTCCAACACCATAATTCTCAAACATTCAGTGTTATTAATTCTAAAACTACTGACTACAATACAAATCCTCTTATTTATAGGCTAATCTAATCCTAATGAAAAAAGAAATCTTAAAAGAGCCTAAATAATAATTTAATAATTTAAATAACTTCTACAGAATTAAAATAGCTACCAATTACTATTATTAGACCAAAAGATTTATTCACTTGTGTCGGGCACTTGGACTTCACTAGAGGCTTCCCAATTTGGTAGCGACTCTCTAACTAGTAAAGAACTACGGTATAAATTCTCCTCCAATGAAAAGAACTCGAATCCAGCGAATTAGAGCAAGACCAAAAATATCATTGAAATTAGTAAGACAACGAAACAGCATCGGAAGTAGGAAGACAACGAAACAACAAATTATTCTCTGGTTTAGAACGGGTCAATGCCATGAGGTACTTCACAATAAATTAGTGGATGACAGTTAGCAACTGGTTCACATCGGAAACATTCAGTAATTGACTAATCAAATTAGAACAATTTAAGTAATTAGATCAAAAAGATTTATTCAGTCATGTCGGGCCTTTGAGCTTCACTTCAGACTTTCAAATTCGGTAGCAGCTCTAGCGAGTTAGGTTGCACCATTAATTATTCTCTATTGAAAACAACTCGACTCCAGCAAGTTAGCAACTTGACCAAGAATACCGTCAAAACTAGGAACACGACAAAATAACAAGGAATTATTCTCGAGTTAGGGACAAGTCAGTGCCACAACGTACTTCATGATAAATAGCAGGACGATAGTCAGCAATTGGTTCACATTGAAAACATTTAGTGCTTCATGAATCAAATCAGAGCAGTTTAAACTTTAAGTGCCAAAGTAAGAATTGAGCCATAATTTAGGGAAGCCAATGGTAATTGACCCTATCTATTAGGATAGAAAAATTCCTTTGTGCATGACCAGATAGAGAAAGTTTCAGTTTTAAGAAGAAAGTTTCAGTTTTAAGAACCAAAATGAGAATTAGGCACACTTTTGGGAAGTGAAGTATAATTTACCCAATTCATTATGATAAAAAAAATAGATTTAAGCCCACAGCTGATTGTGTCCAAATCATGATCCAACAGTTATTCTCTAGTTTTTTTTTAGACTCTATTAAAGGGGCACCAAGGAGATGCCACCCACATACACTATAAGAAGAACTAAACACCAGATCGTTCTATACATAATTCTTTACCAAAACAATCCAAAAATAGTTAAATGATGGATCAACGACTACCCAAAAGTGGTTCCTCCTTTCTAACAAAAGTTCATTAGTTGCACTCCCAATAAATAATCCATATCAAAGACAAAACGCCAAATATTACGCCTTTACCTTTTCTTCCCCACTCCAGCCCTCAGCAAGAATGGTCAAGGTCCATAACTCTCCTAGGAAATACTATATCAGTTTGAACCTACCAAAAACCATCACTTCAAGCTACTATAAATGAATAAGAAGTTGACCGACCAATTTTCCATTTTGCTTGCAAATAAAACACCAATTAACATGAGCTTGTTTGTTCCTATTTTAAATTACAAAAACAAAACCAAACTAAGCCTTGTATCCCAATTAATTGCGGTCGGCTACATTAATCTTTTTTTTTTTGTCATTGTATGCTATATGTCCATTTAGATTCAATAAATTTATATTAGTTCTTATTACAACATCTTATATCAATTTAGGTCTTCTCTTTCCCTAATATTTCTACTAACAATCATCTTATCACTTTTCTTTATCTCGGATTTACTGATCTATGATGTATGTGTCTAAACTATCTTAATTTATTCTTTCTCAACTTATCTTCAATTGTTGTAACCTCTACCATTTTACAAATATTTTTATTCTTAATTTTACCTTTTTAGTCTTACCACACATCCAATTCAATATTATCGTTTCAGTAACACTCATTTTATCACATGGCATCCTATGTAGCATTGTTGTCCAACAAGATTTTCATTCATTTTTGTAAGGTATTTGTCAATCACATAATATACCAAAAGCACTCTTCCACTTAAACCAATATCTCTACCTAAAAAGGAAGAGTTTTTGTGACCCGCCAATGCTTCGGAGAATGATTTCATCCCAAAATAGTAGGAACTCAAATTCCTTCATCTTAAAACATCTTCATTATATATATGAGGAATGACACAAAGAAACCCAAGAAGATCCACCAATTCTCCCACCTCCCAATCATTCAACTTTATAAGAAAGTAACTTGAGTTCCTTTATCTTGAGATAGTCAATCATTGAAGTTCTTTTATTCATCACACCGTGACAAAGTAAGTGGACTTCTCCTCAAGCTTCTTTACTCCAAACAAAGTAAGATGATTCCGAAGAAGTATCCTTGCATAACCCAATATGACAATTCTAAAGGCCCTTCTTGTATGACATTAACCATGGCCAAAGAACAGTCTCCCCGTGTAGAGCCATATTTCCGAATCAACTAATCACTATCCTCCTTCAATGTCTACCCCCTTGCAAGTATATCTCTGAAGCCATTTTCCCAACAAGGATAGAGTGAAAATTCCACTCCGAATCCCTAATCCCCTTCTCTAAGAGAAATTGAAGTCACCTTCAAACCACCAAATAATATTTAAAGTCTTATCCAAACCAGTCCAAATAAACCTCTTTGCATCTTTTAAACTTCTTAGCAACTGAAGAAGGAATACAGAATAACAACAAAAAATAGGTAGGCAAACTTAATAAAAATTCATCAGATCCCTACTTGTTCAGGATCTAAATCGAAAGTTTTGAAATCCCCGGGCCCTAAGGAAATAATTGCAGAAAATGGGGGCAAGCTAAACCGGCTCATTCACTGCTAGACTTCATTGGATTCTTGCTCTCCGTGATCAAAAACAAGTCTAGTTGGTTCAAATTGTACACTTCACCGTGACTATACCGTCTTGAACTCTACTGAATTAAATGGGTTTTTTGAAGACTTCAAAAGTGAGGAAGGCTTCGACACCACCGGTGATCGATTTTAGTTGAAAGCACTATTGGGCAGAGGTTTTTCGATTTGATCTCTCACCTAAAGAAAGAGAGACATATTTTTTATAATTTATTATGATAAAATTCTCTTTCCAATAAGTTGAATGACTTGCTCCTTCCGTTTTCTTCATTTTGCAGGCCATCCATCAACTCTCTCTTTTCATTCCTTTTTTTTCGCAATGCTTCTCCCACCTTACTCAACATAGGGCCTCCAAAAGAACTTCCCCAACTGTATTAAGTAAGGGCAAGGCTGTAAACACCTCCCCCCGCGCCCCCCCTTCTTGAGAAAAGAAGTCAAACTGCTCATCATGCAACTGTAGAAGTTGATATTATGCTTTTTCTTCAACCTCTCCTCTCCGATCCTCGTTCAAACTTGCGTTTCCCATGCACTATGAAATGGGGATCTTTCCTTCGCCTATAGTAGTCTGTTAGCTTATGTAGTGGTCGGCCTTTCTACACATACGCGCTCACCAGAATGCGTCCTTGGTTTGGGACGAAGCCAAGCCAATAACGACCGCATGCTTTTTACAACAAATACTTCAAGAGAAATCGGCAAAACGAAAATGGGATTTTTTCTTTCCCCTTAAAGTAGGGGTTGCACTAATAAGATACGTCACAAGTGGCCTTACTCTCTTTGATTTGAAAAAAATATAAAATAATATGGTTTGCTCTCTATGATCGTAGCTTTCCTAGTATTTGTTTGTATGCATCTTTTTCTTTGCCTTTTGTTCAAGGTCTTTAGAAACTTGAGTTGTTACGCCCTCATTGATTCTATGAAAACCTTTATACAAACTTGTAAGGCTACTAGGAAGCTTGCAATGACCGCTTCAAATTAAGCTTCATTGCTTGAACAGTCTTTCAATAATGCAAAAAAAAATGGTTAACTTCTGTGGTGTGACGAATACGACACCTGCGCCTCAATGGGTCAAAGCAATTCCCCCTTCGTACTACTAAATATGAGATTCTTGCTAAATCCGAGTTTGTTGCTCCAATCATTACCAAACTAATACCTCTTCTATTTAGTACTTCAGGTACTTCTACTGCGTCTAATGTAAATCCCGTAGTGGATCAATTCCAATAAGCCTTTCAAACTAGGACTTTTTGAAATCGACCCTATAGCTTCCTCATTAAATGATAATTCTTCAATCAAGTTTTGAATAACTTCCAAGTCAGATCGTTCCTACGTTTTAGATATGAAGTCTCATTCGCAGCTTTAGACAAATGGGCTATTGAGATATTTGGCCCTTATGGTATCTCGTACACATTCCAACGATTGGTTGAGCGAATACGTCAACTTCAAAGTGGATTTGTTGTGCGAAGAGTGTGTTATGACCTGTAGTTGCCCACCTGGTGGAGGTGGCTCTTCCGTTGTGGCTAAACGAGAAACCTAACTCTATGAACCCAGTGAAAGGCTGCACAGCAATAGTATAGGCCATTAAGACCAAAACCGTTTGTGGTGTTAGTAGGAATGCAAGTGAATGAATCTCATCCCCTAGCGAGAGAAATATCCAAGCAATCTATGACTAACAACACCACCAAAAAAACATTCATCAAAAGGAAGATATGGAAACTACCATCTACAAGTTTACAAAGCCTGTATCCATTACTTGATACTTCTACTAGAAGAAACAAAAACATATTTCTTTTCCTTTTTTTTCAAAATGTGCTTAAGATGCATTTTGGAAGGGGGAAAAGAGGAAAAAACTCGTGTAGAATACCACCAATTGTGCAATAGCACGTGATGAAATCTTTTAAGGCTGGGCACAAAGTCAATTCAAAAAATAATTATGATATCTGTCTGACAATCAATTTGTCAGGCCTATAGATTGTTGACATGTACTTCTATATTCTATACCACCTAAACTGCACTCCCTAAGAACAATTCACATCAACTTCAGAACAAAATAGTGTGGATTGTGACATTCAAAATACAAACAAAATATTCAAATAGTTAAAAGGCACGCATAAATGATTGGTTTCAAAACTTTAGGTTTTCTTAAACGTGCCAACACAGGTCCATCCTATAAGCTTTACAGTACCTGATGCAAGAAATTATGATTGATCACACATTCAATTAAGAATTCAACAATTTTATTTTAGCATTGTCTGGCATTCTTTCCATTGCATCCTAGAGACAAGCAAGCATCAAGATTTTATTTTAGCATATCATTTCAGTCGGCTCGAAAATAGAAACATTTCAAAAACAAGATAGAAACTAAGGAAAAAATTGACAATATAAATAAACATTTAGAGACAGGAACTAAGATATATTCTTATTTGTTTCTAAGACTAACAAATCAACGATTAAATGTGTTTAACAACTATAAATTCAATTTAGAGTATTAAATTACAAAAAATTGCACCAGAATTGATGTTAATACTCAATACTTAGAAAGTTAAGATATCGACAATTATTTTTGCTAGATCTTTATAAAAAGAGTATTTTGCAGTAACAAAGAAAGATAATTAGTGATTTAATCATGATAAAAATGCATGTTTTATCTTCTTCTTCTTCTTCTTCTTCTTCTTCTCTCTCTGTGAAACAGCTCATTGTTTTGGTATGTTTCAGAGTGTTTCAGTGTGATTCCGTCTGTTTTGATTTGTTTTGAAGTGTTTCGGTGAAAACCTTGAAATTTTGATATTTCACTAGTGTTCCATTGCAGTTTCCAAAGAAATAAAAATGTTTAAGCCGTTCCGATGAATTTTGTTCGTTCCTTAGAGATGGAATCCGGTGGGGGGTTGGGGGGTTGGGGACTAAGTTTCAGCAAAGTAATACAGCTAGATTTAAAATTGTATATAGATCTCTAAAACAGTCAAAGCAACCATCCAAAATAAGAGTTTTACAATGCTCAGGGATGAAGAGATACGAATCTAAGTGTAGTTTATGCACATTATATCGCAGTAAAGTATTATTATATAAATCATTCGATTAAAAACTCACTGATTCCACCTTGCCCATTTCAACTGTATAAAGTGTGGGATTTTCCTGCAAAGCATGTCAATGCCACAAAATTAGGAGGTACTCCAAAATCCAAAAAGAATTCCAAACCCCCCACCCCCCAAAGCACAGTTTTGTGAAAAATGCAGTATTCTATTGGTTGTTTCCATCATTCCTACGAGTCTTCCTACATATCTTGGACATGGCACACATTTGCATAATCCAACTACCCAAGTAATTTAGCCTTATTATCTATTAGAAAAGGCTTTGTATAGAATTTAGAAGAAAAGATGACAACTAAGAAAAAGTTATCAAAGAAAATAGGAGAAATTATTAAAGAAATCAATGGAGCTAAATTTGCATATAAGAAAGAGCCTAGACAATTTCTTAAAGCTAGGCAATAAGCACTCTGAACATGTAGAGTGAATGTAGCTAAACAAAGGATATACATACTCACTGGAAGGAGCAAGACATATTTGGCGAGATAAAATAATCTTTAACCAAAGTTTAAACATATATAAATTAACCACACAAAAAACAAAAGAAAGGCTGCTCCCAAAAAATCTGAAAGGTGCATGAGACTTGCACATCAAAGCTCATTTCTAGGCAACTGATACATGAAATATTTTAAAGACTTCAACTTGAGAGTTGCACGGAACCAAGCAGCTGAAGCCTAAGATGCATTTTGTTTGGAGCTCACAAAGTTTGATTGCTAAGCTATACAAACAAAGCTCAAGTTCTATTAAACAGCCAATTCAGAAGCAAGTCGACCTTGGCAAACCCGTGTACAATAAATAGGTTTACAAGCCGCTGGCATGAATTTTTTCTTTCTTGGATATTGCTGGTAATTAAATTGGTTGTCTGCATTTTATGCTGGGAAATGCATCTGCTGGCAATCATATCATCAGCAAAATATTGTGAAAGAGAGTTTAATCATGACACGACTGGTTGTGGGAGTTCAATTCCCCTATCAAGCAGGTCATTGTGCTAATTTTACTCCTTGAGTTTTGTTAAAGCTGGAAAAGACAATGTGAGAAGCCATTCTAATGCGCCATGACTAAAAATCCTACTTTGACAATATGTTACCCAAATGACCCTATTCCTGTGACATTCTGCTAGGGTAAAGCTAACAAAGCTGAGAAGCTCAATCTTTTCTTTAAACACCATGAAAGGTAGCCATCTTAACTATAGACAATTGAAAAGAAGAGGTCAGGTCAAGGTAAACCGGTGCTATTTATGTAAAATAGAAAAAAATCCGTGAATCATTTGTTACTTCATTGGCCGGTGTAGTGTAGATTTGGGATTTGTAACTGTCTGTTTTTGGGGTTCCTTGCGTGATGCCTTGTTCAATAAAGAAATGACATCTCTTTATTTATAAATAAATAAATAAACTACGAACTGAGCTTGAGCAAAGGATAGCTTAGCTATTTCCAAGTCCAAAAAACATTCATTCCTCACCAGCCAAGGTTAACAAGCTAGATATTTACTTGAGAATAGGGACGGGCCAAATTTGTTCTAAATGCCTAAGCTCAAAGCGTAATTAGGCGCAAGTTCATGCAACTTTGGTATAGGGAGGCGAGGTAAGTTCAATGAAGCGTTGTCGAAGCATGCCTCGAGTAGAGGCTCAAGGCACACGCCTCTTGCATCTCATCTTATTAAAATTTGCCTGATGTTTATAAATTTATGCTCTCCTCTCAGGTGGCATTGCAAAAAAAAAAAAACCCCACTGTAAAGGACAACAAAAATATATACAGTGAGAGAAAAATCGAATAAGAAATAAGTTCAGTATATAGCTATATGCATATATTACTTTTCATTTATTTATATATAAAACTTTCTCTCTCTAAAAATGTTCTCTATATACACATTATTTTATTTATTTATTTGTATATTTTTCTCTCTAAAAAATGACATTAAATGAGAGTGATTGCAATAAATGAAATCAGTTAAAAAACAAAAGAAAGAAAAGAATACTAGTATTGCTATTACATGTACATAAAAAATAAAAATAAAAAGAAACCCAATTCGGTTAAGGCTATTGATGAGCTGTTGTTGCTAAAACGAACTAAGCATAGTGAAGTGAGAAATTTAGTGTATAGATACTAGGCATGCCTTTTTTAATGGATTTACATTATGGCGGGAATTGACGGGCTTTTTGGTTAGGCTATATATGCAGGGTTACTGGGTGGACCAGGCTTCAATACCTATACTCAAGCCCAATGTAAACACTATTCGGGTTTACCCAGACGCCTGAAGCTCGAGCTTAGGGCGGGCATGGGCCAAGTGAAGGGCTTGGTCTGGGTAGCAGGTTGGGCAGGCCTGGGTCGGGTAGAGAGCAGACAGGTAAAATGATGACACTTAATTTAGAGTACTTTATTAACTATAGTTATGTCATTAGAAAGGAGGGGAAGAAGGTGTTTGGTAGTAAGGGGCATTACTCTTGCTGATTCTCTATGAACTTAAGAATTATATCTTGGAATTTGAAGGGGTTAATGTTAGGCGTGTAGAGCGTAGTTATTTTGGAGGGTTGGACCCATGACCTAGCCCGTTCCAAAAGCATCATGAATCAAAATGAGTTTTTTCTAAGGCTTAGTACATGGAGCAAAGTGAGGGCCGTTAACCTTCGAACCGTCTTCTATCATAGTGAAAGTCGCCGCAACTCCATGGACAAAGCCCTGGTTTTGGGTGAGCCGCATAAAATCAGGTCTTCTACGTGTGATTGTTCCTTTCTTGTTAGTTGTTTTTCATTTTCTGCCATAACAGTTAAATGATCATAATAAGAGATGTACAGCCAAAGGAGTTTTGAAGAAGTGGAAGATGAACCGTATTTGTTTGTAGGAAACCAAGTTCGAGGTTACGACATGTGAGGAGGTGAAGTCTTTATAGGGGTAAGAAGGTAGAGCGGTGTGTGTATTGAATCCTTTACGGTCTCTTGCTTCCTTAGGAACGTTGTGGATGGTTTTGTGTAGATCTTTCCTGGTATGTGCGGTCCATTGGAACTTAGTGGTTGGGATCGACTTTGGGAAGAGCTCTCTTCAGTTTCTACTCCTTAGAGATACCACTGGTGCGTTGGTAGTGATTTTAATGTCATTAGATTTTTGCATTAAAGGATACGATATGTGTTTGTTAGCAATGACATGAGAGGGTTTTCATACTTCATTTTGAAGGAGAGGTTTAGTTAACGTAATAGTCGCTCTATGTCTAGAATTGACATATTTTTTCACTCCAGACTGAGAAGAACACTTTTCGGATGTGTGTCAATCTTGTCTTCCTATACCTACTTTTGATCATGTTCTTTTGTTGCTTGATTGTGGTGGTCTATCCGGTGGCCAGTCTCCTTTTTGTTTTAAGAATATGTGGACTAGGGAGGAGGGTTTTGAGGGTATGGTGCAACAGTGGTGGGATAGTTTTGACGTGGTTGGTTCTCCAAGCTTCCGCCTTGCTAAGAAGTTGAAGTTATTAAAAGATAAAGTGAAGCAATGGAACAAGTTGGGTGGATTAAGGTGAGAATCTCTAGACTACTTAAAGGACATTAGAGCATTAGATGATAAAGAGGGGAGAGAAGGTATGTCTTATGATGTGAGCTGTTTATGTGATGAAACATATTGGGTTTTCGAATGTCCTTAAAGTGGGGCTTTGCTGAGGAAATCTTGTTGTCTTGGAGGGGTGATACGGCAGGCGTTGATATTATCTTGGACACCAATCAATCCATTCATCTTATCATTCAGAGAAAATAGCGAAACTGATAGGATGTTACGGCAATATACGCCAGCCCAAATCCCAATTCTCCAGAACAGCTATGGGAATATATTGAGGGTGTTGCTAAAGCTCATAACATGCCTTGGCTTGTTGCTAGGGATGTGCAGCTCTGAGAAGCAAGGATGGGGTTCGATCAATTTTCAATGGCGGAGTTGTTTTAACATTGGATGATTGTAAGCAGGGATATAGGGTTTTGTGGCCCTAGATATACTTGGCATAACATGAGAAAGGAGTGAATGCAATTTGTGAGAGATTAGGCAGCCCTTTGCAATGATAGATGGCATGCTCTATTCCCAGAGGCTTGGGTACAGCATCTTCCAAGAACACATTCCGATCATTGCCCTTTGCTTATTCACATGGATGTTGAGCAGCAGTAAGCCTATAAGGTTCAAAGATCTTTTAGATCAGAAGCAGCTTGTCTAACCCATCCAGATTTTGACAGTCTAGTTAGAGCAACGAAGAGTGGTAAAGAAGGAAGCGCTGGGGAGGTTGTTCTGAACGAAAGAAACAATTGGAGATAATAAGATCGACCCCAATGGCTAAAAGAGAGAAATAAAACTAAGTTCTTTCAATGGATAGCAAATGCGCACAAGGTAGCTAACCATATTAGGAGGATTGTTGTGGATGGGGTGGAGCAGTCGGATGAGGGTGTCATGTTTGATAGCATAGTCAGTTTCTATCAGAGCCATTAGGCTGAGCAGAAGATGCACACACCAATTCTCGATAATTTTGATTTTGCTGCCATTGGCCAGGAGGATCTTTGTTGGCATGAAAGGCCTTCAACTGAGGATGAGGTGGACGAGGTTCTAAAAAGTTGCAACAGTGACTAGACTCCAGGCCCAAACAATTTCACTATGGTTTTTCCATAAGTGTTGGGGTGTGGTTAAGAGGGATGTTATGGCTACCTTCGCTTACTTCCAGCAGTCTGGGGAGTTGAAGAAAAGTGTTAATGCCTCCTTCTGATGCGGACAAAAAGGATAAAAATATCTTATGGAATTTATTAATTATAGTATTTCATATTTAGTTCCTTACCATGTTAGGCTTCTTCGCTTATTAAGATTTGAATAAGTATCAATTAGGATATTAATTTAGATATTATTTTCCTTTCCAGTTAATAGAATATTATAAGATTTTGTTTCTTTTAGTTCATAATTCAAGTTTCTATTTTTAATTCGGGTTTAGGCTTATAAATAAGATGGTCTTTCGAAGTATTAATCAGACTTGAATGGATAAAAATTCATCCTAATATCTAATTCCTCTTCTTCTCATCTATTTCCTACATCACCTTCACCATCTTGTTCCCCAAAAAAGGAGGCGTGGTTGAGCAGAAGGATTTCAGGCTCTAGGCCTAAACGGTTTCACTGTGGTTTTTTTCAAGTGTCGGGGTGTGGTTAAGAGGGATGTTATGGCTTCCTTTGCTTACTTCCACAAGTCTGGAGAGTTGGAGAAAAGTCTTAATGCCTCCTTTATTACCTTGGTTCCAAAGAAAGGAGGAATGGTTGAGCTAAAAGATTTGAGACCCATTAATTTGGTGCGTAGCATGTATAAGATTTTTGTGAAGCTTTTGGCGCGGAGGCTTAGGGAGGCGATTGGTAATGTTATTTCTAAGTCTAAATATGCTTTTGTTGGAGGTAGGCAATCTTTACTCATTGCCAATGAATGTATTGATTCCAAAGTTCAAAGTAATAAGCCAAGGATTGTTTGCAAGTTGGACCTTGAGAAGGCATATGATCATGCAAATTAGGATTTGCTCCTTTATGTCCTAAGGAGGATGGGCTTTGCGAAGAAGTGGAGAAGATGGATTCATTTATGTATTTCTACTATAAAGTTTTCTGTTCTAATCAATGGGCCACCAAGGGGGTTTTCTGCGACTTCGGGAGGGTTGAGGCCAGGTGATTCTATGTGTCCCTTTCTGTTCCTAGTAGTTATAGAAGTTTTGAGCATGATGATTTACAGAGCAGCATGAAACTATGGTTTTTGTGCTACGAATGCAGATGAGTTGAAGTTTGTTAGATGCATCATGTTTTGCATTGCAGTTGTTTCTGGTCTTCGGGTGAATTTATCAAGAATTAGATCATCCCCCATTGGATGTGGCCTAATGAGAAGGTTTTGGCTTTGAACTTGAGTGGTAGCGTAGGTGCTCTTCCCTCTACCTATTTGGGGATGCCTTTGGGTTCCACCTTTAAAGCTAAGGCGGCTTGGAATCTAATTGTAAATAGATTTGAGAAGTGGTTAACTTCTTGGAAGGGTTAATACCTTTCTAAAGGAGGTACGGTGACCCTTATCAAGAGCACTTCATTTAGTCTCCCAACTTACTTCATGTCCTTGTATACAATTCCGGTTTGCCAGCTAGAGAAGATGATGGGACTTTTTCTGTGGAGGTGGTTGGGCGAGAAGTTGTATCAATTAATTAACTGGAAAGTGATTCTTCTTACTGAGGAAGGGGGAGGCTTGGGCATAAAAAAAATTTGCTCTTTAACAAGGCCTCATTGGGCAAATGGTTGTGGAGATTTGCTTTTAAGAGAAATAGCTTATGGAAGAGAGTGGTGGTGGATAAGTTCGGGTGTCAAAGAGACAACTAATCTTTAGGGCCAATTAGAGGAGCTTTTGATTTGTGAGTGTGGAAAGGCATCGTGCGGGTTTGTGATGTCTTTATACCCGGTTCACTCTTACAGTGGATAATGGAAACAGGTTGAGGTTTTGGCTGGATGCTTGGTGTAGGCGCAGTGGATAATGGAAAGGCATCGTGCGGGTTTGTGATGTCTTCATACCCGGTTCACTCTTACAGTGGATAATGGAAACAGGTTGAGGTTTTGGCTGGATGCTTGGTGTAGGCGCAGACCTTCGCAGGACCTCTTTCCAAACCTCGTCAACATTGTTGTGAATAAGGAAGCTTTAGTGGTAGACCATTGGTCTAGGGGTTAGAAGCAAGGGTGTGGACTCATTTATTCAGAGATAGTTGCAAGACTGGGAAATTGATTCATTGGTGGTTTTACACTGGACTCTTTCTAGATTTTATGCCCGTCCAGATGTAAAGGACCCTATAATGTGGATTGATGCTTCTAATGGCTCGTTATCTATGGCATGCTTCTATAAGGATCTTGTTGGCTTTGGCAGTTGGAGTTTTCCTTGGAGACAACAATTAACAATTTGAGAAGACAACAACAAGTTTTGGTGAGCCGGTGCTATAAAAAAGTAGGAGAATTGATAAATCATTTGTTGCTTTATTGCTTGGTGGCAATGCATATATATGATTTGTTCTTGTCTTTTTTGGGATTCTTTAGGTGATGCCTAGCTCGGTGGAGGAACTTTTGAGTGCTGGTTCAAACGATGCCTGGGGAGGAGCAAGCGGAGGGCTTGGAATATGGCACCTCTCCTACATTATGTGGTGTATTTGGAGGAAGAGAAACTATAGATCTGTTGAGGGTCATCAAAGCCCTATCCCCTATTTGAAAGAGGCGGTGCTCTCCACTTTCTTTCCTTTTTGGCTTTGCGAGGAGTATTCCAATAGAGGTGTCGATATAAGTCAATGCTTTTTGCCTTTGTCTAAGCCGTGTATACTTCTTCCTGCTAGGGTAAGATCCAACTTGACAGGAATCTTATCCAACCCTCAACATCCACCGCTGCTCCATCGAATCTCTCTCTTCACATGGTTCGCGAATCCACTTCTTCTCGATCCTGTATTGATCCACGATCATCTTCGGTATCCTTTGTAGATATCCCACATGAAATTCGCAATGAGGGATTCCCTCCTATTCAAGGGGGCTATTGGAGAATCCGCTTCATTTCTTAACATCTTTGCTCAGTCAAGCTTTGGCGAGTGAGTTCGTTCCTTACTTCAGGATCGTATTGGAGAGCTCAAAACCCAATTGAGGAGTCAAACTGATACAAAGCAGGATAGAGATCTATCTTCTAGAGTCCCCCTCTCCAATTATAGGGGTAGGAATTCCTAGAAGAGGATAGGTCATTTTGTTATTAGTGGAGGAGCATGCGTGATAGAGATACTCCTCTATGCGAATGTTCTGGCTTTCAAAACACGAGTAAGGGGCGGGGAAGAACTACTTTATTTAGTTAGTTCACAAGTTAGCAAGATCAATAAATAGGAAAAGAGAAGAATTCCTTCTTAGGCTTATCGTGAAAGTTCTTATGCTCGATGTTCTAAAAAATATATATATAAAGGTCCCCTCTCTACTGTCACAGCCTCACATATTAGAAGAACTAGTGCATGAGACTCACAGTGGGATGTTTGGCAAAAGTACATGTTTTACTATATTTGCTATTTGTTGAATTTGACTATTTAACACTTGTTAAGGCAAAACTATGGGGCCTCATACCTTGTGCCCAGGCCCCAACTCCCAAGAGACCTTTGGTGCCTCGGTGTGCCTATCGTTATTAATAACTATGGGGCCGACAGATATAGTTATTGCCTTGGCTCATCTACACTTTTATTGAAGTGGCGAGGTATGCTTGTTATGCACAAAGCCTCAGAGAGAGTGGACTGAAGTCACTGAACATCAACACAATGTATGCTCTTCCAACACTGCTAGGACTTCATATCGTTTCCAGGTTTGTATATTCTTTCCCATTCCATTACTTAACAATTCGTTGCTTACTAAAACAACGAAGGACTTCTTTGCTGCATTCTTCACGACTTCATGTCTATTTTCTTCATCTTATGAATCATTCTGCAACTCTCCATTTACTTGTCAGGAACATACAGATTAATCATAAATAAGAACACTAATTCAACTTCAAGTTTTATCTATTAATTCATCTTGGACGAAAGGAATCAATGGTGTGCTTGAAGGCCTACACCTCATGCATTATGAGGTCCCAAGGGAATAAGGTAAATTCCATTGTTGCAGCTGCATCTGATATTCAAGGTCCATCACATCGAAGGCCCTCAAATTAAGTTGACATGCTGAAATCAAGCCCTTGATGTTGAATGAAGTATAAGATCATTTCAGCAGACGTACTTCTCAACAAAAAAAAAAACAATCATTTCAGCTGACTTACTAGCAACAAAAATGGTAAAAAGTCATGAAGCATGGCTCGAGAAAAGTGCACCTGTTTGGACATGGAAGCTTTTGCAAGCAACATGAAATCCCCATAGGAATGCAGTGTTTGTACAACATTAAGAGCAGTAGCGATGGCATGGCTAGTCTGCATATATCCATCAGGCATGAAGTTAATAGGTTAAAAATTCAATAATCTACACATGACTTAGGGAATGATGACATATACTCAGGCAGCTCATGTCACAAATCCAGAAACATCCAAAACAGAGGGCACTGTTAGATAATCGATCAAACATGATGTTCAAAAAAATAGGATTCTTCTCCATTTACCCAAATTTACAAGGAAAATTCTGTAAAAATCTACACAGGCAGACTCCTATGGAGTCATTCATCAATTCACCACTAATATAAAACCTTCAATTATACACAAGAACTGGATCATGTCATTCAAAGTTACCACATTATTAATGCCATATTGAAAACCTCAATAATTAATTTAATGCAAATTTTCCAAAAAATAATTTCAAAAAAATCTGATGTTTCCTCTTTCATCAATTCCAATTCCATAAAAATAACATCTTTAAAAACCAGATAGTTACAAATCTGTATAGCACTAATAAACTCGAACAATTGTCTGCATAAATGTATAAATCTTTTCTATAAATTAAAAGATGAAAAAATTAATTCAGACAAATACTTCAGAACATAAGGTTTCCTTTACTTAATTTAGTAGAACGGTGTGTGTGTTGACAGTTGACAAAGGCACAAGTTCTTTTTTGTTGGCACAAGTTCTTTTTTGTTTCTCTTTTTCAAAACGTGAACACCATCTATTTTGTTTCTCTTTTCTAAAACTTGAACACCTACAAAATACTTAAAAGGGAAAAATGAAAAAAAAAAGTAAAGGATTACGAAAAAATGGTCACAGGAATCACATGTAAGTGTAATAAGAGTATATATTTGGGGGTATTTGATAACTCAATTCAGCATTGAATACTGAATGTATTAAGTGAAAATAAATTAAATTTGTTTGTTAACTCAAATTCATACAACTTCAAATTTTAAGTCTCTTAAAATGTAGGCTAAAAGTTTAAACAATTTTAAGTAGCAAATCTCTTACTTAATTTCTAACTGAATTTGTACCTGCTAATGCACAAGAATCGACGTGCACCATTTAACCTCATCACTGCCACCATCTCCATCCCACCCTCACTACCATGCTGCCGCAGCCATCCTACCACCACCACCATGCCCCACCACACCCACCATGTTGCCACTACACCCACCATACCACCACTATAACCCCACAACCATTGTAACATGCCACTGCCACCATCACATGCCACCACCCCTATCCCCACTATGTTGCCACCACCCCCATGCCACCACTACTGCCACCCCACCATGCCACCACCCCCACCATACCACCACCACCATCATAACCCCGCAACTGCCAGCATGCCACCACCCCTACCCCCACCATGTTGCTACCACCCCTTGCTACCACCACTCCACCACTACCATGACATCACTCCCCCCCACCACCATGCCACTACCCCTACCATGCCGCCACCACTCCCACCATATAACCATCATAACTCCACTATCGCCACAACCACCACCATCACCATACCACCACCATTACCCCCACCATGTTGCTACCACCACTATTCCCACCACCATGCCACAACCACCGTCGTTGCCACCCCTACAACCACCATACCGCTACCACCCCTACAACCCACCATACCGCCACCAAGCCCATTATGCTCTCACCATGACCTTATCACCTTCACAATTTCCATAACCCCACCGCCGCCGCCATCGTAAACCCAGCACCATCACCATACAATCACCATCATGATACCACCCCATATTGTTTGCACACCCACGGCCACCATTGTTGCTACCACCCCCACCTCCACAATGATCTAGTATCACTATGTCATCATCCCCACCATGCCGTCGCTACCACCCCCATCATACCACCACTACCACCACAATATAAGAATTCAAAGAAATATTAAAAATAATAAATTTTACATTCAATTTTTTCTGCATATTAAACAAATAATTTTAATTCAACGCTTAGATTTTTAACAAAGAGCTTTTTGACTTAAATAATTTGGCATTCAGTTTTCAGTACTTAATTTTCAGTTTTCAGTTTTCAGTACTTAATTTTCATTTTTCAGTTTTCAGTTTCATCAAATAGCACCTAGTCTCTCTATTTTAAGAAACTAGCTCATACACTTTAATATTCAAGATTGATCACACTTTTATCTCCACAATTTTAATGGGTTTGAACATAAAGCTTTACATAGCAATTTCAAATTTTCTAATATTCAGTGGAGTCAGCTGGCCAAACTTTGTTATATTTTGCCTTTGCCCCTGAGAATAAATGCGGTGTAACAACTACCACTAAAAGCATGCAAAAAAATACAAAACTAAAATACTGACGATAAGAAACTATTCTTCCAAATGTCAGAAGTTACAAAAGGCACATAGAAGACATAAGGGATACTACTTATACAGTTACACCCAATTTCGCTTTGTAACCCTATGGCATTTATTTGGAACCAAATAACAACATAAGGTAAAACAACCCATGAGTGAAAAATAAATTGGGGCGGAATATGTAAAATGGAGGGGAGACCGGAGTAAGAAGTTAAGCGGTAGATCTTTCTATAGTTATTTGCAGAGGAGTATTAGGAACCCCTTTATGTGGATAAGTGTTCAAAGGTAGGAGCTTCTCGAAATTGGCATTCTTTAGTTGACCAGCCATGCATGAAAAAATTCTTACCATTGATAACCTTATTCAAAGGGCACAAAGTGTTGACTAGCTGATGTTGCTTGTGTAGGGAGAGAGAATATGTTTCACATGTTCTTATCCATTATGAGTTTGCAAGAGAACTGTGTGGTTTTGTTTTGTTACTCTTTGGTGTTGATTGAGTCTTTGATCAAGATGTGGGCAGTGCTTTGACAAGTTAAAAAGGGAAGGGTTTTTAGGAGTAGGGGAGGGGGCTTAGGGAGGAGGAGGGTTTGGCGCTTGATCCCTATTTGCTTGATGTGATTGTTATGGTGGAGTGGAACAAGCGATCGTTTGACAGGATCAAATCACCGTTGTATAGATTGAACGGTATATTTCTCAATAACTTGGATAGTTGAATTTATGGTAGAGGAGCACATTCTATTTATACGATGAACTTTATAGTCTCTTTGTCTTCGGGGCAACTCTTGTTTGGAGGCTTTTTGTATTTTTCTTCCTTTTTGCACGAGTCCTTTTTTGTATAGCATACCTTTACAGCCCTTTTTATAGAATCTGATTTACTTATTAAAAAAAGAGAGAGAGAGAGAGTGAACAATTAACTAATTCTTTGTGCACAGATGCAGGAAAGGGCAGATTTCCCACTTTCCAGGCTAATAGGCACAAGTGCAATAGACAGAACACCACAGAAACACAATACCGTATTTACGATGGCTTTAATAATTCACTGGTTCTGAATTGCCTTAGCATGAAGCATATGAAATACAGAATATGTTCTCAATATATAGGTAAATAACAAAATTGTACGGAAAGTACTGCCCATTAAGAAACTTTGATCTATAAGCACACGCTTAATATTAAATATTAAACTAAACCAACAAAGCAGCAAGAATAAAAACAAATTATGTAGACTCACCCTCTGAGCAAAATGAGCAGCATTTTCCTTGTGATTTTCAAGGGGAGAAACAACAGGAAGATACTCGACCTGTACAATTCAAAAAAAGACCTCAATAAAGCTTTTACCACCATAAAAGTAATGCAGTAACCAAAAATTCAAATAATATAGACAGGCTGCATTGTAGTGTGCATCTTGTGGTAAGATGGAGGCGAGGTGGCCAGAGTGTACATTCTGCAAAGATGCTAGGGCATTTGATGGCAGGCGACCACTGGAGGTGGAGACAGTTGGGCACTCTTGAAAGATGGTGGCAGTGTCAGAAAACCAGAACACAAAATGGTAGGTGTCTTCGATAACAGAGAGACCCATTTATATAGGGGTTGAACTGTTGCAGTAGGGACAACTGACCTTGGGCATGTGGCAAGTACTATAATACTTTTTTTATACTCGTTAGACATTTTCTTGGGCATTATTATTGTTCAGGATATAGATAATAAAGTTGTTTTTCTCTCTAATAGCATAAGCTTTGAGATAAATTGGTGATTAACAATCTAATAATTATCTTATTAAATAATTTTGTTAAAGAAACCCCCTTCTCACCTAAGCGTTTCTACGCCTAAATAGGGACACCATCTCTTAGTTGCACGAAGCGGGAGCGAGAGAGAGAATGCGCGAGAGTGAGGCCATACAAAAGAGTCTAAGGTTAGAAACACCTATCGGAGCGTTTATATAATTTGTATATTCTACGAAATATTTTTTATTTAATTGTAATATATGTTAAAATAAGAATAAATATTGTAGATTAGTGTCAAATACAAATTATTTTTTGTATATATAAATAAATATTATGTAAATATAAAGTAATAGAATATATTTAAGTTAATTTTATTCTATAACCTTATTAGTTCTATAGATTCTCTTACTTCCTCACTTTTATTTTGTTTTTTGAAAATCTATATGTTTGAGGAGTTTTATCTTAGTTCGGAGCGAAGTTCTTTCTCGATGCGAGCAAGATTCTTACTTTGAAGCGCGAGAACAAGATTCCGAGACAAATTCGTCACCCCAGTAGAAGAATCGTGCAACTAAGCACCATCTGTCCTAAAGTCTTATTTGATTTATCCTTTTCGTGCAATTTCTACCTCAAGCATTCTAATTCTAAAATAAACAAATTAAAAAATATATATACTCTCCAGTTTCAACAAAACTATCATATTCCTCATCTCCTAGGTTTTCTATATGCTTGTGATGAGAAAGTTTTACATGATAACATTTCCATTGTTCTTTAATCTCCTCATACTTCATTAACAGTCTTGAATCCTCACTTTTTCATGCACTTGACCTGACTAAATTCCATAAAAAGTTTGTAATTTTTTTTTTCCACTTTTACTATCTAATTTCTAATTGGTATATAAATCATCAAAGGTTTTTAACTTGGCATTTTTTACTGTTTTTTGCCTCATGGTTATACTATCTCTCTTAGAATTTTTGCCATTTCTATGCTTTTGCAATTTTTTATAGTATTTCCTTTTTTGTTTTTACTACGGCACGCGCCTCATCATTCAATCACTAGGTTTTTTCATATATAGAACATTTTCTCTTTGACTCTCTTGGGATTTCCTTCGATATTCTTTCAATGCAAAGATGCACAAAAAATCTTAAAGAAGCAGTAAACCGGTCCAAACCGCATGGTTTGGTACAGTTCTATATGAAAACGGCCTGGTTCTTGTTCTCAATTTTCTAAAACCGTAATAAACGGTCCAATTCTTAATTTTTATTAATAAATTACAAAAAAACCTTTCTAACCAAACCGGATCGTTTTTTGTTAAGAGTATATATATTTTATAATTTATATTCATTATTTCTTTTTTAAAGTCACTTTATTAATTTTACTCTAAATAAATATAGTAAATAAAAAAATAGCTTAATCTAAAATAGTCTAAAAAATAATATAAAATTACAATTATCGCATTCTAATATAATAAAATTGAATATTTAACGACTAACGCATCACTATAAAAAATGGTTTCGAAATAGGGATTGCTTATATTTGTAATCGACTACCGCTGCATTAAACGAGCGTCTATCCCTTATATTTAGTTTTTAATTTTAAGTTTCTGAGTAACAGTATAGGAAAAATTTATTTGGATTATGTATTTAGTAAAATTAGTTTTGAGATTTAAGAATGGAAAACCGGAACCAAACCGTTTTTACGGATTGATTTTGATCCGGTTCCACAACTACAACGGTCCAGTTTCGGTTCCGGTTCCCAAATTTTTGAAACCGTTACTATCGGTTCGGTTCTAGAATTTGCTTGAAACCGGACCAATCCGATCCGTGTACAGCCCTAAATGCAATCTCCCATTGTATTCCATATGTTGTGTTCTAAAGTCCCTCCTATTAGATTGGCAATCCCATTTTCTGAACACTATTTGAGTTGTAGTTTTCTTTTTGCTATCTTCGTACAACCAACCTTGTGAGCCGCTTGTCATGACGCACTAGCTTTCAAACATGGAGAATGCTAGATATACAGGCTAAGGAGGCTCATAGAAGATTGCAGATCATCCTGGAGGGTCTAGTATGCAGAAGAATCTTCAAGTCTCTAGGGAATTCCGGAGGGATTTGAAGCATTCTAGAGAAGCCCAAAAGACTCCAAGATTATCTAGCATTTGTAAATATATCAGAGAATTATAACAAGTATTCTAGAATAGGGTAAGATTATTCCCTTAAGGAGGTCGAAAGCTTCTGGATAGGGTTCTGGAACTTTCTCAGCCATTAAATCGTTGACACTTGTTTCAATCTTAGCCCTCCATTGTACTTGGAGGTACCTATATAAGGAAGCGGCCTCATTTGGCCAAGACACACCAACCGAGCTCAAGTGTAATCTTCTCTCTAAGTAAAGTTCTCTATTCTCCCAAAGTTGTGTGCCTAGCTATCTCTTCCAATCTTCAGAGTTCTTAGAAGGTAGGCTTTTACTTATAGCTTCACAAGGAGGTGAGTTGTGACTGTCTAAGTGCCGCACAGTAGACTTGAAAAATCCAAGGTTGTGATAGGTTGCATTTAATTTGTTATCAACAAAAGTGAGATGACAAGAATTTTAAAGCCTTAGTTTTATGTTATCAAACCGTGCTCAAACACCATAGTCGAGTACTAAGGCGGTGGATCTGAAGTTTGGTGCTCAATCCGTGCTCAAGCACGAGTTAGGCACCACAGCTTAAGCTCAAAGGCGGTGAATCTAAAGTTTGGTACTCAACTCGTGCTCAAGCATGAATTAAGCATCAAATCTGGATCTGAGAATATAAAAGGATTGCTTCTTTATTTCAACCCTAATCAATGAGAAGTTCTTCCATCTTAACAGAGAGAAAGCTTTCCAAGTTATTTATGGTGAGCACGTTGCAAGATCTTGAAGGATTATCAACAGATCTATGAATCTTTGAGCGAGAAGGCATTCCCTTATGACTCTAGGAATCAACCTATTGATTGAACGACCGGAATGGATAGTAGTTCATCAACTTCAAGTCATTTAAAGGAGTTCAAAGGCACAAGATAACTTCTTAGGTGGATTTTAAAAGCGATTGAAGGTTCGTAGATTCAAATCAATTGACATAAAGCTCTAAGAAGATGGTGAACGAGGGTTCAGCAAGATTTCTTCACATCCATGTGTGTAGATTCAAGGTTGAGTTGTAAGAACTTCTTGTAACAATCACTTCATTATAGAGCTTGATTTTCTAAACTAGGTCCCATGGTTTTTTTGTGATTGTGTTATTGCTTGTTTATTGGAGTATATTATAGTAGCAAATCAATCCATTTGCCGAAGGAGTTTTTAGTTTTTCACCATATCTTTTTATTGTCCACTTCCAAATTCCACATTGCATATGCAAATATTTTGTCCTCAAAACATGTTTAATTTCTCTCCTTTTAAGACCTCACCATCTAATTCATGGGTTACTATTATCTTTTACGATTGGATGTTGCCATTTAATGTAGGTATCTATCATTGTCAATCTATGTTGTCATGTTAAACTCTCTCCAAAAATATCTTGCGATCTTTCCATGTAAAATGGTTGATATTTCTTAAAAGTACTTTGTTATATTACTCTCTTTCAATAGAAAAGAACCAATGAATTTCAAAGGCCTTGAAGTAGAAAATCTCTCATAGATGTACTGTATTCAAAAGAATAAAAGAATTCTATAAATTTAGCTTGCCTCCTTTGAGGAATGGCCATCTATTTTAAAAGAATAGGCTTACAAAAGGAAGGCAAAATAAAAAATAAAGGAAAGAAATAATTCATAGATAAAGACAATAAATTGAGGGATCCTAGCCTCCTAATACATATTAATTCCAATACTCCGCGGCTCTGCCTTAAGTTTGAGCAAAAATATCAATCAAACTTAGCTTGACTGCCCTGACAATAGATGATCGGAGCAAGAAGGTCCTACTGACTTAGTGAACATATCCACGGTCTGTTCAGATGAAGAAATAAATGAAGGGGTCAAAGTGCCTGTACGAACTTTTTCAAGAATCAAATCCAAGGCAAGCATGATAACAAATTTGTTGACGCAAAATAATAGAGATTATTCTTTTTTCTCAAAACCTAACTCAGCAAAAATAGACCGAAGCCAAAAAATTTCACACGTGCCTTGAGCCATAACCCGATACTCATCAGCATAAACAGAAGATTTTGAGACAACTGCCAAGTTCTTAGTTTTCCATAATATCATATGATGGCCATAGAAAGTACAAAGGCTAGTGGTAGAACACCAATTAGTTTTAGACCCAACATAATCAGCATCAATGAAACATGAAAGTCCAAATTGAGTACCAACAAAGAAGAATATGCCAAGGCCGGGACAAGCCTTAAGGTACATCAAGATATGAAATACTCAATTCACATGAGCCTTACGAGGAACATGCATAAACCGGCTGACCACACTTATTACAAAAGTCAAGTTTGGCCTCGTATTGGTCAAGTAAATTAGCCAACCAACCAAACATTGATACACATATGGATTACGAAGTATCTCTCTTAATTCACCGAAAGCTTAAGATTTGGATCCATAAGAGTAGAAGTTGACTTACACCTTAACATGCCAGTATCCTAAAGAAAATCAAGAATGTACTTCCTCTGAGAAAGAAAAATCCCACCACGAGAACGAGCAACCTCAATACCGAGAAAATACTTGAGCGGACCCAAATCCTTGATATCAAAAGTTTTGCTAAGATCCTATTTTACGTGAGCAATCCATGATGCATCATCCCAGTAAGAATAATATCATCAGCATACACTAATAAAACGATACAACGATCTGAGTGACATTGGGCAAAGTCCATAAATAAGATAGCATTACTGAATCGACTAAACTACGCTCTCGGTGATTGCTTCAATCCATAAAAAGACTTATGGAAGCAACATACCTTCCCAAAATACTCCCCCTCAACCCGAAAACCCAATAGACGATCCATATAGATGGTTTCAAGTAAATCTTCATGAAGAAATGCATTCTTCAAATTCAGATGGTGAATAGGCCAATAATGAAAAGCCACTAAAGACACAAGAAGGCAAACAGTAATCAACTTAGCAACATGGGCAAAGGTAGCACCAAAATCTTTACTAGGAATCTATGTAAAGCCTTTGGCCATAAGGCGGGCCTTATACCGATTCACAGACCCATCTGCTAAATACTTCACGCTAAAGATCTACTTACACTCCACAATCTTCTCACTAGGGGGTAACAGTACAAGATCCTAAGTATGATTAGATTCTAATGCATCTACCTCGGTTTGATGACGATGGCCCACTTGGAATTCTGGAGAGCTTTAAACACAGACCGGGCAATCTACACAGAGGCGATCTTGCCAAGAAAAGTACGATAGGAACCTGAAAGACCATCATAAGAGATAAACTGAGAGATAGAATGATAGTACTGTTAAGTTAACCATAACAGGAAGGGGGTTTGCGATTATGAGAAGGATAACGAGGAGAAGGGGTTGGTGCTGAAATGAAAGAAGGAGAAGAAATACCTGAACTTGAATTCAAAGAGAGCTTTGACAAGGAAGATTGAGAGTGAGGACAGCGAGAGTACGTATGCAAAGGGGTGGGAGGCCGGTGGACTGGTGGAGAGGAAGGTTTTACCACCAAGGTAGAGTAAAAAATGGGAACTAGTCGAGCACTAAAGGAGAAGGCCACCATGGAAAGACAGAGAACAAATTCCTATAAAGAACACACAGTGTGATAGAAGGGAATAGTCTCACAGAAATTAACATCACGGGAGTGAAACATATGACGAGACACGGGATCATAACAACGATAACCTTTGAATATAGCAGAATAACCTAAAAAGATGCATTGGATAGTCTTATTATCCAGTTTAGTACAAGTTGGGTAATAATTCTGGACGAAGCAAGTACAGCCAAACACCCAAAGCAGAAGAGGAAATAAAGGAGGGTCGGGCTAAAGAACCTGAACAGGAGCCAAACCATGCAAAATCCGACTAAAAGTGCGATTAATGAGGTACACTGCAGTAACTACAATAATATGTCAATAAGACTTAGGTACGTGCATGCCAAAACGGAGGCAACGAACGACAGACATAAATATGGCGATTCTTACATTCTGCGACACCGTTCTGTTCAAGAGTACAAGGACAGATAAGTTGTTGTAAGATACCCTTCCGATTAAGGTGAGAAAGAAAGGCATCATAAATGTACTCACCACTATTATCCTATCATATTTGGCGAACAACGGTGTTAAATTTTGTTTTGCCCATATAGAGGAATTGAATAAACAGAGGTAACACATCGAATGAATAAGATCAAAAATTCTAAACACACGATACATGCGAGGAATATAATTGGCGCGAGTATGTTTAGAGAGTTCATACGTCACAATGAAATTTATGGTCTTTACAAGATTTAAGAAATGAAAAAAATAACAAATGCAAATACTAAAAGTTTGTATGTCCTAAACGGGCATGTCAAAGGCTTAAAGTTTAAAGAAAAAGAACATTGGATTTAGACTCAAGCAAGACAGAAGAAGCCTAACGAATCGATGCAGACGGGTGTGATAGAGGCGGCTCCTCAAACTAATACAGCTCATTGCGCTCATATCCCTTGCCAAAAATCTTCTTCGAACTCGGGTTCTAAAGCAAACAATGAGTAAGGAAAAAAATAACAGCACAATAAAGACCTTTAGGAAGATGACTAATAGATATGAGATTAAAAGCAAAATTAGGAACATGAAGAACAGAGTCAAAGTAATATCAGGGGAGAGAGAGAGAAAGAGAGAGGCAACACCTTTATAACGAATGTATGAGGTGAATCTATCAACAAGGCAAATAGTGCGATTAACAGAAATGACAGGGGCAGAGAACAAAGACAACTCATTAGTTATATGATCATTAGTTCCAAAATCCAGAACCCAAGTAGATTTTGCAGACCAAACATGTAAAGCAGTAGAAATATCTGTGGTTATAGTAGCAGTGGAAGTTGAAGATATGCCTTAAGCCTGAGCAGTAAGTGAGCTTACTTCTGTCACATGTTGAGAAAAGGAAAATTTTGATGAAGACGACATCAACACTTTTTTCATTTGATTTAATCATACTATGCAGTAAAAAGATGCTACCAACAAAAATATAGCTGGAGAAACAACATAACCAAGCACATTGCTGCCGAGAAATTATCGATGACCCCACAAATCCCCAAACTTATATATATAAAGTGTTACTGCAGCAGCAAATCATAACACTGAAATATTTTCAAGCAGACCCAAACAGAATCGAGCAGACCCGAACCAAGTCAATTACAAAATCAAGATCCCGAACAGACGAGGCTTTATCGAGAAGAATTCCTCCTCCCTCTCTTCTTCTAGATTCTTTCTCTTTGTAGAATCTCCCACTACTTGAACAAAAATGGCGGCATCGACTCGACAATCGAGCAGACAAATCCTTTGCCCTCTCTCCTTTCAAAAGATTCTACTCTTCGTCATAGAAACCGCTATCTTATTCTACATCTTCGGCTTTTGCTTTGTTGAGCTCAAGCTTCTCGTCTCGATCCACTACCTTCCACAGATCAACCTCTCATACGCAATGTCGACGGCAATAATGACAGTGAGGTGTGGCAACAACGACGGGAACTTAGGGTTTTAGTGGCTAAAAAGGACGGTAAGGTGTGGCAACGGCAATGTTCGGGTCTACGGCTGTTGATGGGTTTGTAGCTGATGGTCGACGGTGGATGGGTTTGTGGTTAGCAAATTGCGATGGCGTGATGGTTGGGTGAGCGGCAACGGCAAAGATCCACGGCAATGGAGGTTAACTGTTATGGAGATAATAGGCAACCACAGACGGCGACGGTGATGGGAGAAGATTGACGGCGACGGAGGTCTCTAGTGGTCGACGACGACAATTTTGTATCTTTTTTTATTTTGAGTTAAGAAATTGGGTCTAATAACAAAAAGAATAAAAGAATTCTGTAAATTTGGCTTTTATCTCCTTTGAGGTATGGCCATCTATTTATATTAAAATAATAGGTTTGCAAACGGAAGGCAAAATCATAAATAAAGGGAAGTAATAATTCAAAGATAAAGACAATAAATTAAAAGATCTTAATTTCCTAATATATATTAATTCCAATATATTCCAGTATTTCTATCTAAATCACTTTACGGTATTCATCATCCTTCATATAGCTTGTCACTCTACTATTGTCTTAGCATTTTCCCAGCTTAAAAACTACATATCCGGAAACATTTCTACTAGTCATATATGAAATAAACTAAACAACCAAATGGAGAATGAAAAATACACATCAGAAATGGCAAATAAGCTTTTGTAATTTGTCTTTCCTGTAAGTTATGAGGCGAAACTTATGGCTTTAAACCACCAGCTTACTGACTGCCAGTTTTCTTAGAAATGACAACATCAGAAGCAAACTTAGTTTACATTGAGATTTTTAAGAAATATCATGGCAGTATCATGGCTCCTTCTAAGTGGAAACCTATGATACCATGAACTTAGGAAAGATACTAACCTGGCAACCAACATACTTCTTTCAAGGAATTAAAACCAATCCCCATCCTTCCAAACTAAAAAGAAAAGGATAAAACAAGAAACTGCAGAAGGAAAGACACAGAGAAACATATGGGCACTTATAACATGTGAAAGATAATGTGTATTTTTTTATCCCATTTGTGCATTTTATCTTTCACATGCATCTTGTGCAGAGTTAAAAAGCAAACCAAGGAAAGAAATAGTGCAATAATCGTTCAAAGGTACCAGAACAAGATTCGTAATATTTAGTAATGAAGA
Organism: Heliamphora exappendiculata; assembly: GCA_034768845.1. Taxonomy (NCBI): domain Eukaryota; kingdom Viridiplantae; phylum Streptophyta; class Magnoliopsida; order Ericales; family Sarraceniaceae; genus Heliamphora; species Heliamphora exappendiculata. Next base: position 13,596,232 of record JAOTRH010000024.1, on the reverse strand, counting down.
AAAAGGGATCAACAATAAAAATATGTCGATCTAAGCAGAGAGAAATTGAAGCAGTGATGCTAAAATTAAGCAGAAGTTAAGAAATTGCTCATCCAAAGGCCAAATGTTAATATCAGAGCTGGGATAAAATGTATAAATGAACACAACTCATTCCTGTATAGATAAAATAAAAGCAATGGGTGTTTTGTAACAGGAAGTGCAACTATAGATAAACAAAATAACATACAACAACAGAGAGAGAGAGGG
>JAOTRH010000024.1:13544903-13557289 GCA_034768845.1 Heliamphora exappendiculata | reverse complement strand
ATTTTCCTCCACCGCGCCACCACCTGCGTCCCCTCACACAGTGCCACCGGCGATGCCAGCACCGACGTTCTTTATTTCTCTCTCTCGGTCTCTCTCTAAGTCTCTGTTATCTCCCTCTCTCTGTCTATATATATATATATATATATACTCTCTTCCACCCATCTAACCCAGCCGTTTTCATGTTTTTGTTTCAATTTTATCTTCAAGCATGCGAGAGAAGGAGAGACCCGTGTGTGTTGTAAACCTGTGTGCATTGTGAACCATGGGTGTGTTCGCATGTTTAAAACAGTGTGAGATGTATAAGCTCTGTGAGTATGTGTGCGAAATGATGTGTGTGTCTCACTGTGTGTGTGTGTTTGGCCACTGTGTATGAATGTTTGGAAATTGTTCGGTTGTTTCGCAAATCATTAACATCTAAACTTAAATTCAAGTTTTAAAATGTTTCAAACAAATTTTTGTAAATTAAAAGTTTTCTTGGTCAAAATTTTATAAAGAATTTTATGAATGTTAGTTAAGTTATATATATATATATATATATTATCTCTCTCTCCACCACCAACCCTTCACCGCCGCCGACTCTTTCACTCTCCCCACCATGCGACCCCTACACCACCGAACCCAGAGAGAGAGAGACGGCAGAGATGAGAGAGAGAGAGATCAGAGGGAGGGAGAGAGAGAGAGGGAGATCAGAGGGAGGGAGATCAGAGGCATAGAGGAGAGAGACAGACAGACGGCAGACAGAGATAGTGGGTTTGGGCAGTGGTTTGGGGGCGGGTAGTTTGGAAGACTGGTTTTCAAGTGTTTGCGGGTGGTTTGAGAGAGTGATTTTTAAGTGTTTGGAGGTAATTTTGAGAATGATTTTGGATTAGGTAATTTTGGGGTGATTTTAGGGGTAATTTTGAGTTGATTTTAGTATAATGAAAATTTTAATAATTATTTTTAAAATTAAATTTAAAAAGAGGTTAAAGTAATTTTTAAAATTACAAGTTTTTTTTTATTTTTATCAAAAATAGTATAAGAATAAATGTAATTTATCCTAAACTTTATAAGTGTCTAGATATTTAAAATAAACAACCTAACAATCTTAATCTTTTTTAAAAGAGAAAATTTTGAGAAGACTGAAAAGATCCTATTTCAAAAAAATTATAACAATTTGTTTATGATTCAGAATTTTTTTTGTCATTTTGTGTTTTTGTTTAAAGTAATTTTAAATAAAAAATTTTAATTTATTATTTTTTAATTTAATTTTATTTTCATGATTACTTTTTATTAATTTTCTTATAATAATTTAAAATATATATATAATTTAAAAGGTCTTAATAAAAAAATACTCTTAATACATCTCCTAGTCAAAAGTATAAATAAAAAATAAAAAAATATCATCTGTATGCTCAGCCACTTTTCATGTTAGCACTTCAATACTACTACTTATTCTAGTTAATTATTTAAAAATTTAAATTTATTTTATATATTGTTTTTTATATAATTTAAAAAATTATAAAAACTAGTTAAATTTAATTAATTAAAAAAAATAATTAAAATAGAGAGTCATTAAAAGAATATGTTAGAAACATAAATATAATATTGACTAGTTAAATAGAGCTAGTTGGAATTGTCCTTATCATCAATTTTGTTTTTTTTTGTAGCGTTGAAATATTGACACGATTTTTTTTTATTTTATAAAAAAAATTAATTTTTTAAATTAAAAATATTATAATTATTTTAGGTCAAAAAAGTTAAATTATTTAGAATATATATAAAAAAATTTCTTAAAAAACAAATAAGAAAAATAGTGACTTTTTAAATATGGCAGTACAACGTATCACTTTGGCGTTACCTTACAACAAGAATGGATTCGCTCTTGCAATCTCTCCCGCCAAATCTTTCTTTCTCCCCTCCCAGAACCAGAGCACGATCTTCACACTCGGCGCACAATAGCATCCCCATCACCGCTGCCAGGACATCCACCTTGCTTGTAGTAGCAGCAGCGAACACCACGACGAAGAACGATGATGATTACCACTCCACCCTCAGATCTCTCAATTCCAGAGGCCACTTCCCGCGAAAATCCCTCGGCCAGGTTTCCTCATCACATTATATACACTATATATAGAGAAGAGCGAGGTCATTGTGGCTTTTTATCGAACACTTACAGGGCGTTTTGTGTGTGTGTGTGTGTGTGTGTGTTTTGATTGAATCAGCATTACATGTTGAGTTCTTCTTTTAATCAGCAACTTGTGGGTGTGGCTGATGTTAAGGAAGGTGATGCCGTGCTAGAAATTGGACCTGGAACTGGGTCTTTGACTAATGTTCTCGTAAATGCCGGCGCCTCAGTTCTTGCGATTGAAAAGGTCGGTCTGGTTCGACAATTTATCAAACAGTTTCCACTCGTGGAACAATTGGCTTTAGTTTTGATCTTTAAATTTCCGTACTTTAGTACCTAACTGAATTAAAATTCTCAATTGTCCAATTGGTCTGTCTTCTGTATCGACGCTCCATTCCTCCGTTGAACGCGCTTTGTATAAGATGGCACTTTGAAGTGGATTGGGATTTTCTGCCCTGAAATATTCAGGTCTCTGTGTCCCAATACACTTTAAACCATTGAATCATGTCACGAGATTATTGTGTCTCAATATTTTCAATGATTCAATGACTTGCAGTGCATTGGGACATTACATTAGACATAGAAACATGAACATTTCGGGACACAGGATCCCATTCCATTTGAAGTTATTTATTGTCTTCTTATCTTCTTAGATTATATGGACTTATGTTGTACATTTTCTATGAGCTTTAGGATCCCCACATGGCTGCTCTTGTGAGAGAAAGATTTGTAAATATTAACCGTGTGAAGGTAAACTGTACTTTTGGTAATGAATTCCGTTTGTTCTTATTCATATGGCGGAGTAGTTTGTTTATGTTCATTTAATTGAAGTCTTCTTTGAGCACTAGAACAGAAGAATCTCTGCTTGACAGTTAGATTTTTTAAGGTTCATCCGGTTTCAACTGAGATTTTTTTCCTTGCATTTTATATAATATTTTCTTTACAGGGAGAAAAAGGGCAGTTCAAAATACATTTTATATTTGCTCTCGAAAGTAAGAAAAATAATATCCTAAATCCTCACAAAACACTTATCTCGAGGTCTAATTGTTACCTGCTCTTTAGGACCTCCTCATTTTGTTTGTTAGAGTTGTTTACATGCTAAAAAATATTATGTTTCAATTCCATGCCACTATATTAATGTTGCAGTGGTCTTAATATGAATTATTGGCTTATAGCATTATTATGGATCAAGAATGAGAACCTCACAACGGCAATGCCATAAGATAATACAACAATTCATTACTGGTCGGTAAATGCTAGTCATTTTGTCATATATGTAATGCTACTGCCAATATAACATGGATGAACGTACTCGAGGGTCGTAAATGAATATTATTGCAAGTATTGTAAAAATTTGTAATCGTGTAAACAAAAGTAACTATGAATTGCTATTTATTACGAGGGTGTTAAAAGTATGAGGTTTCGAGAGTGTTTCACTCATTGTGTGTGTGTGTGTGTGTGTGTAGGATTTGAGAGTTTTTCACTCACTGTTTTTTTCTTCTTTCTTGGTTTTCCTTTTGTTTTTCCTTCCCTTTTAAAAGCCTTGAAGTTGTAGTGGTGACCTCTTCCTGCTGCTGCTATGCCAATGTGTGCTTCCCCTGATGGCTCTCTAAATCAATGCTTCCTTATCTTCTGGACTTCACCTATCACCTACACTTACTATGCTTTAATGAATGATCTGATTTCATCCTTCTCTGTTCTGGTGTTTTCTTATGCACGTGACATGAGGAAGGCTAAAACATATGAACTGCTAATGTCAAAATGATTAAATGCATTTAAGGAACCACAGGGTTGTAAATATAATGTGTGTATGACACAGACTTGGTCACAGACTCACGGTGGTTGAATGAGTGGATGAACCGTCAGCAAAATGGTCACATGCTTCATAATTGTTCATATAGAAGATGCTTTGAAGTTAAATATTTTCGGTCAAATATCAAATTGTAAACCCCATTTACCTACTTCTTTTAGGCAAAACTTTATTTTTTTGTGCCCGGAACACTTCTGACTTATGTTCTTAGTTTTTTTCTTTCCTTTTCTTTCTTCTCCTTGTTTCTGACCATTATTTTATGGTTCCTTCTTAATGATAATTGATTCTAATTCTTGGTGGAATTTTCACTTTGAACATGTCTCACAAGGATCCACGCATGTGGTGTGTATGTTTGCATGTATGTATATGTAGGTGTACATGGAAAATGTTCTTGCAGTTCTGACCCTCAAACCCATTAGCAAATTATATCTCAACATCTTTACCAAATCCTGCAGGTTTTGCAAGAGGATTTCACAAAATGTCACATTCGCTCACATTTGTTCTCATTGCTGGGATGTAAAACATCATTGGATGGAGCATCACAATTTGCTAAAGTGAGATCTCTACCTCATGTTATTACCATCCTTTGTAGTTTTACTTCACTGTCACGGCATCATTTTAACTACCACTTGCTTTTTGAAGCAATCCTTGTTCTTGGAACAGTTATCTAGTACGAACATATATGGTGCATATATGGTGCATGTATAATATACTTTTGCAGACCTGGTATGAGCATGGCATGTATCATATACTTATATAGCACAGGCACATTCATACATGAAAGTGCTTGTCTTGTTTATGCCTATTTTAGTTTCCTTTTTCCTTTATGATGACAACTAGCTTGGAATGATATAGAAATTGTTTTATTAGTCTATATTTTATTTAGTCTATATTTTCGACCTGAAAGGGTGGTATATGATTTTTCTTTAGATAAGCTCTTATAAAAATACTTTTTACATGAATGAAATAAGTGTTGCAAGGTTTAATTCCTTATGCCCAAATAGGAGGTGATGCCTGTCCAATTATACCTAGAAGACTTTGTGACCCTAGTATTCCATTTATGTTATTTTAATCCATGATATATTGTCATACATTTATATATGTGTTTTATTATTATTATTATTATGTTCTTTCTTTAGCTTAGATTGCTTAAACTGACATCTCCTCTGACTATTAATTAAGAATGTTCATTTGATTCTATCTTGTTGTCAAATTCTGTAAAGTCACGCCTCAAGTCAAAATGTGTGCTATTTAACCCATTATTATTTGTTTTATTTGATTTGCTTGTTTTCAGGTCGTATCCAATATACCTTTTAATATAAGTACAGATGTAGTTAAACTGCTTCTACCTATGGGTGACATTTTCTCCGAAGTTGTTCTCTTACTCCAGGTTTGCATTGGTCTAATTATCTGATAGAATCTCAATTCATCGTTGACAAGTCAAAATTTGTGACTATTCATTTGTTTTTGCTTGCTTTTTTAGTCGTGCATGCAAGGTTATAGTTGCAGAGCTCCAATGAAACTAAAGAAATAAAAACTTACTCACTTGAAATCTGGAATGAAAACTACAAAAGGGACTTGCCTTTAAGAGCGAATTATGGACATATTGGTTATGTTTTTTGAAGGATAACAATGTGTGTAGAATGGGTTTGACAAAAATACTTGTAGTGAAGACTTGGCCTTCTAATAATTCCTGGTCAAAATTAATATGCTTTGACTGGCCCATTGACATACTATCCTCATTGATATTTTCAGGAGGAAACGGCTTTGCGCTTGGTGGACTCATCTTTGAGGACATCTGAATATCGACCTATCAATATTTTCATAAATTTTTATTCAGGTATCCTCTATATTAATTAAGAACACTTTAGTGTCTTGTAGTTGATAAGTTCTATGCTTGGTGTCAACTGAATTAGGATGTGGCTCCTGTCCAGATAGCATTCAGAGCTTGTAAATGAAAGGGCTATTTCTTTTGGAACAAAGTCTTAGTCTTTAACCTTTATGATCGCATCTTCCCATGCCTTCACCTAGTTTTATTATTCTAACCAGATTTTGCTTTATTTTATTCTGGATAGCAACCATCTAGTTAAAGTACAGCTCTCAATGCAAGGACAATTAGTTAACTTTATGCTACTTTCTTTTCTGCATTAAGATGTGTCGTTTGAGCTGTTAAAGAGTTTCAAATCATTTCGTTGGCAAGGTAAACAATTAAAAAATGGTAGAAGATTGAAAACTTAAAGCCCCTTGTCCCTTTTTTAGATGCCACTTGCTAGCATCTTTGCCACTATTCTATATTGAACCTTGAAATGTATAAGGTTTAATCAATTTTGGGGTATTCTAACTTCTGGTTTTTAGTTGTCTTCTTACAAATGAATGGCGAATGAGAATATAGGACAAAATCCATAATGTATGCATAGTGAATTCAACTTCTTTTATAACTTGTTCAATTGTTTGTGCTTTTCTTTCTCAGATCCTGAATACAAATTTAAGGTCCCCAGAACAAATTTCTTCCCTCAACCTAATGTAAGGGGTTAACTCATTTTTCAATCACCGATTTCCATGCATTGTGTAACATTGTCTTATTGCAAATTGAACTGGATATATCATATTTGCCATTAGGTTCTGATCATAGTTTATGTTATTCCTTCTGTTTCGTTTTCTTCTGTCAACCATGGTCTATGAAACAAGAATACTGCAAAATAGGCCTGCTAGGAGTATTAGACACGTGCTCGATACGGCCACATACGTATCTGATACGCCAAATAAGTATTTAATAATTTTTTGAACATTAAATACGTCTTATATATGTGAGGACACGGGGGATACAAGATGGATAGGGTGGATTCATGAGCAATTTTAGAGAATACGTATAGCTCCAATTTTGTAATTTTTAATTGTATTTTTCAATCTGTTATACATTCTATTGTTTTAATTGTATTCATACCCTACTTTTTTGACGTTGTGTCGCACTGCCGTATTTATATCCATATTGTCAGAGACATACACATGATTTCAATTTAAGGGGGGCAAATGGTTCTTATAATTTGTTATAGGGGGGCGAATATTAGATTTAGAAGGAAAAAAATTTCTCAGGGATACGAGCCTATATAATCTTGAAATATTTGAGACTAATACTATTATAATTGGTGGTGGGGGGGGGGATTTGAAGCTTAGGGAGGCGACCGCCCCATCCGCTCTTCTTGGATCCGTCTATGCATATTATATCTATAGTTTGTATCCATATCCGTGCATTTCTTAGACCATGGTTTGATTTATTTTGTTTCCTTTACAAGTATTTAGTTTCACGAGCATGCAAACAAGTGCTGATACCAACATATTACAACTTCAGAAAAAAAATAAAGCGACCCTTCGTAATTTTTGGAGAATGTAGCAGGTGTTTTCCCAGCTGTTTTCCCAGGGGTTAGACTTCGCTAGGAGAAAACCAGTCACTTTTGTAAGGCACTGAAGTTTGTGTACAATTGTTTTGCTCCAAAATTAATCCTACACTTCGTAAGTTTAGTAACTCTAGCTGCATGGACAAGATTTTTTTATCGTTCCCATAGTACATGTTGATCCGAATCAGTAGCGGGAATCAAAAAGTTTACTGATGATTATTCAATTGTGTTTTCTTTTATGTGGATTATGGTTTATATAAGGGTAAGAAGATTGGCTTTATCATTTCGTCTGCCTTTTGTTGTAGGTTGATGCAGCAGTTGTCACATTTAGGCTGAAAAAAGCTGCAGACTATCCCCCAGTTTCCTCCATTAAAAGCTTCTTCTCAATGGTTATTACTGATTTCGATTGTGTATTTCATGACATGTTTTTAGTATTCTATCTTCAACTCTTAATATTACTGTTCACAAGCATTGCACATCTATCGACATTTCTGTTAAAAATTCTACAAAGATTCTCCTAGAACCAACAGTCAATATGCTTCCCAATTCCTATTCAATGTCTTAGTTTTCCTTCCTCATTACCTGGATCAGAAAATTCTTTCCCTTTCCCTCCACGAAGCATATACTTCAAAATATAATACTTCCACCAATCCTGAGGGGTAGCTCCTGGCTTTGTGTTTCAAGGGGTTGCTTGTTGAGTCCTCTTGGGGCTATCAAGGTTTACTCGGTCGTTAATTTTGTGGGCCCCAAGATTAGTTCTCCGTTATCCAGATGTGAGGTACCTCGGCCTAGGGCTGGGCTGAAGACACCTTAGTTATAAATAAATAAATAAATAAATAAATAAATATATATATATATATATATACTTCCATCGGAGACTGAAGAAATAGCTTCTGCAATAATTGGGCTAAGTTATTGTCCTAATTGCTTCTAGACATTGCCATCCTGCCTCTCTTGGGATGTTCACTTTGTCAATACACAAAATGATAGAAACAAACTATAATTAGACTGGAATTCAATATTGATGCATCAAGCTTCAATAATACTAGTATCCAAATTATCCGATGGCGCATCAAGTCCGCATGGTTGACATCTTGATTGTTAATGGATTTAGGTCAATTCTGCATTCAACGGTAAAAGGAAAATGCTGCGGAGATCACTCCAGCATATATGCACATCCATTGAGATTGAAGCAGCTCTTGAAAATGCTGGTCTTGTAGCTACTGTAAGTTAATCCATGGTCACTTGATAGCTGATTATTTCTTATATATTGAGCATCTCTCTCTACTGATCTCTCTCTTGGTCATTAATGCAGTCGAGACCCGAGGAACTCACATTAGATGATTTTGTGAAGTTGCACAACTCGTTCTCAAAGGTATAGTGCTGCTCTGTGTTATATGGACTCACTAGTTTTGATGGAATACCCATGTCGACACAACACATGCGCGGGTACGGGATATGTGTCAGGTGCGACTATTTTTTATCGAACACGGGTAAGATCTCAATCATGAAATAATATTGAAGAGTGAAGATGATATACTAAAACTAGATCTGTGCAACAAAGCTTTTATGGATGAAAACAAATGCTTGATGTGAGAAATCAGGATGTATAAACCAAAAAATATAAGAAGAAACTGAAACAGTGCCAATTGCTCTTCGTTTCAATTTTTTTATCATATTTACGCACTCATATTTAATTTTTAAATACTTTTTAGTTGAGTTTGCATATTCAAAGTTTAGAGATTTTATATGTCCGATCCTTAAATACATGCGCGTGTACCCGATATTCGTACCCGCATAAATGTTGCTATAAGACATGAAAATGGGCATTCTGGAAATTTGTTGCTTTTTCTTTTGTGGAGCTAGAAAAAGCAGCTGTTTTATGTCTTATCAAATGCCTCTGCCATTATTCTATCCATTGATCCAGCATCAGATTTGAGAAACAGCAGATGGGTTTCAATCAGTGAATCTAATATTAATAAGCTGAAGCACATAGTTTTACCATAATATTTGTTTCTCATACTTCAGATCAATAAAGAATAATAAGCCCTCCTCCTTTCTTATGGTCATCTTAATCCTCCATGTCACCATCACTTCTAAGTTTTTACACAAGTAGGGTTACAAACAAATTGAGCCGAGGCCAATATTGCAGTGTTAAAACTCTTCGTTGTCTATTTGTTGAACTCGAATTCACACTCGAGCTTGACTCAAATATTTCTGAGTTCAACTTGTTAAATATTAATTCAGACGGGCATTGCAGTCTTAAAAATCAGTTTTTTATTTGTTGAACTCTAATTCAAGTTCAAGCTCAAGCTCGAATATCTCTGAGTTGAACTTGTTAAATATTAATTCAGAACGAATTCACTTGAAGCTCTAATTAAAAGTAAAATTACATAATCCTATTATGGGGTAGTTTGGTAAAGTTACTGTTAGTAGTATTTAACTTGCTGTTACTAAATTTAGCTATAAGTTACAAAAAAAAATTTAAACATTTAACTTCTGTTATAATTTATAATTATTTTTTTTTAATTTCAATTACAAGTTTTACCAAATATTCATAATTTTTACTATAAGTTACAATTTATAAGGTATTAGTTTCAGTAATGTTAATACTATAATATAGATATTTTTTTATTATCTATATATAAAATATAAGTTACATTACTATTTGATATATAACGGTTTTAGTATTATTACATATTTACGTTTGGTTTGAATACACATTCTATCGAGCAAGATCGAATAACCTCAAAACTCTTGTGAATAAATTGATTTGTTTGCAAGCCTAGAAAATGTGGCAGTTGGGGCTAAAAACTGCAACATGCTTTTAACTTCTGTTTAACTTTTTTATTTTTATTTTAAACAAATCTTTATTATTTATTTAAATTATTATAATTTTTTGACTTTTCTAGTCAAATTTAAAAAGTAATTTTTTAACTAAAATATAAAAACTTCAAAAAAAAAGTCAATAAGTTAGAATTATATATTATTTATTTTCATTTTTAGGTAATTTCTTTGTCTTTTTATTTTTTTTATTTTTTACTTTTTAAATTCAGGACAAATTAAAAAAATGTATAAAACTATGGAAAAAAACAAAAAACAAAAAAAAAAAAAAGAAGAAGAAGAAGAAGAAGAAAGAAATTAACCCAAAAAGTGTTCTTCAATCAAACAAAGCATGAAAAATATTAAAAGTTGTTCTTCATGAACCCAATTAACCAGAAACACAAGTCAATAATTAACTGTGAGATACACAATTATACAATTAATTCTGTTACTTATGAGAATGCTATATGTAACTATCGGATTTCATCAAAGATTTCCTCAAATCCTCTTTAATGTTCTAAATTATCAACCATGGAATTGATAAACAAGATCCAAAGACCTCAACTTTGTAGCCTGCGGATCAAACCCCAACGACGACGAACCCCTCGCCAAATCGCGCTCATACGATCGCCGCTGCTCCGCCGCGGCGGCGGACGACGGCGACAGCGGCCGCTTGTGACGCTTGTTCTGAATGAAACAACCTCTCATCCGCTCTTCCACCCCATCAATCGTGGTCTTCGAGGTCTGCTCCGCTTCCGCCTCTTCCTCGCCGCCGTCTTCGTCACCGAATTGCATCGGCTCGTCGTCGTCGAAGTTGATTCCGTTGCCGACGGCGGAGGAGACGGAGTTTTCGGCGGCGGCGGGAGGAGGAGGGGGAGGAGCGAGAGGGAGAGAGAGTGGGGGTGGTTGGAAGAGGAAGGAAGAGAGGTGGTGGTGGGCGGAGTGGAGGGCGGCGGAGATTTGGTTGATTTGGGATTGGTCGGTGGTGTTTGGGAGTTGTTTTGCCATTTGGGTTGCTTGTTCTAGCGCTATCACCAGCTCCGTCAATGCCGAAACCTCCGTCACCATCTCCATTTCTCTCTCTCTCTCTGGGTGGCATCAACAGTTCAGATATCTGTGTCGACTCGGTAGGTTTTTTTTTGGAGTCATTTCGAGATGAGTTTAGATCTAAAAATTATAAAAGAATTACATAACATATTTTAAGTACAGGACTTATTATATTTCAATATATTTTATATATTCTGAGTTTTATTAAAATAGTTAATATTAATTATTTAGCTATTCACTAAGTTTGATTAGTTTTTAAATTAGCAATCTTGCTCACGCGTGGCGCGTAAGTTATAAAATTGCAAGAGATTCAAAATTTATAATTTATCTTTTTAATATTTTTAATTTTTAATTTATTTTTTTAATATTTTAAAAGAGAATATAAAAAATATGCTTGTATGGGCTAAACCTCACAATTTTACTTATTTTTATCTTTTATTGAATTTTTTTAAATTTTTAATTTCTTTTTTTACTTTTTTAAATCGTCTCTAGATGAACTCAAAAAATAAAAAAAAAATTTAATCAAAAGATAAAAAATATTCACTAAAAAAGAAAATAAATAATATAGAATTTAGTTTATTAGTTTATTTTTATTTTTTTTGAATTTTTTATATATTTTAATTAAAAAAATTTATTTTTTTAGTTAATCTCAACGAGCAGAATTTAAAAAGTATAATAGTTTAACTAAATGATAAAAAAAATTTACTAAAAACAAAAAATCTACCATGTAAAATGAGCTAACAAGCAACATTCTCCCATTCAAGAATATTAAATTATTTTTAGAGTTCTTTTTAAATAAAATGTTATAAAAGATTTTTCAACTTGAGTGTTTTCTTTTTATAATAGTATAAATAAATAAAAATAATTGTTACTTTTTTATATAAATGGAAACAACTGTTGAATTTTTTTATTTAAAATTGAAAAAAATAGTTTTAAAAAATTAAAATTCATAACTCTCTTACTTTTTAAATTAATAAATTAGTCTTAAAATTGTTTTTTTAAAATTTTAGGTTTGAAAATGATATTCAAAATTAAGAGAAATTTTAAAAATTCATATTTTTTAAATTTTTTTCTAAATGTAGATTTTTTAAAAATAATAAGTAATTTATCAAAATTTTAATTTTTATTAATTTTACATAATTTTATATTCAATATAAATTTTGATTGATAGGTTTCAATTAGTATGTTTTAAAAATATTAATTTTAT
>JAOTRH010000024.1:13478376-13541949 GCA_034768845.1 Heliamphora exappendiculata | reverse complement strand
AAAATTCATAGATCTACTGGAAAGTTGTAAAGGTCAGCCAACTAACACCATATCATATATCAGCCTAGAGTAACCTATCTTCTTGACTATGCACAGTTTTTAAATTTTTCATAGTCAAAGAAAGGTATTTTGTTGAGACAATTGTCCATGCAAATTTCAAGTTTCTGTTAAAAAACCAGCTAGATCTACTTGGCTTTGCTCTCAACAAAGAAGATTGTAAAACTTTCTTAGACCTACTTGTTCCAGCTCTCAGCAAGGTAGATTGTAGAAATCTTCTTACAACTTGAACTTTGCATTTGAAGTGGTCTTCTTTAACAGTCTTTGGCCAACAATGAAATTTTGTAGAATTTTATGTCCAATGGCAATTGTATTTTTAAAAACGGGAGAGGTTGGAATTATATAATTACAGTAAGTGTAATGTGCCGGCTTTCTAAGTAGTCTTAAAGCCTAATTTTTCATTTTTCTTACCTCTTCTAATAGGCCTTAGATCCTGATCATATAATTCTTGCATTGTAGCTATAATATACATTAAACATAAATTTCAAGTTACCTTCTTTTCATACTAAACTATCATTCCGGAACTATAGTGTTTAGATCTAGCTTTCAATGTCTCTTTGTTTAATCTATTGTCGGGGAAAATCGATGCATATAAAAGAACCATTGAACTATAGATGGCTCTGTTTGAGTAACTTGTTTATTGGCTTATTTAGTTTATAAACAGTTAAATAAGTAATTTCGTTTGGATTACCAAATAAGTAAGATTTAAACTAATAAATAAATAAGTCAATAAGCAAATAAGCCACTAATCTAAATAAACAACTTTTTAATAAGATTTAAACTAAATATTGTTACTTATTTAAGCAAATAAACAAAAATAAGCAAATAAACAAATAAATCACGTAAAAACTAAGATAACTAAACGAACTTACTTATTTTTATTTTTGTTTATTTCATAATAAACAAATAAAATATTTATCCAAACAAAACCTATGTACAAAAGTAATAAATAGATGTATTCATAATTATTAATGCGTATGCTACATAATTATGACTACATAATCAGGGCGTATACCATAAAAGTTCTAAAAAGTAAATAATTACTAAAAAGTAAAAGTAGGAAACAAATTGAAAAAAAATAAATTAATTAACATATGTTTTTATTTTTTGCATTCAATTGATTGGAATATTAGATTTAAAAATATTATATTTTTCCAAATTAACTTTACTCACACAATTCACTTAGCAGTAAAATTAAAGTCAAAATAACTCAGTATCAACATCACGCCCGTTTAGAATAATTACTTATTTATTTATTTTATTTTATTTTTTTTAATAAAAAAAATTCATTGTTTAATCAATTTATTACATGTTTCGACTCTTCTTATTGAGACGAGTCAAATAAATAAAATTTTTTAATCAAAATATATAAAAACAACTCAAAACAAACGAAAATAAGTCCAAATAAACCAAGAAGCCAAAATTTGGCTATGGTTGGACTAACTTTGATAATTTTTGCTTATTTTTATTTTTTTTTTGAACCTTTTTCACTTTTCGATTAAAATTTTTACTTTTTTGAATTGTGTCGATGAGATGAATCAAAAAAGTAAAAAAAATTTATCAAAAAATAAAAAAAGTTTACTTAAGGCAAAAATATGTAACATAAAATTTAATTTATTGACTTATTTTTTGTCTTTTCTAAATTTTTTTAAAATTCTTATTAAAAAATTTAACTTTTTTGGTTTGTCTTGTTGAGAGAAGTGGAAAAATATAATTGTTTAACTAAACAATATAAAAGTTCATTAAAAATAAAAATAAGTTAAATAAAATAGAAAATTTTAGCCAAATGTCCAAAAAAAATAAATTTTAACGCGCAAAATTCATAAACAAAAATTTTAACGTACAAAGTCCAATTACTTGATTTCTCTCAAAAATATCCTGCAAATCGATAAATTTATCTATTTTGTATAACAAATAGATAAATTTATATATTTGATATTCATCTGTTTAATGTAAACATATTTGATATGCAAACAGATAAATTTATCTGTCTGCTTATTTATGTTTAACAGATAAACTTATCTGTTTGCATTTTAACACAGATAATGCAAACATATAAATTTATATGTGTTATTTATATATGTTTTGAAAAGGTACAGATAAATTTATATGTGTTATTTATATGTGCTTTAATAAGATAGATAAATTTATTTGTATTTTTTACACGTTTTTTTTAATAAAAGACAAATAAATTCAGTTATATTTTTTATACATGTTTTGAAAATGCATATATAAATTTATCTGTTGTAAGATATTTTTGTTTCAAAAGAATTTTATCCGTTAAAATTTTTATGAGAATGGATCTTACTCGTTAAAAAATCTTATATTAGATAAAAAATAGTAAACGACCTATAAATTGGACTGTTTACCAATTTTTTGAATAAAATAAATAAATAAATAATTATTCTAAACGGGAAATATTGTTTATTTTTATCTTTAGTGAACTTTTTCATATTTTGAATAAAAATTTTTACTTTTTCTGTCCATTTCATCGAAATGATTCAAAAAAATAAAAAAATTTAAATAAAAAATAAAAAAAAGGTAGCAAAATTAACGGAATTTAGCTGTTTTCCCCTTTATTTTTTTGCCAGGAATTGAATAATGGGCTGAGCTTCCTGGGGTGACCATTGTCGGCCCAGGCCCAACTAACTACGTCAGCAAGGTGGCCCAGCCCAACCCCAGCTCATATCCTTGTTAGATGAGGATTCGGTTCTACAACTCAAGGCTCAAGCTCCCTTCACTCTGTAGGTTTTCACTGATCTTCCTCCCCAGGTAATGAACCTGACGATCCAGAAATCATCTCTCTAGTTTGCATCTGTAGATATTTTGTTTTCCTTGAATCGCAGAACTTCTTTTGTTTCGTTGTTTATTCTGATCTGACGTCTGATTTCTTTCAGATCTTCAGAATCACTGCATTCAACGATTCTCGGATCGTTTGATCGTAAAGCTTCAGCGGAAGGTACGAGATCTGGTCTTTGTTTCACAATTTTGAACGCAAGTATTTTACTTCTCGATTTTGAACTGTTTTTCCGGTGATTCAGTGTTTCTGGAATCTGGTTTTGATTGCGATCTATTTCTTATCATCTATCGATCTGAGTGTGATCTGTATGCGTTGATCGGAGCTTTTCGTTATTGTGGCCCAGATTTTGCCTTTTGCTGTATGTTGACTGGATTTGTGTTTTTTCTTTCTGGATGGATTCGTTTTAATATCAAAATGAAACAAATAACAAAGTAAATTAAAGTTGTGTTAAATCCACTGTTATTTTAGTGTTGGCTGATTTAGTATATGTTCGGTCCTTTTTTTTGTGCTGATTTGCTTTAATCATTGTTTGATTTCATTCTCCAGCTGACAGATTTTCATAGCAAATAATTGTAATGGATATTGAAAGTGTCTTTATATATCTGATTTTTTATTATAATTGAAGGAACTTAATGTCAGCCTAAATGAGATGATTTTTTTCCCTTCTTTAGATAAGTCAGCGTACACGATATGCTAGTTGTGTTGTTTTGAAGAGCTTGGAGGAAGATATAAGATCTTTACTTCAAGTTGAGTGCTGATATAATATACAATATTACAAATGACTAATCTCAAGATCAATTTCTTGCAGTTCTGGTATTGGTTTAAGTGTTCCCAAGGTATGTCGGTTGGAGAGGTATATTAATATTTGGAGGTAAGGCTACCTGTCTCACCTTTTTTTTTTTTAAATTATGAAAAGCAACAGAACCTTTTTTAAGGAAAGGAAAAGAACAAGAAGAAGAAGTTCTCCAATAAAAGAAAGAAAAAAAGAGAGAAAATTACAAGCACATACATCAGCATGACACCAGTATGTAGATATCAAAAACAAAGAAATTCACTTGAAGAGAGGAGAGACTGAAGTCTAAATGGAAGACGTATAACAAATTTTGTCCCAAAACCCTTGAAAATCTTCACGCTTATCCTTAAAACCCTTGCATTCCTTCCAACCTAAGGACCCAAAGCATAGCACAGTAAACACATGTCCAAAGTACTCAGCCTAGTACACTTCTCCATAGTACTCAGCCTTTTTATTGGAACTAAAATCCTGATCAGATACAAGAAGTTGGAGTCACCCAATCCATCTCCACCAACCGAAACAATTTGTGCCATGAACCCATAGCAGCAATCAATTCAATAATAAATAATCAATAGATGTGATAAATAGATTCCTCTCCCTCTCTATGCATAACACACCTTGAACTTAGAAAGGAATTTAGGCTGCCTCCTCTGAATGATGTCATTGGATTTCCCATTAACAACTTGCATCCCCCAACATTCTTAGCACTGAGGCAACATGTCACCAAATATATTACAATTCTCATTAGGAGATCAGGAGATAGACCTCCCATTATTTAAATTGCAGCTCACAAATCTCAAAGTAATTAATCGGACAATGTTTTCAATGATTCTTTAACTTCACTTCTTTCTTCTAAACAAATGTTGCATTTCGTTTCCTGAGTTACCCGATATGTCTAATGAAATGCAAAACAATTATTTAGAGACTCATTTCTTCGTATTTTATTACAAAGCATGTCTTCTTGTTAGTTCAAATTTGTAATTGTCTATTGTGCACAAAATGTGTGTTTTATGCATTGTGTACCTTTTTTTTATTTATTGAAATAACCTTGGCAACATAAATTTCTATTATATTACTGGTGAATCTTTGAGGGTTCTTCATAGAACACTAATTTGACTAGTGAATTTGTTCTTGTTTAATTTTCTTCTTATTTTTCCTCTCTTTTTCTATGTAGAGTCGACAAATATTTTCTCATTTTGAGCTTGAGGAATATGAAGCCAATATTTTGTGGCAACCTAGATTATGATGCTCGCCAGTCAGAGGTTGAGCGACTTTTCAGAAGATACGGAAGAGTTGAAAGAGTGGATATTAAATCTGGTAAGTTATTAAGTTGATTGTTTATTCTTTCTCCCTTTCAATGAGTTGTTGACTTTTTCTTTAATTTTCTTACTCTTCATTGTTATATCTGTGTTTTTCTTGTTATTTTGACACCACTTGGGGTGGCCGAGCTTGTAAGAATTATAAGCATCAGTAAGCTGTGCAGCAGTCTTAATCAAGTTCTGTTGTTCTAGCATGGTAGTGGAATTATGCTTTTGAATCTATTTTACGAATGCCAGGCAGGATTTTCTGACTGAGGCATCCGTGTATCACAAACCCAGTCAATGCAAGTGCAGTATGAATTTAAATTGCTAGTTTCACATGTCTGTTAACCCTACTGTTCCATGGTAACAAGATACCCTTTACAAAACGTGGATTTTAGGATTCAGCAGTGGTCCCAGAGCAGCAAATCAATTCAGCTGGGGATGAATGCAATCATAGAAATATTGCTGCTTCTACTTTACCTGACAATTCTCTTGCATGGCCACAACATTTTCAGACTACTTGAGACATGACTGGGAGCGTTCTTTTGAGTTGTAGTAAGATTCCTTCATATTTCACATGTAATAATAAATGAAATGCGACATCCGCTGCACTTTTTGGCTCTTATCTTGCATGGCCACACCATTATTGGGATCACAGGACGCGGCGGTAGAAGAGTTTTCTGTCATGTTTTAGTTGCTAAAGAGATAAAGTGTAATAAAGGAAAAGTTTAACATACGGTCATGCAAATATGATCATTTCAGAAACTGTTTGACCCTTTCTCATAGCACTTTGTACCACGGAAAAAGACTCTTGTCATATCAACTGATTTGATTTCTAAATGGAACCTTAAGCTTTTATAGTGGAACAAATTTTTACTTGTGTTCAAAAGAATATACAAGTTGGAAATGCCCTCTCTTTGTCTATTGGATTGTACTTCTAAAAGAATAAGGTGTTTGTTCACTTACACGTTTAACTTATACGTATATGTGAGGGAAAGAGAGAGCACGTTTCTTGCCATGATTGTGAGCTTGACCTCTTGTCTTTTGAAATAGAGTAAAGCTTAGAATATGCATTGGTTTCATTATTTTATGACATATATGTTAAGGCACTATCCAATAGCTGCTAGGAAATCTCAGCCGATATCCTAAAGGGTCAATATGTTTCTTGAAATGATTATTGTTGTACGGCTTGTATATGATATTTTTCCTTTTGAGAAAAATGAGTCTTTTCTTGTGTTGTAGACCCCGAACGTCAAGTGTTCGTTTGTGTTTTCTAAAAGAAATAAAACAATTTGAATTTTTTCTTCCTTGAATATTTCAATAAATAAGGATTATATTTAATTTGACGTAGTTATTTGGCTAAGTCCACATCATCTGTCTTGAAGTTTTTCCTATTGAAAACTTAAACCAAATAATGGTTTAAAGCAAATTTGTTCGAAAAACTCGTTCTAAAAAATGGACCGAACATTCTGAACGATTTTTTTGGCGCAGGATTACTTGGAATGTCCATGCTCTGCCTGGATGGATGAGTCTTCCCCATTTCATGTCTGGTTTGTGACCAAGGTTCATAGTTATGTTTTTCCAGAAGAACCGACCCGATCTGCCCTGGCACCACCATCCTACATTTCCCTGTGACACTATTGCCTTTTCATTCCTTATGACCTTTGCTCAGTCCACAATTTCCACATAGATTTCATGATCATCTCGGACCTAATGGCAGGTGTTGTGTTCACTTCTTGACATATTTTATGTAGTTTTTCGTACCCTTTTTTTGTATGCATTGATTGGTATCAGTCAACAATTTGTCATACTGTAAAGTGTCTTCATGAGAGGTTTCTCAAGCCAGGTTTTATGTGCACATTTGCTTTCGTAATGAAAACTTAAACTGTTCGCCTCTGGTTACTTACCAGTTTAACTTTACAGGATTTGCTTTTATCTACATGGAAGATGAGCGAGATGCTGAGGATGCAATTCGAAGACTGGACAATATAGAGTTTGGTAGAAAGGGCCGCCGACTTCGTGTCGAGTGGACTAAGGTATTGCGGGTGATGAATTGGGATTGTTTGAGCGCTACATTGAATTGATATCCAATTAATACCATTGTGTTTCCTTTTATCATTTTTGTTCGATCATTTTGTTTGAGTTGAACAAATAGGATTCTGAACATGATCTTCATTTTTATGTTCATTTTGGTGCCCACTCCTCACCAGGGGAGCAATTATTCCTTTGTTACTCCCTTTTGTATCTGGTTTTTTCTCTTCGTTTTTTTCCTCATTTTATCAAAATGTTACAAAATGGACAAAATTCATTGCCCTTTCAATGTCAAGCTCCTGCTTAGTAATTAGTCTCCAAACTTCGTGATAACTTGATCTGAACAAAAAAATGTTGCAGCAAGAGCGGGGTATTAGAAGGCCAGGCAGCTCAAGAAGGTCTTCAGCTAATACGAGACCCTCAAAAACTTTGTTCATCATTAATTTTGACCCAATCAATACAAGGACAAGGGACCTGGAGAGGCACTTTGAGCCATATGGGAAAATATTAAATGTAAGGATCCGTAGGAATTTCGCCTTCATTCAGTACGAATCACAAGAGGATGCTACCAGAGCATTGGATGCAACACATATGAGGTTTGATTTTGCTTTAACAATTTCTAGGATATACTCTCATGGACTTCGATTTCGAAAATTTTCCTATTGAAAGTTGTGGATTTTGAAGGTATTAGATTTTGCTTTAACAATTTCTTTAGGTCCCTCCCCTTCCCCCCTCTCTCTCAAAACATATAATCAATTGTTGGAATAATTGAAAGAATGGTGGTGTTGATATATTGTTTCAAGACTTTCCTTAACATGCCTTGTGACCTCTTGAGCTTCTAATTTAGTCTAACTTTGCTTTGTTAAATAAATGATAACAGCAACCTCATGGACCGGATCATTTCGGTAGAATATGCTGTTCGAGATGACGATGACAGAAGAATTGGGTACAGCCCTGATAGCAGAGGACATGGCATGTCTCCAGAGAGAAGAAGCTTTGATCGCCGGCGCTCTCCCAGTCCATATCGTCGAGATAGGGGTAGCCCCGACTACGGACGCGGATCCAACCCAAATACCAGACGCGAGCCAAGGGGAAGTCCCAACTATGATAGAGGAGAAAGCCCAGTCAACGAGAGATATCACAGGTTAGTACTATTCTGAAATGGTGATGTTGGTTGTCTATACCTAAGTGCTTCATGTTCCCTTTATAACAAGGAAAATGAAGGAAATAATAATAATAATAATTATTATTATTATACCAATAATAATAGTAAATAAATAACTTCTTGCTTCCAAAAAGGGAAAAAAATGAGAGAAGGGAAAAATCCTCGTGAAATTTGGTTTGGATTTGTTTTATTCTCTTTGGCATGGTGTTTGTTGGATTGGACTTTCAGTACTTAGGGCTAGGGTTGATGCGGAGGATGGGATTGAATAAAATAGCAGTGATAAAATAATTCCAAGGGCTTCACATATATTTTTAATAATATGAGATTATAAATAGAATTTCGCACACTGTTAAATTTTTTGTTTGTATTTGGTTAGAGTGGAATAGAAAATGTGTTAATAGTTGAGTTATTTTTTACCATTGGGTAAGGGAAAAATAATTTAGAGTTTGATACTAATAAACACAAGTGGAGGTGACATTATTTATCAGAAATTCGATACTACCAATCTAATTTTGTAAAACAAATGTGTGAATAATAATTCGAAGAGACAAACTCTGATTCTATGGGACCTATATGTTATTTTCTAATCCGATCCTATCCGTCCCTTGTCTGGGATAACAAATAAGCACCACATGGGGTACTGACGGGTACCTTTCGTGATATAAGTAATAGGACTCCTGGTATCATTATCTTATTGATCGCAGTGCTAAATTTTCCAAAAACTCAAGTAAGTCTTCCAAAAAGAGAATAAGCAAGTGGTCAATAGCACTGCGGCCATCATTCACAGTATATATATTCTTGTTACTAACAATATGTGAGGTCTAAGGTATTACAGTAATATTACATACCAAGACAGTAATCACAAAACCAACTACAGAAGATGTTTTCAGCCAATCATATGCACCCAGACACCAATCACAAAACCAACTACAAAAGATGTTCTCAATCATTCATGCGCATGAGGGGATCCACGTGCATTCGAAAGGTTGACAACCAAATCTAGCCAACTTGTCCCGTCCTTGCTCAAGAAATCTAACTTGAAAATCCTACTTGCCTGTACCCTAACTCGATCAACTTGTTCGATCTCCCTATTCTATCAATCCCACTTTTTGTTCTCTCGATCAAGATACCCAACTCAATTGGTGCCGTTTATCCGTAGAAAAAGAAGAAAGTTGTCTTTAAGTTGATCTTTCTTGAGAAAAGGCCCATGGGCAAACCATCAATGAAACAAATTTCTTTTATTAATTACGTGGTTGGTTCTGTGTCCTGAACTTATCGAAGGTATTATTTATTTGTCACATGGTCCTGGGACAAACATGGCCTTGTGGTCATGCTGACCTATATTTTGTGTGCATTGACAATGCAGTCGTTCGCCTCCACCAAGAGAAAGGTCTCGGTCCTGAGGAGACAAGGAGTAGAGAACTTCAATCCAACGGTTTTTTAGGACCTTTTTGGTTTCCTATTTGTTTAGCACTTTTCTTTAGTATTTGTTATTTTTCTCTTTCTGTTTCTTCCCCCTCCTTTTCTGGTTATTTCTGTGCTAGTTTGACTTTAATATTTGCACTTGTTATGGCCACTCTTGGCCAATGGAACTGCTATGTTGTTTGGAGGACGGATTTTCTTTTTTGGAAATTATGTCTTTTGTGTTCTATTATTGCATTGAATATGTTGTTTGAGGAGGGATTTTCTATTTTGGAAATTATTTTTTTCTGTTCTAATGCATTGAAGATTATTAGATCATATGAGAATCTCGAGATACTAAAATCTCAAGATATATCTAATAATTTTTAATGTATTGAAACATAGGGACAATTTTAAGAGAGAGAACCAGCCAACACTTGCAATAATTTTGTTTGTAGTTTTTTGGTTATTTTTGTTTTTTATTAAAATATTTATAATGCTTTTACTTTTTATTTTTAAGTTGTAGTATTTGAGATATTGATATAATTTTTTTTTGTGAGGAGAGTTAAGGTTTTTTAATTGAAAGTATTATAGTATTTTTATTTTAAAAAAAGTTAGTGTGTTGGGGATAAATGTAAATTTTTATGTCATGTTCTCACACGTTTTTATCCAGTAATTTATGATTTTTTTTGAATTCTTGATAACGTGTGACATGGATTGTATTTGTTTTTTTCGTTTTGATTTTTTTTTTTATTCATCTGATGATTATAATTTTTTCTGTCACGTTCTCGCATGTCTCTATCTTGTAATTTATGATTTTTTTTATTTTTTGATAACGTGTGACATGGATTGTATTTATTTTTTTCTTGTTTTGATTTTTTTTTTTCATCCAATTCTAAATTATGAAAAAATCTAACTTTATCTTTTATTTTTGATATCTTTATTCCTTTTTAAATTTTAAACCTTAATAATTTAATTATTATTATTTACTTACTATATTATTCTAATTTCTCATTAATTTTACTCACTCAATGTTTACAAACTATTCTTGAACATCTTTCTCCTCATCTTGTTCTTCATTTTTTTTTCCCGAATTTCTAAAGTGAACCCAAGAACGGGACACCTAATCTCTGTACTTTTTTCGTATTTTTTTATTCTTAGGTTCACTTTAGTTATCCACATTGTTAGTTTTGTTGACTCTATAGATTATTCGTGTAAATTTTAAATTTATTAAATATTATTTAGTGTATGAATAAATAATATTTATTTTAATAAAAAAATAAATAGTAAAGAGATCATATTATTTATTTTTTAAAACTCAATGGCGTTTGATTAACTTCAAATTTTGAATGAATAATTTACACTAACATCTGCAAAATGAGTAGTTTTATCAAAATGGGGATCTGGCGTGAGCTCCATGGGCTACATCAGCACCCCTTGCTGATGATTTGTTTATTTTTTTTTTTTCTATTTTTTTAATTTTTGACTAAATATTTTTTATTTTTTAGAATCGTTTTGATAAGATGAACAGAAAAAATTTAAAAAGTGCGACAAAAAGATAAAAAAAAAAGTTAATTTAAAAAAGATAATATTAAAATTTAAAAAGTATAATAATTTGACAAAATAATAAAAAATAAAAATAATCAAAACGAAATAAACATAAGCAAGTATCCCAAAGGGGCCATTGCATTTCTAATACTTACTAATATAGGGTATAATTATCATTTTAAAGTAAAAATATTTTTTTTTTAAAAAAACTTGTCATACCACCAAACCTTTTTTTTTTTTTCAAATTTTACTAAATACTTTAGTGCACTAAAGTGAAAAGAAACATTACTTTTTATTTAATCCTTTTAATAAAAAACATAAAAATTTAAAAGTCGGCGAGTTAAAGGAAAACCATAGTAACGTCAAGGATAAAAAAAATTTAAAAAAAATTGCTTGTTACCAACTGAATTATAAGCAAACAAACACATTTATTTCTTCAAGCTCACCTGGTAAAAATTATACAAGGGCAGTTGAAATTATAAATATATAAATCATATGATTAAGATTTTAAGCATAAGTTATGTTACAATTTTTGACGATTTTTATAAGATAAAACTATCGGAGTCCGCTGTGTTGAAATTTTAGATAATGTTAAGTGAGTTGTAATGTTAGAAAATGTGTAGGTACAACATCTTCAATTAAAAAAATTTATAACCTCATCGCTCCAGTTCTTTAAGGTATATGATCATTGTGTCATACATTTTCACATCATGTTGCATTCTTTCATAGACACATATCTCTACGATTTTATTGAATAAATCTTTTTACAAAATTCTTCTTTTGAGGTCTGCTAGTCACTGTTTACCTTCAGGTGAATAACGCTGGACGTATATCGTTTGCTGGACAGCGCTAGTAGCTCACCATACAGTGCTGATCTTGTCATATTTGCTGGATACCATTGGACACCGCCAGTGGTATAAAAGTCCAACGATTTTCTAGCCTAATATAATTATGTTTTACCTAAAATTTTAGAGAGACATAGAGAGAGGCACATGAGAGATTAGTAGTTATGAGATATTTGAATTTCATATTTTCAATCTAGATTCATGCTTTGGTATTTGCTTATCTAGATTAGTTTTTATTCATTCACACTTTTTACACACATTGTTTTGACTACCATCATCATTAGTCGTGGAAACGGAACCGTTGGATACGAAGATCGAAGCGTGAAACTTCGTAGTTGCTGTTAAATCAAAAAGATGGTCACATCCATCTATGGTGGATAGCAAGTTTGTAAAAGGTTGCGGAGTACTTTTAGGCCATGTTTGTTTTGACGGATTAATAGTCAGTTCGGACTATTAGTCCTAAGTATAGTCCAATACCACGTTTGTTAAGTTTTCGGATTAATAGTTTGGGCGGACTAATCCGAACTTTTAGTCCGCCAAATAGGAGATAATTAGTGAAGGGGGAAGTGTGGGATTAAGAATGTTTGGATTAAGGAGTGAATTTAAAAATTTTCAAAAATAATAAGAAATATTAAAATATTAAAATAAATAACATAAAATTTAACAATAACATAAAATTTAACTTATTAATTTATTTAAGTTAATTTTAAAATAAATTAACTTAATACAATTGTAAATTATTATCTAGTATGTTATTTAATTATACTCAATTCAAACAAAAAAAAATTAACCACACCTCACTACTAATCCCGCTTCATTACCAATTCCCCCTCACTACTAATCCAATTCAATCTAATCCGGATTATCAAACGAACCCTTAGAATTAGGTGTTTCAGGTAAATGTTTGTAATTTCTAAGCATTTGAAGTATTATAACTTATTTTTTTTAATAGTGAAATTTGCTAGTGCATCGGTCAGTAGTTTTTATTTGAGGAGATATTTCTCTCATAGAGTTTCTACGTAAATCAGGTGTGTTATCATTTTGATGCAAATGTTTGTGGTTTATTTGGTTGTGGGTTACCGGTCTTCATTTTTTCAAGTTACAAATATTTATTATAAAGAAAAAGTTATAATCACTCTCTTATTTAATTTTTTTTATTTTTTATTGACTTATAAATTAAAATTTAAATTGAAATGTTAAAAATTAAAAATTAAAAATTAATTTTTTTTATTTCTTATTGACTTATTGACTTATTGACTTGTAAATTAAAAATTAAAAAATAATTTTTAACAAATACCCTTTGTATTATGCTTAGAGCTTTTATCTTTTATATATAGGTAGTTTTGAACATGAATAAAGTAAGAGAATCTTACATTGAAAATGGCTTCGCTTGGTATGTATTAATTTTTTAAAACTATTTTTTTTTTGGTTTTTTGAATAAAGAAAAAAATAGACAATTTAGGATAATATGATATTTATTTCTAAATTACTTGAGATAAGTTTTTATTTTTTATTTTGTTGAAAATTTTTATATGTATTTGGTTTTTTACATATGTTGATAAAATGAATAATAAAATAAAAATTATAATTTATTTTTATTAACACAAACGTAATTTATTAAGATAATTATCAATATTCGATCAACTTAATTTTTTTATAATAATAATATATATATTTAGAACAATAAAATAAACTGCTCAGATCATCGAACTAAGTCTATTTTAAACTCAAAAAATACAAAACTGAGCCTCTCCAGTCTAATGAACAATTAGAGAGAAGCTGCTCCCCAAAAAAATAATATAAATACAAGATATAATGTTATTTTTACAAATATGATATATTTTTCACAAATATTAATGCATTAATAACTTATTTATCTATCTTTCATTACACGTTCTTTTTATACAATGAGTGAAATTTGCCCATTATTCATATTTTTAATTTAATTTTATACAATATTTATGACTTTTCTTGCATAATAATAGACGCTTTAACTTGTAAAAAACTCAAACTAAAGGGAGACCACCAAAACCGGAATAGTCATAACTTAGGTTTTGTTTGGCAATTAATTTTAAGTTGATTTAGACCTTGATTGGCGATTATGGTTTTTTTGCTATTTAGTTAAAAATGCTAAAAAAATTAATATTGTTCATTTGACAAAAATGCTAAAAAGCCCAAATGTCAAACTAAAACACAAATTAAGAGAATATTTTATTTAAATTTTTATTATTTTTAAAATATAATAATATTTTTTATTCATAATTTATTTACTACTACTACCAATTATATATAATTGCTAATATCAAATATATATAAGAGTAAAATTATTCAATTTGAATAAAAAATAAAAAAATTAACTTTTTATCCAAGTAACTAATTTTAAAAAAACTAGTTTAAAAGTTAAGTTATCAAGTAACTTACTTTGAATCCAATTTAACTTTTTAACTAAAAACGTAAAAATGTAAAAATAACTAACTTTTAAGCTAATTACCGATCGGATCCTTAAAATCAGACTTTTTATCTTTTTGTTTAAAATTCAAAAAGTCACAAAGCATCTTTTTCCAACTCAAAGCTTTTAGCATTTTTACTTTTTACATAATTTTATTATATTTTTAAAAAATATTATAATTTTTATTATAAAAATTTATTTTTTATGTAAAATATATATTTAAAGTATACTCGTCAAAATCTATCAAACAAGATCTATATTGAATATAAAATTATTTAAAAATTATTTTTTTTAAATTATTTTAAACAAAATTTTATTTTTTAACTTAAAATCACTTCAATTCTTTAGCTTAAAGTTTCTCATACCTCTACCAAACAAGCTTTTAATTTTTTAAGCTTAACATAATTTTAAACCAAAAAAATAACTTAAAACTAAATGTCTGTTTAGAGTAGCTTTTAAGCTTGACTTTTAAAAAATTTAACTTTATTGAAAAAAAGATAAATATAAAAAAGGAGAGTATTTGAAATAATTTATAAAAGCAGATATTAGAAGAAAGAAAAATTTAACTTTTTTTAAATTACTTTAAAAGTCATGCAAGATGGTTATTCTAAACAAATCAACTTAAAATATGAGCTTTTTTTTAAAAAAAACTAACTTTATTATTGATTCCAAATAAGCTCAGCAAATGAGGCCACCCAACTACACCTAAGGCCAAGTGATGTTTAGTTGACCACTAGATTACTCCTTGATAGCATTAGGATTTGAACATCAATTTCTGAACACGAATAAAAATAAAATCACGCATAAAAAAACAAAAAATAATAAATATTAAGAATTAACATGGTTTGGCTAACACCGGTCTGCGTCTATGAACGAGAGAGAAAATATTTATTATGTCGTATATGAAAGAGTACAGCACCCAACTCATTTCTTTCTACCAGCGAACCAGACTGTTTATCTTTTTGCTTAAAGTCCAAAAAGTCACAAAGCATCTTTTTTCAACTCAAAGCTTTTAGCATTTTTACTTTTTACATAAATTTTTTTTTTTAAAAAAATATTATAACTTTTATTATAAAAATTTATTTTTATGTAAAATATATATTTAAAGTATACCCGTCAAAATCTATCAAACAATATCTATATTAAATATAAAATAATCTAAAAATAAATTTTTAAAAATTATTTTAAGCAAAATTTTATTTTTTTGACTTAAAAATCATTTCAAATCTTTAGCTTAAAATTACCCCATACCTCTACCAAACAAATTTTTAATTTTTTAAGCTTAAAATAATTTTAAACAAAAAAATAACTTAAAGCTATGTGCCTGTTTGGAATACTTTTTAAACTTGACTTTTAAAAAGTTTAATTTTATTTAAAAAAGAGAAATAAAAAAAAAAGTGAGAGCGTTTGAAATAATTTATAAAAATAGATATTAGAAGAAAAAAAAAGATTTAACTTTTTTAAATTACTTTAAAATCCGTGCAAGATGATTATTCTAAACAAATCAACTTAAAACCAAAACTTTTAAAAAAAAACTAACTTTATTATTGATTCCAAACAGGTTTAGTAAACAGGCCACCCAACTACACCTAAGGTCAAATGATGTTTAGTTGACCACTAGACTACCTCTCGATAGTGTAGGAATTTGAACATTAATTCTCGAACGTGAATAGAAATAAAATTAAGCACAAAAAAAAAATAATAATAAATGCCAAGAATTTATATGATTCGGCCTATACCGGTCTACTTCCACGAGCGAGAGAGAAAATATTTCACTATGTCGTATGTGAAAGAGTACAGCACTCGTCTTCCTTATCTCTACCAACTAACCTCACAATTTTCTGACTCGCGACCTTATCCTATAACTCCACTATTGTCCTATTTATAGACACACACACGTGGAAACTCAAACGAATTCTAGTCAGTCCATATTACTATAAACCATATACATAAAGAATTATAGTGGACTCCTAATATCACTCCAACTCAATTACATATAGACAAAAAGTAATATAATAAAATACGGGATCGGTAGAATACAAGACACAGCACAATAATCTCCACCTTTGCTTGAATTTTACAAACCAGCCTTAAAGATATCTAGTGTTGATGTTGATTCTACAGTCGTCGTTGTCGTCGATCTGTTACACCCAAACAGTATAGCCTACACCTCCATACTTATGTGCCCGCAACCGGAGAGATCAATACTTCGTAGAAGAATGTGGCCCCATCTCGCCCCCTTTGTGCACACAACCGGAGATATCACCGTCACTAACCAAATCAAGAGCAAATAAGATTTGCTTCTATCAAGGTGTATACCTGTTCGTCACGTCTGTTATATTAGTCTCGTTGCTTGGAGCTTTCTTGTGAACATCCAACAATTGTCGCTCTTGCATCTTGTCCGCATTCTACAAACCATCTGATTTGCTCACCTGCACACTTATACTACCTCGTCACTTTCATGTACCCTACGCCTGTTCCGTGTGTTTTTCCGAAACTGTTGTTCACCCTGATCACATTTATACTTTTTTTGTGTATGTCGTCTACCTATATTACTCATCTGATGTCTAGAAGTTGCTCCACTTGTCCCAACATTCTCTACGAGCCTGTATAGGTTGTCAATCATTTGTCCTTACAAGAACTTCACCTCTTGATGAGAATCCGCATAACTTCACCTCTTGATGAGAACCCGCAACCTCTTGAATCTAGCATTTCTAGAGAAATCAAATTCTTCCTTAGATTCAGCACATGTCTAACCCTAGTTAAGATCAAAATGGTCTCATTAAGCCTGCAAAATTGCGCTGTACCTATACCGACAACTTTGCTCACTGCATTGTTAGCAATCCTGACACTACCCCTATCGCACGCCTGATGCATATTAAAATACTCTCTGATTGTACACATGTGGAGCAAACATCCAGAATTTAATATCAAATCTGATTTGCTCATACATGAAGTAACTGTGAGCACATCTGATTATTCATAATCGGAGCCTCTATAACAGCTGTCTCTGATGATTGTTCTTTTTCCTTGTCTGTCTTGTACTTCAAACAATTCCTCTTTAAATGACCTTTCTTGTCACAATAGTAGCACTTTCCTTTATAACATCTCGACTTGGAATGACCTTTCTTCTTGAACCCCTCCTGCTCCACTGTTGCCGTGCCTATGACTTCCTCACTGCCTGATGCAACCATGATGCCCTCTCCTTGTGATCTGTCACTCTCATATTTCTTCAACATCTCATGGGATATGAGAGTAGCAACAACCTTATCTAACCCAATGGTATCTTTTTCAAACATTAGTGTAGTCTTCAGATGCGCGTATGATGAAGGTAATGAAACCAATAGGAGAATTGCTTTATCTTCATTTTCGATCTTCGCGCCGATAGAATCCAATTCCGTCAGTATCCTGTTGAATTCATCCAAGTGTTCCATAAAGTTCGCTTTCTCTGTCATCTAAAGTGCATATAGCTGTTTCTTTAAAGACAATCAATTCGTCAATATCTTGGACTTTTACCTGTTCTCCAACTTAGCCCAGAGTTCTGTTAGATCGCTTCCGTTGATGACTTCCTAAAAAGTGCTATTACTGAGATACAACTGAATCATGCTGTTTGTCAACTCCCGCATCTCATTCCACTTTACATCTTTTATCGTTTTCAATTTTTTTGACTTCTTGAAAGCCTTAACCGGTCCTTCACGCATCAAAATATTCTTCACCATTTGCTGCCATAAGGTGAAATCGTTGTAACCGTTAAAAGATTCAATCATGAAACCCGAACTCTTTAACGCCATTAGATTTGTATCTAACAATCCCCACAATCTAAATAAGTTGCAATAGCAGATATGTGTAATCC
Organism: Heliamphora exappendiculata; assembly: GCA_034768845.1. NCBI lineage: Eukaryota > Viridiplantae > Streptophyta > Magnoliopsida > Ericales > Sarraceniaceae > Heliamphora > Heliamphora exappendiculata. The sequence continues at coordinate 13,523,706 of JAOTRH010000024.1, read as the reverse complement.
TTGTCCTACGCAGTCTAAATCAATTTTGATTATACCCGTTTGCTCCTGATTGTACCCGATCACACTCGATCAATCTCAATCTATGTCGATCTGTCCAATCTAAATAAACGGTGAAAAAATTAAAAATTCTGATCGTACCGATGAATTTGCAGCGCCAAAAAATTTTAACAGACACTTTCTCTTTTAATTATTTTATTATATATACAAATTAATATAATAAAATAAATTAAATAATTAATTTTGTGCTCCTACCGCATTGAATAATAACTCAACAATATCAATGGCTCCCCCACCAAATCTTCTTGAACCACCATATCTTTAATGAATCTTGATTTTTGTGCAATCCAAACCCAATCTTAAGGAACCACCACGTCACTTTGAATGAATTTGATTTATGTGCAATACAAATTCAAACCCAAAGCTATTCCTCTGTTTTGAAATACCTGTTTTGTTTCGGAACAAAAGTCTTGTTTGGATTTTAAAATTTTTGGTTTTCGAAACAATAAATTTGTGCAAAGCAGTGAAATCACAGTGCAAAAATTCTGCTACGCCGAGAACTGTTAATAGCGTCGCCGCCTCCTTTTTTTTGTGCAATAAAATAATTTTGATTTATGCAAATCAAAAGTAAAAAAAAAAAGTTTTAGTCCGATCAACTACCACGGCACCGTCGGCTCTGATACCACTTGTTGGGATTTGAACACTAATTCCTGAACGTGAAGAGAAGCAACGCACAAAAAAGTAAAAAATAATAAACGCCGAAGATTTGGTGGTTCGGCCCACACCGACCTACGTCCACGAACGAGAGAGAAAATATTTCACTATGTCGTATGTGAAAGAGTACAGCACCCATCTCTCTTCTCATTACCAGTTAACCTCATAATTTTCTGACTCACGACCTTATTCCTACAATTCCACTAGTGTCTTATTTATAGGTACACGCGTGGAAACTCAATAGAATTCTAGTCAGTCCAGATTATTATAAACCCTATACATAAAGAATTCTAGTGGACTCTTAATACCAGCTCAACTCAATTACATATAGATCAAAAATAATATAATAAAATACGAGTCCGGTAGAATACAAGACATAGTCCAATATATAGTACATCATTTATAACATAAATGCTTCGTTTGGATAAATAATTTATTGGTAAAATTAATAATATCATCATTTATGACATGAGGTTCCATTTAATTGACAAAATTAATAATGAAAAAATATATTATCTTACACGATAAGTTATATTATTTCTAAGTTATATTATTTCTAATGTATTGTAAATTTAGTTACTCTTGATTGGCAATTTTGATGATTTTGGCTATTTTTAGCTAAAAATTCAAAGTAACTTATTTGATAAAAAATTAAAAAGTTAAATCAAAACACAAATTTTTAATATATTTTATTTAAAGTCTCACCACTTCAAAAATATAATAATAGCTCTTATTAATAATTTATTTACTACTACTATCAATTATATATAACTGTTTTATATCAAATAAATAGAAAAAAAAATTATTCACTTTGAATAAAAAATTAAAAAAAATTAACTTTTTACCTAAATAACTAATTTAAAAAAATTAACTTAAAAATTAAGTTACTAAATAATTTATTTTGAACTAAATTTAACTTTTTAATTAAAAATATAAAATAATAAAAAATAAAATAATTTTTAAACTAATTACTAATCGAGTTTTTTTAATTATTTATTATTTAATAATACTGCGTACATAAACAACTAATGTACACCGATCACAAAAAATGCATTTCAAATATTTGTTGGATAGGAAACCCTTCATTTCACATGTAATAAATAATTAAAATACATTTTATGCAATTTTTAATTGATATTACATTTCTTGTATATATTATATATTTAATATTTTGTAAGATTAGTTATTTAATAAATACAAGATTTTAATCATTTATTGTATAATAATATTGCATACGTAAAAAACTAATGCAGACCGACAAAAAAAATCATTTGAACCATTTGTGGTTGTTTGGCAAAGTTTCTTGGATTAATTTTCAGTTTTTTATTATTAATTTTAGCAATAAGGTACAATTTTTTTTAAACACTTACAATTTTTACTATAAATTATAGTTAATTTTTTTAATTTTAACTATAAACTAATATATTTATCAAATACTCATAATTTTTACTCTAGCTGTAATTTATAAATTATTAGTTTTAACAATACTAAACGCGGTAAAGTCCTTAAATTCACTTGTAAGAAATTATTAAAATATATTTTGGGCAGTTTATAATTTCTTTTTTGTGTTCAAATTATTCTTCTTATTATAAATATGTAATGGTAATCGACATTTAGGACTCAATTGACAATTAGTTTAAAAGTTAATTATTTTATTTTTTTTACATTTTAGTTAAAAAATTAATTTCGGTTCAAAGTAGATTAGCAACTTAGCTTTTAAACTAACTTTTTTTAAGTTGATTGTATGAGTAAAAAATTATTATTATTTTGTTATTTTTTGTTCAAAATAAATAATTTTATTCTTCTATATATTTAATATTAACAATCATATATAGTTGGTAGTGGTAGTAAATAAGTTATGAATATGAATATTATTATATTTTAAAAGTGATGAAAGTTTGAATAAAATATTTTAAAATTTTGTATTTTGATTTGACTTTTTAATTTATTAATTTTTTGTCAAACAAACAATCTTGATTTTTTTACATTTTTAGTTAAAAATTCAAAACATCAAAGTTGCCAATCAAGGCATTAATATAATTGATTTAAAAGGTTTTTAAGTGATTTCCATGTTGCAAATGAGGAGAAGTTATTCACTGCACAGAGTAAAGTATTAGCATATTTATACTATTCTATAAGTAGAGAATACTCAGTAGGTGTTTCTCAATATATACTATTATATAAAGTGAGAATGCCCATTCGGTGCTCTCCAATATTGAAACTGTGTAAATTTTTCTTATTTTCCAATATTGAAACTGTGTAAATTTTTCTTATTTTCTAAATTACTTTCAGTATATAATTGTCCACTGCTTCGTTTCCTTTACAAATCAACTTGTAATTGTCCATTCTTTCTCGATTTGTGTCTGTTTTATTTTTATTTTTTAATATTTAAAAATAATTCGAGTTAGTATATGTATTTTGTCACATTTTCAAATACCCAAAATACTCCCAAAAGTTGGGAATTTCTATTATATGTGTTAAACAGTTAACGGTTAAAAATGTAATAAAAAAAAAAAAAAACCCACCAACCGCTGGTCTCAATCAATCGTCTCTCAGCGGTTTCTCACGAATATCCACTTCCCAACCCATTTTCCTTTCATTCTCACTCTTCTCCTTCAAATGACTGATTCTTCTTCTATGTTTATTTTTGGTCGCGCAATTCCTCTCTCAGGTCCCTAGGGTTTCATCTTCTTCCTCCAGACCCACGCCACGCCTCATGTAAGCAATGGCTTCGTCTGTAGCGGCGATCAGTTGCTCCGCTCGCTTCTACGTCCACGAGGGCTCCATCTGCCAGAAATTCCTGTAACAACCTCTCCTGATCGACGGCGCTTCGTTGTTCGTCGTCTCCCTCCTCGGATTGCTCGGCTCCTGCTGCCGAGTCCAGTGGCTACTGTGGATCTACCTGTTGATCATCGGGTTGGGGATTACTCCAATTGATTGCAGAATTAAGTGGGTTAACAGTTTTCTGATTGTTGGTGTCGTTTATTTTAAAATTATACAGAGACACAGAAAAAAGAATGAAGACGCATAATAGTCTAATACACAAAGAGAGTGTTTTGTTAAAAATGTAATGTCAACAAATTGGAAACTTATATGGTTTCTTTAGTTCATCAACGAAGGATAGCAGTTGATAGTTATAGAAGGTAAAATTTTAAAACAGAGCACCATTTGCAATATATATATATATATATATATATATATATATAGAGAGAGAGAGAGAGAGAGTAACTCCTTAATTGAAATTAGATTACATTGTTATGTATTTTGTTTAATATTTTATACAATTATTGTGTATAAATATTTATTTATTTTTTAAATTTTAACTCTCAAAGAAATTACATGTAGATTGCATCACTTTTTTGTTGTTTATTCAGTAATAGATGCTTTCATTATTGTTGCATTGCATCACTTTTTTATTGTTTATTCAGTAATATATGCTTTCATTATTGTTGCAAGTGTGTTCATCTCCTTAATTTAATGCTTTTTTAATTTCTCATGAAAATAGAAATTTAAAAAGAATGCTATTTGAACTACAATTGAAATTGTTTTACTAAAAAAAAAAAAATTGATTGACTTTTTTCATCCTTTTCAAATTTTTTGATTAGTTTTTTTGTTTTTTGAATTCAAATCTACAAAATATACCCAGTTGGGCTAATATTGAGAAAAGTTAACTAAAAATAAAAAAAATTGTATAAAAAAGTTATACCAAACGCTAAGCTATATTTTGCTCTGTGCAGGCAGTGATGCCGCTTGAATCGACAGTCGGCCATCTGATTGCAGCAGCGCTTCGACAGCAGACAAAGGAAGGATGGCGGACAATCTTGACTTTGATCAAATCCTCCTGCTTCGACCTCCATTATTTGCAGTTTATCTTAGAAAGTAAGGTCTCAATCTCTCTCTCTCTCTCTCTCTCTCTTTCTCTTGAGTTTTATTAGCTGTTCAATTGCTTGACTTTGTTCAATGTTGACAACACGAAAGTTATGAAATTCTATTTCGAATTCTTTGTAGTTATAAATGATTAGATTTTCTAAAAATTTTATTTTCCTGTAAATAGATATCTTAATTTGTTTATAAATACATTTTTATCTAATTTATAATAAGTGGACATCTAATTTGTTAATACTATTTTATTAATATTTTTGTATTTCATTCAACATTTTTTACATTTCTTTGATACTTTTTTTTTGATAGCATCATTTTCTTCTATTAATGAGATGAGTACAACAGTCGAACCACAAATGATCGGAGAAAAGACAAATCGGCACAAGAGTCTTTTATAAGTTTTTAATGGGTCATAAAAACCTCTAAAATCAATTGAAACCCAAAATGTTGCACTTGTCGACGACGTCCACCGGAGGAGAAGCGGCAATCGCATCTTCACCATACTTTCCCTGCGAATCTGACTGAAGAGCACCCCGAACTCCCATTGTAATGAGAGAAAAAACCCGCATCATCGATGGGAAGACAACCCCCATACAAGGGGAAGGTGTAAAGAACACCAAACAGATATGAAAAATAAAAAAAAAATAAAATAAAACAAGAGAGACAAATCTCGACATAACAAAAACACAAAAGAAAAATGAGCAAGACACCTGCCTAAACGAGAGGACGAACCACCATGGAGCAGATCTAGCCAACTTACGGAGCAAATCTGGTCGGAGCACCGCTCTCGGAGTAGATCTAGCCAGAAAATCACGCGCATAACAGATTTAGCCGTCGTAGCATTCAGTCGGAACAGATCTGCCCAACACACGCACAAAAAGTGCAATTTATTCATGTACCGAGAAAATCACGAGAGAGAGCGAGAGTGGAGTTGGGACGGCGGAAGGAGAGTTGGCTCCTCCTCCTCTCGTCGGCCAAATCTACTGGTAAAAGAGAACGCAGAGAGAGAGAGAGAGAGAGAGAGAGAGAGAGAGAAATTACATTTCTTTGGTGTCAACACTGAGCGTCTTTGGTACGGCGAAATTGGGTCAACACTAAGGGTCAATGGTGTCAACACTGGAAATATGGTGTCAACACTGAGCGTCTTTGGTGTCGACTCAGCCAATCAACTTTGGCTACTAAAAAAATGGTGTCAATACTTCTTTGCTTTGATGTCGACCCAGCCAGTCCGAATTTGGCTACTGAAAAAACGGTGTCGACACTTATCACTTTGTTGTCGATCTAGGCAATCCAACTTTGGCTACTGAAATTTTGGTGTCGACACTTGACTTCTTTGGTGTCGATCTAAACTGTTTGTTTTCGGAAGGTGCCTTTGTGTCGACTCATTTGTTTCGTTGGTATCGACAAACTTTGAGTTTCTTGGATAGTGTCTAGGTCTCAACTCATGTTGTCTTTGGTGTTGACCTTAGAACCCTAAATTCGAAGGATCACTTGATGTCTACTCATTTACGTGTTGGTGTCGACACAAGTTGACTCTCGTCAAGGTACTGAAGTGTCGACTCGTGTGTGCATTGATGTTTACTCATCGTGCTCATTCGGCCTTTACTTGGTGTCGACACAAGTTGTAACTGGTGTCGACTTAACTTAGATCCCAGTCCAATACTGTTGGTGTCGACACAATAGATCATTGGTATCAACACAACTTGTGCTTTTGAAACATCTCAAGCAAAGTTGTTACATGTGTTGACCCTAAATTTTAATGATGTCGACACCCTTGAGTTTGTCAAACGTGCTTTATCTATAGATGTCGACCCAAACATCAATTGGTGTCAATGCAAAATGTTTTGTTCAAGAATACTAAGGGTCAATACTTTTTAACTTTTACAATGATTTTAAAAGAAAACGTCAATAATTAAAGGGTCATGCTAACCATCGCCCGTTGAGCGGTGGTTAATAGGCTAATAAAGATAAAGTTTTTTTTAATATCAACATACTTTTGGAGGTAGGACCTACCACTTTAACATATATTAACACACTTTGCACAAATATCTATGCATTGTATACTCTTTATCCACCGCCTATTGAGCGGTGGTTAGCATTTTTCATAATAAAAATATAAAATTATTTTAAATATAAATATATTTTTTTGATGCATGTTAACTTAAAAAGTCACTAAAAACTTTAACGTATCCAGAATTTCTTTATGGGTCATGCTAATCACCGCTTAATAAAGACAATTTTTTTTTTAATATTATTATATTTTTAGGTGTGGGATCTACAACTTTTACAGATATTAATATATTTTTTACAAATATTTATATATTATATACCTCTTATCTAGTGCCTATTGGCCGGTAATTAACATTTTTTCTTTTTTGTTATATTTTTATATTATAATATTATAAAAGATAAATTATAGTTAGACCCTTACATTTTTATCATATATCACTATTTATCATTTTATTCTTAAAAATTATATTACACTTTCTTATTTTATTAAATAGATAACACTGCTCCGTTTGTCAACAGTTAGTTGACCTAACAAAAAAAACATGACATCAACAAAATATGAACAAGAAAATTCCAAATTTGCCCTCTCAGCCTATGCCATTAACTAGATTATTATTTAAAGAAATGACAAAAATGATAAGAATATCTTATAAATTAGCTCAGTTTCCTCAACAAAGACGACGGAGTTGATACCTGAAGAAGCTGTTCCGGCAAAAACAGCCTGCATGTACTCCTTCGGCAGCTTTCCGGCGGACCCAACCAAGCTTCCTCCGATCATCCCGTCCGCCAACCCACAACCCACAACCGCCGCAACCGTCGCGCCGTAAAACCCGCCATTTCCGGCCAAGTCGAGCATCAGAACCGCCATTAGAGAAAACACAAACACGCAGAACCCCAAGTTCATCCTCAGCCTGAAACTCATCTTCTTCCTCACCCACCCTCCCCACCTCGCCATAATCCCCAGAACCAGCAGCGATGACCCCATGTACGCCACTGCGAAGACCTTCTCGACGTGGCGGGAAGGGTAGAGGCGGCTGAAGTAGTCCACGGCGGTGATCACGGCGTTCCACGGCAGCAAGTTGCCGGCACCGAGCACGAAGTGGATGGAGTAAGCGAGTCAGAACGCCTCTCTCTCACTCTCTCTCTCTCTCTCGTTATACCAATTAATTTGGTTCAAAATTGATTCTCAAATTTGATTCTCAAAGTGTTGGAACCCACCTATGGTGAGGGTTTATAATAGGATTTATTAAGACAATCAAAATCCTAATTTGGTCAAGGGATTGTAAAGGGTTTGCCGCTTGCCACCATCGCCCACCAGCGATGGTGAGGGTTTGTGAAGGTGAGTGACGGTGATGACTGCTTTGAGGTCGCCGGCGATGATTTTGAATTGCTGACGAAGCAGTGGTGGGGTTGGGAATAGAAAAGAGGGTGCTGGGTGCAAAGGGACTGTAGATAATGGTATTTTATTCATTTTATTTTTACCGTTTACGGTCTTACTTAACTAAGAATAAAGTATAATTTTTAAAAATAAAAAATAGACAATAATATATATTATAAATGCAGGATTTATGTGTAATTTACCCTCCTATAAATTATAAATAAGTCCTCTTAATTTGGAATTTACGCACAACTGCGGGATATTTTTGTCATTTCAGCAGCACTCGTGCCATCAGCTTCAGACGTGACGCTCAGACTTTTCAAAAGCATACTTAAGCGGTCCCCATCACAGTGGTGGCAGGATCTGCTACTCCAAACCTTAGAGAAGTTATTGTGTGGGTTACAAACGTCAGTATTAACTAACATATGAATGCCATGCTCATAATTTTAAGAATTAATTTTATATTAAAAAAATAATTATAATATTTTATCATGATATTATATTAAATAAATACATATAGTGTGTATATATATATATATGTATGTCATATTAGAATGCCAACAGGCATAATAATTTATCCCAAACCTCACAAAAACTAAAAAATTGCAAGCAAAACTTTTTGTTTGGGCTAAATTTTATAAATGTTGTATATTCTTTTTGAAAAATTTAATTTTTTGATTAAAATTTTTTATTTTTTTGAATCATTTTAATTTGAAAAAATAAAATTTTCTTATCATAGCATTTAAAAAATTTCAATAAAGATCAAAATAAATAACGTAACATGTAACTTATTGATTTATTTTTGTCTTTTTAAAATTTTTTAAATTTTGATCAATTTTTTAAATTTTCAGCTCTTGAGAAGTCAAAAAAAACATAATAATTTGATTAAAAAATAAGTTTTCTAAACTAAAAATAAAAATTATTCAAAAAAATGTAATAATTTGATTAAAAATAAATCTTTATCATGTGTTTATAAGTTTTAAAATTTTATATTAAAAAAATAATTATAATATATCAATATAATTTCACATTAAATAAATAAATATAATATTGTTTTAAATAAGCATATTGCATGAGTACGCTTAGCCGTATAATAATTTTTCCCAAACCTCGGAAAAATAAAAAAAATCGCAAGCAAAACTTTCAAATTTCAACCAATCCCAACGGTTAGATCTACTGTTACAACCTAAATAATTGCCGTCGGATCTTATAACTTGCTCGACATTTAACGTGGTTGTCCGAACACAATCACCATTCTAGAGAGAGAATCCACGCGACGACATAGCAGAGTAGCCTCTGACATTTCCTTTCTGGAGAGAGAGAGAGAGAGAGAGAGAGAGAGATTCGAACGGTTTGATTTTTGAATTCGATTCTTCTCTTTCCTATTTACGTCGTCTTCGTCTTCTTCTTCTTCCGTTTAAAGCTTGTTTGCTTTCCATGTTCATGTTCAAGTGATTTTCTGCGTTTTTTTGAGAAGTTTTCCGACCGTTATGACTATTTTCCGACGGGTATGACTGTTTTCCGGCCGTTTGCTGCTCCTTAGAGAGAGAGAGAGAGAGAGAGAGAGAGAGAGTGTGTGTGTGTGTGTGTGTGTGTGTGTGTTTAGAAGATCAAGTTTCTCTGATTTCCGTGAAGGCGTTGAAGTCTGATTTTCTGCGATTTTTGAAAAATTTTCCGACCGTTATGACTCTTTTCCGACCGTTTGCTGCCCGAGAGAGAGAGAGGCTTGTGGATTCATCGAATGTGGGTTGCTTTCCGGAGGAAAAAGGTACAAATTTCTTAATTTTTTAAAATTTTTTAATTCTAGTTTTTTATTTTTTTGTTTATCTTGATAAGAGTCAATCCGGTAAAAAATGTTGATTAAATTAAGTTAGTGACTTATTTTTGTCTCTTTAATTTTTCTACTTATTTTCCTTTAAATTTTTATTTTTTTATTTTTTCACTTTGTCATGACAATGATTTTTTTTAATTCGTCTTGAAACAAAGAGAATCCAAAAAAATATAACTATTTTAGCTGAAAGTGGTTTTTCTTTGTTTTATTGGTATAATTTGTTTTTGCCCTTTTTTTTTTTCTTTTGACAAATGAAATTTAAAATGTATTTTTGTTTGAGCTAGGGTGAAAAAAACTTTGCTTGTTTTGGGATTACTGAAACGGTAGTTTATAGATTTTAGCTCGTAGAAGAAGTTATAAGTATTTAATAAATATTATATATAATAATTAAAATAAAAAAATAGTTATAAATTAAAATAAAAGTCAGAAATATTTAAAATAAATTATAATTTATAATTAAAAAAAAAAAAAAAAATAGAAGTTATTAATCATAGCTTTCCCAACCATCCCTTTATTTCACATGAACAAACGCGTATAAAAATGTATCCCAAGGCGGCCCCAGGAGCTTTGTTTGCCTTTACTGAAAACTTGAAGCTTTTAGGGCCCGTTTGCTGTCATAGCTTTTTAGTTTTTTTTTTTGTGCTAAAATTGCCCCAAAAAAAGCAAAAAAAATTAATTTTTTTACCCAAATAATCAATTTTTAAAAAAAGTTTGTTTAAAAATTAATTTATCAAATAATTTAATTTAAACTAAATTTAATTTTTTAATTAAAAATATAAAAAAATAAAAAATATAAATTTTAAACTAGTTGCTAATCGGGCTAAGTCTTTAAGGAATGCTCGATTAACCAGGTTAAACAGGTTAAACATACGAGGATTATATATCTCTTAAAATTATATTTTTTTTTGTTTGAAATTAACACACAATAAAAAAATTATATATGTATTGTATAATTAATTTTATAAAATGTAGAATATATAATGCTTGCAAGAATATGGTATTAATAATTTATTTATTATTAATTTTACAAGACTATTCATTGAGTAGAATTATCTATTGGCCCTGTTTGGGTGGTTGGTTTATTAGCTTATTTGTCCAAGCACAAATAAATTACAAATAAATTAGGTTGTTTGGGTGACTATTGGTTTATTTGGCTTATAAACCAAATAAAATGACAAATAAGCCAGTTTATTTAGCTTATTTTATAACCAAATGAACTTATTTATTTATTTTTAACTTATTTAATTATTCAAACGACGTGATTTATTTTTTAATTTATAAGTTAAATAAATTATAATTCATATTTTCACAAATAAGATCATTATTTTATTATTAATTCGATCAATTACACGTTACCTTAGAGCTAAAAGGAACAAGATTTTTTTAAAAATTCTTAGGTTTTGTTTATTTCTTTCAAAAAATGGTAAAACTTTTTTTCTTACAATGTTTTGTTTGCTGCTTTCTTATATTATTGTGTTTTTTGGCTAACAGAAATAGATGGCTGCCCTTTTATCTCTGGTTGCTGTTAAAGATTAACTGTGAATGATAGTGAAAGATCCTTTGAGGTACTTTTTTTTAAAATTTTTAATATAATTTGTATATGTTACATTTATACTTTATTATATGCTATTAATTAATGTGAAAGTCTAATTGCACAATTAAATTTGACAGAATGGATCACAGGTAGTGGCCAATCCAACTCAGCTTGTGTTTTGATTAAATTTTTTTAATAAATTTTTTTATTATTTTTATTAAAATTTTTAGTATTATTTTAAATGAGTATACTTTTTAAATTTTTTTCATTTTGAATAAATAGAAAAAAATTTTTTTGTTAAAATCTAAAAAAAGTATATATAAAACAAAGAAAAGGCAACTTAAGCAGTCTTTTTAATTTTTTCATCACAAGGAATTAAAATTTTTTTTAATTAAAACAATATTTAAAAAAACTAAAAAAATATATAAAAAAACACTTTTTAGCTGAAGGCTCAAACGGTGGGTCGCGCTTTATTTGAGTTCTCTCTTGTTTGCTGGTGTGTGATGCGTGGGTGCCGTTTCTGCGTTTTCTCCCTCTCTCTCTCTCTCTCTCTGCGCCTTTTGTCTCTTATCTCTTTTTTTTTATTTTTTTCTAATTTTTTGACTTTTTAAAATAAAGAGACCCACAATTTGACTTGATTTGGCTACATAAGCATTTGGGACCCATTCTGTCAAATTTAACTATGCAATTAGATTTAAGCATTGATTGCTATTTTTTTTTCTTTTTTTAATAAAAACGTTAAAAAAAAAAGATTGTACGTTTAAAAAAAAAGTTAAAAATTTTAAAAATAAAATTAAAACACAAAATTTTAAAATATTTTTGCTTGAAAAATGTATTGAACAACCAAAAAGTTTGAGCTTTTTGGCCCTTTTATTTTTTATTTTATGTAAAATAATTTAATATATATATTTTTTAACAATATTATAATTTTTATTATACATATTTTATTTTTTATAATAAATATATTTTTAAAATTTACTTATTAAGATTTATGAAACAAGATCTAGATTAAATGTTATATAAAGATAAATTTTATAAAGTTATAACAAAATTCTTTCTACTTAAATTTGTTTTGGCTTAAAACTATTTTAGATTACTCTTACGATTTATCAAATAAATTATTTATTTATTTAGTTTAAAATAATTTTAAATAAAAGCGAGACTTAATAAAGTTAAGTTAGGTTACTATAAGAAACTTGAAGCTAAGATTAAATTTTACTTTTTAACTGTTGGTAATTCCTCATCACCCATTTTGTTTTTTTTTTAACATTTTGAGTTTAAAATTTACTTAACCTTATTTAAACTAATTTATTTTAAATTTCTCTCAAAGATAAATTTATTTATCATCTATATCATAAACTTATTAATCATTTTTCCTTTTTTGAGCGCCATCACTTGTCTGATTTGCTAATATAAGAGCCCCGTTTGAAATAATTACTTATTTGCTTATTTTATTAGACGTATTTTTATTTTAATTAAATTTTTTTTTATTTAATCAAACTATTATGTTGTTTATTTTTGTTTTTAATGTATTTTTTTTATATTTTTCTAAATTCATCTAATCAAAACGGTTTAAAAAGTAAAAAAAATTTAGTTAAACAAATTTAAAAATTGCCAAAAAGGCAAAAATATAAGTAAAAAGTACCAGATTTCTCCCAAACAGGCCATATTTATCATTCCAAAATTACCCTTAAAATGTTATATTTTTACTATTGTTCTATGTTGTTATAACTAACTACTCAGCTAATAATTAGTAATTGAAGTAAAATAAATTCAAGTAACTACATTAATTTTTTTTTCTCAAACTATTCATTTTTTGTCAAATCTTAGTTTTAAATATTATATTTAATTTGTTTTTTTTATTTAATATTTTATATTAAATTAAATATTACTCACGTATAACGGACGCTACGGATGCAAGTATTAAATATTACATATATCCTGCGGGTTGGTCCCATTTTCAAGAATTTAAATACACTCTATAAAATTGGTACATATATACAACTGGAGATAGAGACTCTTATCTTCTCTTCAAAGCCAAGTCTTTTTCTCTCCCTTTCTCACTCTACATTTAAAAAGCTTCAGAGGTATAGAATATGGTGATACAGCCAGAATCTAGCTCTCCCTCACCCTAATCTAGGCCATTGGATCATATTAGTTATAATAAGTAGCGATTGGACACACGTAATGCGTGTATAAATTAAGCATACAAAAATTAAAATAGTTAAAAAAATTAAAGTAATAGAATAATAGTTTTAAGATATAATGGATAAAAAAATTTAAAGGGTATTTTTGTCCAATACGAAAATTCATACAACTTAACAAAAAGAAATACCAATACCAATACCAAATATAATTGTTCTTTTTTCTTATAATGTGAGTGTTTGGTATTGCTGAAATTTATAACTTATAGTAAAAGTTGTGAGAATTTAGTAAATATATTAAATTGTAGTTAAAATATAAAAAAATAGTTATGCAATAATTGTAAGCGTTTGGAAAAAATTACAACTTATTTTTAAAATGAATAACAAAAAAACTAAAAATTAACAGCAAAAGTTTTGCCAAACACACCGATAGTATAGGTAGGTTTCAAAAGAAATTAGGAGTTATTTTCTCCCACCTACACACACTTCCATAGTTGAGAAGTAAAGTTGCAAATTGGTTCTCTTTTCGGAGTTCACATTGGTTAACTAGGTTTGAAACCTCTTTTTTTTCTTTTTTCTTTTTGTGATTTCATTCAAAAAGCTAAGTTGATTTAAAAGTAGTACATTTAGGATAAATTAACTTTTAAGTTACTTTTTTAAAACTTGGTTGATTGGATTAAAGTTGTTTTTGTTTGCTTTTTCTTCAAATTGGTTAGTATTGACAAATTGGTTAGTATTGGGATTCATAGTAAATAAATTATTAAATAGGAATATTATTATTATTTTTAAATATGATGAATGTTTGAATAGAATATTTTAAAAATTAATATTTTGGTTTAACTTTTTTAATTTTTTTTTAGTCTTTTTACTTTTTTGCCAAGCTAGATATGTTGGTTTTTTATTATATTTTTAGCCCAAAAGAAAAAGAAGTTTGGATTGCAAATCAGGCCGAGTTTACCATTATACCCTCCACCTTCACTCCACCTTCACTAGAGTTTGATCGTCAACACAAGTTTTTTTTGACTTTTCGATTAAAAATACAAAAACTTAAACATATCTCTTTATGTCAAAAAAAAATTAAACGAGACATTATTTTTTAGAGTACTTTATTTAAAGTTCCATTACATTCTAGAAGACTCTTAATAAACTTCTACTTGATAATTTGTTTATTACTATTACTGATTATACGGAATAATAATAATAATAATTATTATTATATAAAGGAGGAATACTTTTCAATTTGAATAATGAACAAAAAAAAAACTTATTTTTAACCTAATCAACCAATTTTAAAAAAATAAGTAAACTTAAAACAAATTTACTAAACAAAATATTCTGAAAGAAAAATCACCAAGAGTTTTTTAATTTGCTTGAAATTGAAAAAAAGATGTCCATTTAGTTCGTGGCTATAATTTGCTCAAAATTAGAAAAAAGAATGTTGACTTAGTCTGTGTCTACTTGACCAAAGCAGCTAGCAAGATGAACAAATGGGAATTAAATTTCACTTTTTACTTAAAATACTAAAAAAATCACAAAAATTAGGTTTCAAGCTAATTGACAGCTCACAATATAATAGCTTTCAAAAGAAAAGAAATTATGGGTTTTCTTCTTCCCACGTACACACTTCCATAGTTGAGAAGTAAAGTCGCAGACCGGTTGCCTTTTTAGTTTACCATTATACCCTCCGCATTCACTATATATAATACCTAGCTTGAGGTTCACTTGTGAAAAGGGTATTTGTCACCGACGGCCTTAATTGGACGGCAGTGGCTTAGCCGTTGGAAGGTCAAGGTCGTCGTCCTCGTTGTCGTCCTTTTTTTTTTTGGGTTTATTCTTTTGTTTGGCATCAAATCCTGTGTTTTTAATATTTTAAATTTCCATGCATTTTAAATTATTCTTGTTTTTTTCTTTTTTAAAATCAGCATATGTTTGGCATGAAATCAAATAATTTCTTGGACGTTATTCTAAATATGTTTTTTAAATATCTCTTGTGATAAGAAATTTAATAATTTTAAAACTAAATAAAATATTAAAAAATTAGATGAGACGAAAAAAATCACTTAATTTAAGGCATATATTTTAGATTTTTTGTATCACAAAATTGAAAAGAAAGATTCTCGAAAAGCTCGGAATCTGTTTTTTTATTTTTTATGTTGTTGTTCGTATTCACCTGTATATTTTAATGGTCTGATAATTGCGACTGCTCCACAGCTTTTAAATTTTCTATGACACAAATGGTAGGTATTCCTATTTTTATCTCATATGGGGCTGGTTTCTCTAAATTCTACAGTTCCATCTCTAGAAATCGTAATGATCCATTAATGGTTCTTTTCTATGTAAAATTCACATTTTCTGCAACTCATTCTCGCTCGGTGTCAGTTCGTCGAACCTGTGGCGCTCTAAATTTGTGTTCACTGGTAAGTGGTAATCAATTTGATCCATACAGCAGGAAGCAACTTGTGCTATTTTTCTCATCTGGGTTGTTGCTCTAAGCGATTTTCTCTAACTAAATTCTACAGTTCCATCTCTCCCAATCGTACTACCATTCACAATTCCTTTCTCTCCGTGAAAATCACTTCTCTTTCAATTTCACTTCTCTGATCGATTTCTCTCTCTCTCTAGATTTCAATTTCTGCAGCGCTGGTGATAATACATACAGAAACTATCTGCTATTTTCTCATCTGGGTCATTGCTCTAACCGATTTTCCTCTTTCTAAATTTCAATTTCTGCAGCTTTGGTGAAATATCATGGTGGAAGATGGTGGCCGCGACGTTTCTGTCGATACCCAGTCTGCCGACGAATGGTTGTCACGAACCCAAGAGCTCGTTCCGGTCGCAATTGATAAGGCAAGGGAGGTGAAAGGATTTCCGGGGAGGTGGAGGATGATAATTTCAAAGCTTGATCAAATCCCCTCTCGTTTATCCGATTTGTCCAGCCACCCCTGCTTCTCAAAAAACGCACTCTGTAAAGAACAATTGCAAGCAATTTCAAAGACCATGAACGAAACCATTGAATTGGCAGAGCTCTGCGCGAAAGAGAAATACGAAGGAAAACTTAGGATGCAGAGCGATCTCGATGCCTTGTTGGGAAAACTTGATTTGAATTTGCGAGACTGTGGGCTTCTGATCAAAACCGGTGTTTTAGCAGATGTCACTTTGTCATCTTCCTCGGCTATGGCGAGTTCTTCATCATCAAAACCAGAAGGTATTGCCCATGGCAGTATTAGGGAATTGCTCGCCCGACTTCAAATTGGGCACTTGGAGGCCAAACACCGAGCTCTCGACCACCTCATCGAGCTCATGAAAGAGGGTGAAAAGAACGTTTTGGCCGTTTTAGGACGGAGCAATGTCGGCGCTTTAGTTCAGTTGCTCACTGCAACTTCTCCAAAGATCCGGGAAAAGACTGTCGCGGTCATTTGCTCGCTTGCAGAGTCTGGGAGCGTCGAGAATTGGCTTGTTTCGGAAGGTGTTCTTCCACCTCTGATTAGGCTCGTCGAGTCGGGGAGTGCGGTGGGCAAAGAAAAGGCCACAATCTCTCTCCAGAGACTGTCGATGTCGGTGGAAACTGGGCGGTCAATCGTTGGGCATGGCGGGGTTCGACCGTTGATCGAGATCTGCAGAACCGGGGACTCGGTTTCACAGGCTGCGGCCGCTTGTGCTTTGAAGAACATATCTGCCATTCCTGAAGTGCGGCAAGTTCTGGCCGAAGAAGGGATCATAAGGGTCATGATCAATCTCATTGACTGTGGAATCCTATTTGGATCCAAAGAATATGCAGCCGAGTGCTTACAGAATCTCACTTCCAGCAACGAAAATCTTCGAAGATCTGTCATTTCGGAAGGCGGGATTCGAAGCTTATTGGCATATCTCGATGGCCCATTGCCCCAAGAATCTGCAGTTGGGGCTCTGAGGAATTTGGTTGGTGCAGTCTCTTTCGACGTGTTGGTTTCATTAGGATTCCTTCCCCGGCTGCTTCACGTGCTGAGATCCGGGTCCCCGGGGGCACAGCAGGCGGCTGCCTCAGCCATTTGCTTGATCTGCAGGTCTGCCGAGGTGAAGAAACTGGTGTGCGAATCCGGCTGCATTCCCCTGCTCGTCAAGATGCTCGAGGCTAAAACAAACGGGGCAAGAGAAGTCGCTGCGCAGGCGATTTCAAGCTTGATCACGCTTTCGCAGAGCCGGAGAGAAGTCAAGATGGACGACAAGAGCGTGCCGAATCTGGTCCAATTGCTCGACCCAATCCCTCAGAACAACGCAAAAAAATACGCCATTTCGTGCCTTTCAGCGCTGTCCTCCAGCAAGAAATGCAGGAAGCTGATGATTTCGTATGGCGCGATCGGGTATCTGAAGAAGCTGACGGAGATGGAGGTTCCAGGAGCGAAGAAGCTGCTCGAGCGGCTGGAGAGAGGGAAGCTTAGAAGCTTGTTCACCAGAAAATAGGAGGAGAAGGAGACCTCAAAGACTCTTCTTGCATAGTGAAGTAATGTCTTCTTCCCCTCTTTTTTATCATACAATTGTAGTTTCATTATCAGTATGAAACAATGTGTTCAAGTAATTGATGAGGGGAAGTAGAATGCACAACCTATTATTATTGGTAAATCTTCGACGGTCGGACACTCGACGCTCGGATAAAAATATAAATGTGTTCAACATTTTTACCCGAGCATTCTACTAGGACGCATATTTTGTAATTTAAGTTTACTAAATATGTTAAAAAGTACTATGATATTATGTAAAAACTATGTTTTTTTTCCAAAAATGTTGAATGGAACTTTGTAAAAACTATTTTTCTTGAAACAAGAATATTGCATGTGTATTAGCGTTCTTAATATGAGAATTTGATATATTCTACACTTAAAAGCATGTGCTTTGTACTCGACATTTGTACCTAAATTTATGCAATATCGATACATATATGTATGCATGTCTATCCATATTTTGGGTTTTTTTTTTCTCATTCTTGAGACGAGAGATTTAAAAAGTTTGTTCATTTTGGCCAAACTTGAAAAAAAATTGCTAAAAACGAAAAAATCACAAAAAAACAAAAAGTTTATTGAGTTATTGTTTACTTCATAATTTATATTTTTTGTCGATGATATTATTTTATTTTCAAATGCTTTATCAATTTTTATAAGGTTTGGTGAATGATATTTTAATATTCAAAATGTTCATATGGAATACTTTAAATAATGACAAGTGACATTTTAAGAGAAAGCTCGGCTATTAATGAAAGTTGGGTGGAATACTAGTTATAGGTAGTTATTGTTTGTTATTTATGAAACGACTTTATTCCATCATTAAATTTTATCTTGTTTTAGGAGTTAGGAATAATCTAATTTGAATTTTAAGGGTAACATAATGCAAAATTGTTCTTGTTTTTCAAAGATTTTTAAGAAAGAGTTTTCAACATTTGTTATCCAGTGGTGGCTTTTCTTTGTTTTATATTTGTTCTTATTTTATGAAAATTAACAACAAAAAAAATTATTAGTTGTTAATAGTTTTTTGTCACAATTTCATGATTTGTTTGGTTATTTTTATATTCAATTAAGTTTTAAAATAATACATTAAATTACAATACAATCGGTTGATATAATTATTTGACGATACCGATAGAAAGATTTTTATTTAATTAACAATTTGATTATTTTGTCTTTTGTCCATTCATTTTTAATTCAATTGGACTAGAATAAGGAATAAACAAATAAAAATTTAGTGAATCCACTGTAGTTCACAATCGAGGAGTGAGAGTGTTTGAAATAATTTAAAAAAATAGATGTTAAAAAAAATAATAATAAATTTAATTTTTTTTAAATTATTTTGAAATTCGTACAACACTTTTAAATTAAACGAATCAATTTAAAAACTGAGCTTTTAAGAAAAAATTAACTACACTTTTGATTCTAAACAGGCTCTAAACATGAGTTTAAGTTTTGTTTGATTGCCGACTTAAAAAGGATTTTGACATAAATTTTTTTTTAAAAATCATGTTCATTTTGTTTTGTAACTGAAGTTTTTTATCTTTTTGCTTAATAATCAAAAATAGGTTTATATGTTGTTAAAATTAACATAACTTTATTTTATATATTTTTTTATAAAAATTATATTTTTAAAACCTATTTATTGAGACTTATCAAATAAAATTATGTAAAAATAAAAAAGAAATTTTATAACAACTTCTATTTAATTTAATTTTTTAGCTTATTACTTTATTATATTTTAACTTAAAATGATTTGAAGTTAAATAAATTTTGTGCCCTTTTAAATCACCTACATATTTTATTAAACTATTTTTTTATTTTAAAAATTTTAAGTTATTTTGAACAAAAAATTCAATTTTAAATTGAATTACCAAACAAGTACTAACTGTGCTGCTGACAAGAATCCATAGTACAACCTTATTAATTTTAATATAAATAAATGATCAGAATTTATTTTTGTGTTTTTTGAAATTGATTGTGTGTACAAGATCTCTTTTTAAAAAGGTAATATATGATTATTATTTTTTTATTTTTTAAATTAAAAATTAATGTAATTTAATTTTTTTTATTTGTTTGGCCGACTAATTGAATTATTAGATACCTTATACATTATGCAATTGAATTATTAGAGATTGTTGTATTAAGGAATTATAATTCTTGAACTATTTTTTACTTTATATAATGATTAAAAATAAATATTTTATTATTTGATTATAACTAAAATAATTTGATTCTACCGTAAAATTAATATAATTTAATCTCATCATATAAATATTACATCAAATTTCTCCGTATAACTAATTTAATTAATTTTTTCTGTTTAATTCAATTAAATTCTAATTTATAACTTATATAATTCAATTCAATTAAAAAATCAAATAAGGCCTACCATTACTGTTCAAGCGTCTAAAAGACGAACCACATGACTCGAATAGAAAAAATTGAAATTAAGTCTCAATTTGAGGTAATGATTTATTATTTATTTTAGTATTTTTATTTTTAGTAGGTTTTTTTTAAAGAAAATACTTTTTGAAAATTTCTGATTTTGACAGAGACGTAAAATTTTTTAACTGAAAATAAAAATAATGACATATATATTATTATGATTAAAATGGTTTACTATACAGAGATCGTCGAGTTTGTTTGATTCTATATTTTTTTGATATGTGGTTTGAAAATATTTATTTAATTATATATTTTAAAAAAAATATAATTACCATTCATTGATTTGTAAATAGATGTAATTTAGTCACATAGTTACAGATATCATATTAATTTTATTTTTTATATTAATAATAAATTTTACAAACTATACATATAGACGAATTTAATTATAAATCTCACACGATCACTTAACATTTTAATACCTTAGAATAATATCACAAAACTTAATAGGAAAGAAGTTATATAAGTTTTCTTTGTTAAAAAGTTAATATTATTTTATAAAAAAAACTTATATTTTTTAATTAAAAGGATGCATTCAAATTAACAAAGATTAAATCTCCGGAGTGAGAAAAATTAAACCTTCACGTAAAAAGAACTATAAACTATGAAGAATTAAAAGGTGACATTTTCAAAAGGTATTCATATGAAAGATCTATTAATTCATAATTATATATTAACGTTGTTTGGCAGGAGGTTTAAAGTTTATTTTTTTACTTTTTAGCTCAAAGCTAAAAGGCTAAAAAATATCATTTGAGAACCCAAAAGTTTAAATTTTTTTTACATAAAATAATTGTTTATATTTTTTAGAAATATTATAATTTTTATTATACATATTTGTTTTTTATTAAAAAAAATTATTTTTTTAAAATTTATTTATCAAAATTTATTAAACAAGATCTATATTAAATATAAATTATGTAAAAATAAATTTTAAAAATTATAACTAATTTTTTTTATTTAAAATATTTTATCTTTTAACTCAAAGTCATCGTCTTTTACCATTACTTTAGACTACCGTCGTTATCTTCATCGATTTTTACCATTACTTTAGACTACCGACGTTATCTTTTATTTTAGACTACCGACGTTATCTTTTATTATTATCAGTGACTAATATTTTTAGCCACTATCTCCTATCAACTTATAAATTTGTCAACAATGTCTAACCACCACTTCAAACATCTATATGCCCACATTGTTTTTTTTATACAAATAAACAAATATATATATCTATATATATATATATATGTGTGTGTTTGTTTATTGTAAACAAAGAATTGAAACCTAATTACAATTTTGTTTATCTTTTCATTAATTTTTTATTTTTGTAATTATCTCATTAAAACAATTTGAATAAATAAAAAAATAGTCATATACAAAAGTTTGAAAAGATAGAAATGAGTAACATAAAATTTAATTTATTAATTTATTTTAATTTATTTTATATTTTATAATTTTTAATATTTTAATTAAAAAATTATTTTTCAACTCAAAACATTAATAATCTGACCAAAATAATTTACCGAAAATTAATTTTAAGTCTTTAAAGTAGCGTCGGTTTTATTTTTCATCCACTAAAAAAATTTTTAACGCACGAGATTCAATTTTAACGCGTGAGGTTCAATTGGACCCTTAAACAGATAAATTTATCTGTGCATTCTTTAAAATATACAGATAAATTATCTGTATGAATAAAATTGTATCTTTTCAAAACACGTGTAAAATACACAGATAAATGTATCTGTGTACCTTATATATATGTGTAAACACAAACAGATAAATTTATCTCTGTGCCTTATATATGTTTTGAAAGTCACGAATAAATTTATCTATCTGCTTTACACATGTGTGTAAGACACACAGATAAATTTATTAATTTTATATAAATACACAAATAGATAAATTTATCAGTATGCATTACATATAAATTTATCTAATTATATTAAATTTATCTATATTATAAACAATTAAATCTCGCGCGTTAAAAAATTTATTAATAAATTTTACGCTTTAAAATTTATTTATTTTACCTTTGTCGAAAGCTTCAACAATTTATTGACCGAGATACGTGCTAACAGCCAAAATTCCTCCTTTCGTCAGCATATATACGACAAGGAATCACTTATATCGAAGTAGATAATTTTTTAATTTTTTAATAGTAGTTGAATATATTTTTGGCATTTTTATATTAATTTTTTTTGCATAATTTAATAATTCTCAATGCATCGATAGTATTTAGGATTTAATTGTCAATTTGCTTAAAAATTAATTTTTTTTTGTAATTTTAGATAAAAAAACTAAATTTAGTTTAAAATAGATTATTTTATAACTAAACTTTTAAATTAATTTTTTTAAAATTAATTATTTAGATAAAAAATTAATTTTTCTTTTTCTTTTTATTCAAAATTGACAATTTTATCTTTTTATATAATTGATATTATCAATTATATTTAATTAATAGTAATTGTAAATAAGGAATTAAAAAAGGTATTATTGTATTTTAACAATTGTAGAAGTTTGAATAGAATATTCTTATAGTTTGTGTTTTGATTTGATTTTTTAACTTTTTTTTAATAAATAAATAATTTTAATTTTTTTGCGTTTTTAGTTAAAAAGTTAAAAAGTCAATATTGTCAATCAGAACCTTATTGTTGATTTTAAATATAGCTAGTTTCAATAATAAATTATATATTTTTAAAAACTCATAATTTTTGTTATAATTTATAATTATTATTTTTTTATAAACAAATAGTTTCAACTTTCAATAACAAGTTAATTCCTGTTTAAAATGTCTACAAAATTTAATTTTTAAAGAATTTTGTCTTTTTCCAAAAAGGGAGAGAAATAAAAGTTAGAGTGTTTGAGATCATTTATTAAAAATAGTTTTTTAGTTAAAATATTTATTATGTTTTTATTTTTTATTTTTAAGTTGTAGTAAAATTAATTTTTAATTAAAAATATTATAATTATTTATGCAAAGATAAAATTAATGCATTTTGGAATGTGTATATTTTTTTAAAAGATAGATGAAAAAATTAATTTAGTTAAGTTTCTAAAGAAGCCAAATGGTATAACTTCAAAATTATTTTTTTTTTAAAAGCCAACATTTTAAATGTCCACACTGAATCTTATATCATTTTTAAATATTTATGAATTGTACTATAAATTATTATTATAACTTTTCATATATAATTTATAAGCAACTAATTTGCCATATAAATTATTATTATAACTTTTTATATATAATTTATAAGTAATTAATTTGCCAAATACTACGGAAGACAAAAGAATATGGTTTTGTTTGGAATAATTATTTATTTGTTTATTTATTTATTTTTTTTAGTTTATTTTTGTTGAACTATTTATACTTTTTAACTCCTTTTTTGGAGACGAACAAAAAAAGTAATTTTTTTATTAAAATAAAAAAATATTTAAAAAAGATAAAAATAAGTTAAAATAAGCCTACAAGCTAAATTTAATGCAACTTCTTTTCATTTTTAGTTAAAAAAATCATATTTTTATTAAAAAAATTTATTTTTTTAATTCATCTCATTTGAAAAGATAAAAAAAATGCAAAAAAAATAAAAATAAGGACCATTTTGGAACAAGCAAAGTTTGGATAAGTTGGAGGTGGAAAAGGAAGCGAAGCGACGAGGAGACAAATAAAAGGTGTTTGGCAAAGCTTATTAAATTAGCTTTCAACTTTTTGTTTTAAAAACGTTGTTTAAATTTATTTGGCAAAACTTTAGGCATCCTATGGGATATTTTTTTTATGTGACATTTTTTATTTTTTAGTAAAATTTTTTTTATGTTAGTTCAAATAATAATATTTTTTCAATATTTTTCGTTATAAAAAATTTAAAAAGTAAAATAATTTGATCAAAAAATAAAAAAATTTAAATAAATACCATCTATAAATTACTAATTTTAGCAATATCAAACACTATCTATGAATTTTGTATAGCTTGTGATTTTAAAAAGTAATATAATAATATTATGCAGTTATGGGATGCGTAATTCAGCCCCGTTTGGCTAAATAGTTTATTTACTTATTTAGTTTATAAAGAACTAAATAAGTAATTTTGTTTAATTTGCTAAATAAGTAAAATTTAAACTAATAAATAAATAAACTAATAAGTTAAAAATAAGTCAAATAAGTCAAAATAAACATATAAACAAATAACAAGCGTCTTTCCAAACGAAATAAATAAGCAAATAAACCAATTGAGCCAAATAACATTACTTATTTATGTTTTTACTTATTTGTCAACAAATAAATAAGTAAGTTATCCAAACAGGGCTTTAATGAGTTTCTTAATATTATAATGATTAGGGTTATATTAGGTCAAACAAATTATAGCATAATTGAAATTAAAAAAAAAATAGTTGTGTGACTTATTCTTAGAAAATTATTGTATGTGGGTCTTCTTCAACTCCTGAAGTTAAAATCAATAAATTCTTTAAATGTAGTCCCATTTGGGATAATTACATGTTTGCTTATTTTTGTTATTATTTTTTTTATAATTTAATTAAATTATTATATTTTAAATTTTTTTTTATTGAGTCAAATTAAAAAGTTAAAATTTTATAACCAAAATATAAAATACGTTTAGAAAAGATAAAAATAAATTAAAATATTTTAATAAGTTAAATTTTATGTTATTAATTATTGTTTGTAGTGATTTTTTTATATTTTAATAAAAAAAATTTGTTTTTTTAAACTTTAGTTCAAATAGAACTTATTTTTTTTATAAATAATTAATTTTAACAGTACCAAAACGTTATCATTCAAACGGCCACTTGAATGAATTACCATTTTTGTTTGTTTTGTTTTAGGAAAGTAAGGACCAAACGAGCCCTTATCACAGAAATTCTTATCGCAGAAGATCGGGACGCTGGAAAAGCTCAAGGGTTCCGAACATTTTAGAGAGAGAGAGAGAGAGAGAGAGAGAGAGAGAGAGAAGCGTGGATTTTGAGACAGAAGCTTCGGCTCTTCCCCCGGTAAAAACATTTCTCTTTCTCTTTCCGTATATATTAATGGAATTCACAATCTATGGAATTCACGATCCCTAGTTTCTTTCTGTTCTGTCGGTTGTTGATCTCTAGTTCAGGTATGAAACGGAAGTATCATCTGTTATTTCTCTCTCTCTTTTACTGTTTTTTCGAATTGTGTTGGCGAGATTGATGAATAGACTTGTTTTTATTGACGAGTAGGTTTTCGGAGATTTGTTGATTTGGATTTTTTTTTTTGTGGTTGTCACTTATCTATTGTGTGCTTCTCTCTTTAATTGTTGAGGAAATGAAGAAGAAGGAGAAGGAGAAAATGATTTGGCCAATGTTTGGTCTAAAAATCCAACGACTTTTTCTTTCGGAGTTTTTTTTTTCATTTTTTTTATATTTTGATTTAAATTTTTTATTTCTTCGGTTTCTTGTGACAGAAGAATCAAAAAAGTACGTTTGTATAGGACAAAGTTAAAAAAAGTTCAATAAAACAAAAGTAAGCCACTTGTTAAGTTTTTTTTTTTAAATAAATTTTTTGGTTCATTTCTTTTTACTTTTTTTATTTCAGGAATCTAAAAAGAATACTTATTTGAGCTAATCCAAGAAAAAGTTCACCAAATATCAAAAAAGTCTAATAAAGAAAGCTAGATCAAGTTTTTTGGTTAATTTCTTTTTATCTTTTTGATTTTTTTACGATGAGAGGAATCTAAAGAGAACACTTATTTGGGTTAATCCAAGAAAAAGTTCTCACCAAAGACCCAAAGACCAAAAAGGGAGAATAAAGAAAGCTAGGTCAAGCACACGTGTAATCAATTTATATGAAGCCAGAATCAGAAGATAGTATCATTCGATTTTGCGAAGTGATCTTTCTCACGCTTAATTTTCATTTAGGGCTTTTGCTATGTTATTCATTTAAGTTTATTACATAATTTGGGTTATTGAGCAACTCTTCTATGCGTTTAATAATTTAATTTCACCAAGTGAATCAATTATTCTTAAGATTTTATTAAACTTCATGTTTATGAAGAGGGTGCTCGGTGTAAGAAATTATAAATTTATAGATTATAGCTGAAAAGATGTAAGTATGATTTCAAGCAAAAGTTACGAATATTTTTTAAAGTTGTAAATTTATAGTTTCAACTTTCAAGGAATGGAATTTAGAATAACAAGTTAGAGATGTTTTTTAAAGTTGTAAACTTATAACTTCTTATTTAAAATTATAAACCACAAAAAAGAAGCTTTTAGCAGACATGTTTTGGATTTTTTTAATATGTTTAAAATTATAAGAAATAAGCTCAAACAAACACCTCTAAATGCTAAGAATTCCGCACCACAAAGAATGGCTGTTCTATAGCCGCATGCCGATCCTCATCTTCCTATTCATTTTTGTTCTGTAACTAAGTCATATGAGTTTTTAGCTTGAAATATGTAGGATTTTTGTTGCTTTTGGAATGTACAGTCACTCTGTTTATTTGTTTAATCCAAAATTTGCATGATTTATTTGGTGGTTCATGGTTGTTTTCTTCGTTTTTTCCCCTTTAAGTGAGCTGGTACCTTGACATTACAGGTGAACCAAGGATAAAATGAGTACACTAGACGTGGCCAGAACAGAACTTGCCCTTGTGGTTCTGTATTTGAACAAAGCCGAAGCCAGGGACAAGATATGCAGGGCAATACAATATGGTTCAAAATATTTGAGTAATGGAGAGCCTGGCACAGCCCAGGATGTTGACAAATCAACTAGCTTGGCTCGGAAAGTTTTCCGTCTATTCAAGGTTGGGTTTATTTGTTTATTTTAGTACTTAGCACAATCATTGTCTTTTGTACTCAAAATTTTTTTGGTTTCATGATTAAGTAACTTTGTTGTAAGCTATGAAGCAAGAATACTTCAACATAACATAAGCTCCGTACACATATCAAATATTACTTATGCCTGGTATGTCTAGATACCTATCTAATACACCAAATAAGTATCCAGTATTTTCTTCTTCTTTTTTTTTTTTGAATTTCGGATACAGCTTAGGTACGTGGGGGATATGGTGGGAATTTATGAAGTACGGATACTCCGAAAATAGTTCTGTACAAATATCGAATACGTATCGAATACCAATATACGCTCGATATGTGGGGATACGTATCGGATATGCTTGAGAAGTATCCAAAAATAATTTTTTATTTTTTTAAAATTTCGGATGCGTTTTGGATACGGATGGGGTTTTGGATACGGGATAGTTTTTGGATATGTTTCAAAAAAGTTATTTTTTATTTTTTTTAAAAATGTTTTTTTTTTATAATTTAGTTGTTCTTTTGGTTTTATTATTATGAATATACTACCATCTAGATATTTTTTTCTATACTTAATGGAAATTCTTTTTAATTTATTACTTATTTAGTTATTCTTGACTTTGGTAGTTATTAAATGTTTCAAAATAACAACAGAACGAGTTAACTTATGATTTTGGTTTAGTTTTATAAATAATACAATACTACAGAATAAATTTTTTACAAATTTATTTTAGCCGTACATGTATCCTACTTTTTTAGATTTTGTCGTATCGTCGTATATGTATCGTATCATATTCGTATCCTGTATGGCTGTATCTGTATTTTTGCTTCGTAGGTGGGGAATACATGAGGCTCCATATTTTTATTTATTTTGGTTTTTCTTACTTTTATTTTTTAATTTGTTATATGTTCTACTATGTTAACTTTGATATGTGTTAAAATTATAATTTATTCTTGGTTGTTGGCTGTCTCAACATGTCATCATAATGTTATGATTACTTGTCATGTATTGAATGTTCGATTGTAACAATGAAATAAATTTACTCCTACAATTGATTTTATTTTTATAAATAATACAATACTAAAAATGGAAAAAATAATACTTTTAACAAACGTATCCTAGTTGTATCTGTATTTTACTTTTAAAAATTTTGTTGTATTGTATCATATTTATATCTTGTATTCATATCTGTACTTCCTAGGTAGTAAGCTGGTTGTGGATAAATTTCTTGTACGCTCATTCAGGCTTGATGTCCATTGTTGTGATTGTGTATTAAAGGCACCCCTATTTTGTTAATGTTGTGAAATGAATAGCTGGACTCAAGCAATTGGATGAACACATCGCTCAGAGAATAGTGTGAAACCAACCTCATTTTGCCCTTGTGCCTGTATAGATTTTTTTATTCTTGCTGTTATCTCAAGTTTGTTACTTTATGCAGTTTGTCAATGATCTGCATGCTCTTATTAGCCCAACACCTCCAGGAACTCCCCTGTCGCTTGTTTTGCTGGGAAAGGTACAAAATGGTTGCTGACTGATGGCTTTTATATTTATCTTTGATTTACTATTTGCCATTTTCTAACCACAATGCTTTTCTCAGTCTAAGAATGCACTATTGTCTACTTTCTTGTTTCTTGACCAAATTGTTTGGCTCGGTAGGACTGGCATTTATAAGGTATGGACCATGGAATGAACTTTCTTTACATTGTCCCATTTTCTGCAATGATTTCTAAGAGAAATTATTTGCAAGGTCGGACTTAGATTCTTTGTTGGTTACATTTAGAACAAAGAACGTGCAGATCTAATTAGCAGGATATCTCTTTACTGTTGGATGGGTTCCTCAATCTGCACTACCTTGGTTGAGGTTTGTCCTTTCTTATCTCTTTATATTTTACAAAATCCTATTCAACCCCAGAATTCTTTGCTGCTTTGGGTAAAAAAATGTTGTTTTGGGAGTGCTGATTAGTTGATTTTGGCACGTCTTGATTGTATTTTGCTATCCCTCATTTGCCTTGTTTAGCTTGACATTACTTGCGGTCAAGGAATATAGGAGGCCTATTTCGTTTATTAGCTTCCATCTTTCTAGAATGGATATCATGGTTGTTGATACCGTGTGCCTAAAGTTGTGGTATACAAGGGGTTCCAAATAAAACTCATGAGTGTAGCAGCAATACAGATGGCAATAAGGGTTGTTGTTTCATTATTTTACAAATTACAATGCAAGGCCACAATGGACCTACGATTAAACGCTAAGAAGCACAAATATAAAGGAGGCGTGTCATGTTGCAGACCTGTGTCGGGCACTAACATCTCAATTGAAAAAGAAAATACCTTTTTAAGAAGAAATCTAGTTCTGCTTTCGTATTGCTCTTGTATTGTTTTTTCTTTTTACGTTTTTTCATGTCTAATTCCGAATAATCTTCTTCAATGTTTTTTTGTTGGTTTGAAAAAGCAGGTACAAGATTTTCTTGGTTTTGTGCATGTGATCTAAGATTTTTTTTTGTCTGCGTATTTTTTTTCTTTTTGATTCTTTAATTCAATTTTTTTTTTCATTCAATGGTCTAACTTTCTTTTGTTTTTTATTGATGTTTTTATTTTCACTAACATTTTCATTTCTATTAAAATGAAAATGAAAAAAAAATAATTTGCTTGGTATAAATCACGGTTTCACATTTTATATGTATTATAAAGTTGTACAAATTTTGGGAAGAACCGAAGTTCTAGCTCTTTGGACATCCAAAAAGTGTGTCCGGCACAAATACAAAGGAGGTATGTCATGTTGCATACCCGTGTTGCGCACTAACACTCTTTGGACATCCAAAAAGTGTGTTTGGCACTTTTTAAATGTGTCTTAATAAAGTTTTTTACTATAAAACACTTTCTTGATACTTTGCGGATACTTTGATGAAACTTTTTGAACCCGCCGAACATGTCTTATATAATGAATTTCTTCATAACAACAATGTTTTGTATTATTTGAAATGCAAATTTTCGTGCCAAATGTGTTTTGAATCATTTACAAGTTGAACTATAGGACTTTTTAATTTAGTTACTAATTTTTTAAGCTAGTAATTTGCTGCATATTTTTATTGTTTTCGAATAAATTAATCATATATGTGACATATAATAAATATATAAAAATATAGATTTTTAATGTCTCTTTGATGTGTGGTGTGTTGTATTTTTTGAAAGTTGGTGTGTCCGTGTGTCGATGAATGTAGTTTACAATGGAGTAGTAAACACAATCCTATAAACAAAGTTGATGGATCTCAATGAAGAAAATATAATATTTGGCCTTGAAAGCTGTTGAGAGAAGCTCTAGATCCAGCCCATGACCAAATATTGTGGGTAATTTACTGAAACTGTTGAAATGTCAAAAAAAGGTATGGTGAAAAATTGAGTGACAACTACTGATTGACTTTTGAGTCTGTTGGCCACGAACATAAATTTGGGGCATCTAAAATGGGTAAATATGGATTACAATATTGGGAAGGAGGGGTGAAAGCATGTTTTCTCCTGTTGTATCTTCTTCTTTTTCTTTTTTTCATTTCATGTTACGAACTAGAGGGTGATCTAATGTGATTCCTCCAATATTTGTTTCAGCTTGGAGAGCTTGGGAAGCTTTCTGCATCAATGAAGAAATTAGAGAAGGATCTCAAGAACAGTGATAAATATAAGGTAATTTGATCATGTTGGCTCAAGCTTGTAGATTGTGGTAATTATTTTTTCTTCTTTTCCTTTTGTTATTGGTACATTTGTAAATGCAGAACGAGCAATACCGTAGTAAGCTTCAGAAGTCAAATGAGAGGTCATTGGCCCTGGTTAAAGCAGCCATGGATGTAGTGGTTGCAGTTGGGCTGCTTCAACTGGCACCCAAGAAAGTCACTCCGCGTGTTACGGGAGCCTTTGGATTTGTTACATCTCTCATCTCTTGTTATCAGGTACTCACAAGTTTTTACCATTACTCTCTAATCATAGCATTAGCACCATTCATTCTCATTTGGGCTTGGGAAGCCAGTGTATTTAAAACTAATTTGGCTATTAGCATACCAAAAAATGAATGGTATTTAACCCCTTTTTTTTTGTTAGTAAGGATATGTTGTTGGAAATGATAATCCTAGTGCTGGTCTTTCTTGAGTTTGTGAAAATAATTACAAGTACAAAACAATTTCCCATTGAATATTAATTCCTTTATATTTCATGTTCACCTTTGAAAAAGTTGCATGCATGGCTAGGGCCCAGAAATTCTTTTTGGTCTGTAGGATTTCAGGTCAAGACCCACCGCATGCTAACCAAATAACTTGTGACAGTGGCCCCTACTAATTTATTCCAAAACTTTGAATTAAAATTACTTTAGCAGTAGACCATGGGTACTTAAAAAAACATGTTGTATTCGTACAGGGTGGTACATATTGAGTACGGCCATACGGGTACCGACATGATATGTATGCATATGCACCTAGTGCGCGAAAGACGTGCCTATCTTTTTTCATTAAATTTTTTTATACCCAAGAGATACCTTGTAAACTCTTAAAAATGTACTCCACTTGGAATAATATATACTCTCATAAATGTATGAAGATTGTTTCATAAGACTCTTTTCTATACTTACTATACTTTCAAAATTAAGCTTGCATTTATAAGTTATTTAGCTTGTGTTTGGACTAGTTTTTTTTAAAATTTTTTTGACTTTTTGACTTTTTGACTTTTTTTATAAAAAAGTAAATGTAAAAACATGTGGAAAAAGCCCTCTGAGGCCAAATCAGTAAAAAACTTTTAAAAAAAGTTAGGCCAAACATAGGCTTAATGTAATGATATCTAATTTTAGTTTGTATGTTATTTTTAGCATCAAATGTGATTTGAACGTTGGATCCTTAATACGCAAGTTTATTAATTATATTTGTTTGTATTTTGATTTTCTAATCGTCACATATAGTGCATTATTACAAATCTATAAAAATATATTCTTTAAAGGACGTGCCTCAGTCGTACATGTACCTTATTTTTAAAAGTTTTCCATATTAACATACTCGTATTGTACCAGTACCCTCACATATACCAGTGCAATTAGTAGATGCTAGCTGGTGTGATGGGTTATACATATTTTTGTAAGGAATTGGATTGCTCTCTTCTCTTCTAGTCATATTCGATGTTTCTCATATGCAGTTGCTTCCATCGCCACCGAAGACCAAGACAGCCTGAATGAGGCGGCTCTATACCGATCAAAGCTTCAATCCCGCTTGAATAATCATTCATAATTGCAAGAAGTATCCATGATGATGTAGGATTTTGAGCGATTTACTCACAAATGGGTTGACATTGGTATTTTGCCGTGTTTCGCACCTCCTCTCTCTCAATTCGTGTCGTTCACCTACTACAGTAATAATACATGCTTGTCCCTTCTATTCTTATGCTGAAAACAAGAGTTGGTTACTTGTTCTGTTTATATCATCTTGAAATCTTGGGTTTTGGGTTTGCATTTCGTTGTGTAATGCATGCCCTACTTATTCAACTGAAAGTAGGGGGCCAAACCCGTTTCAATCCTTCAACTTAATGACTCATTTCTATTTCCCTTTCCCTGAAAAGAAAGTGTTTTGCTGCATTTTTTTTTCAGTGCACTAATAAGGGAGTAAGTAAACCCCTCTTCAAGACCTCTTAACTCTCAAATACTCCTCATAACTCTTTCTTAAGTATCAAAGTCATAGACGAACAGGGGCTTCCCGTCGCTTCAAAATTTTGAAAAAATTTACTATTATAATAGTATTAGTTTAAAATATTTTATAATTATATAAGTTTGTCTTTTTAAAATTTTTTAAAAAATGTATCATATGCTCTCTTAAAAACTTATAAGAATAATTTATTTTTCTTGAATTAAAATTTTGCGTTCGTTCCTGATTAAAACTAAGTCTGCAATGGTTACACGAATCGTTCATTTTTTATGCCTAACCAAAAAGCTAATTTATACAAAAAAAAAAAAAAAAAAACTTGAGTTGATCTCACATTGATAGACATGCGAACAAACAAATCATATCATATGGTTATGGTTTAAAATTATCCCCTCAAATAATCTTTATGTAGTTTTTTTCATGGGACATGCTTTGGTCCATTCCATTGAGGATCGAACTTGAGAGAGGAACAAGCATTTGTGTGTTCTTCTCTTTCTATTAAGGCCGATGATAATTAATTTAAAAGTTAATTTTTTTTATTTTTTTTATTTTTAATTAAAAAATTAAATTTAGTTCAAAATAAGTTGTCTGGGAATTTAGTTTTTAAGTTAATTTTTTTAAAATTGATTATTTAGATAAAAAGTTAATTTTTTTATTTTTTATTTAAAGTTAATAATTTTATTTTTTTATATATTTGATATTAAAAAAAATGTTACACCAAGAAATCAAATAACTTGGGATCCAGCTTCACTCTGGCCTCATCTGGCCCTTTTATAAATTTAAAATGAACTCACTTTTATATTTTTTTATTGTTTTTAATGCATAAATTATTCATGTAAAATATTAAATTGATCAGATATTATTAAATAATTTAACAAATTATATTTGTGTTAAAAAACTAAATGGTGACGTTCATTTACCGTTATTTTGTTAACACAAATTTCAATTGTTAAGGCATTTAATGATATTTCATTTACTTAATTTTTTGCATAAATAATTTATATATTAAAAATAATAAAATAAATAATTCAAATCAATAAAATAAGTTCATTATGAATTCAAAAAAAAAAAAAGTTCCCTTCAAGAAAAATCAAATAACTTTGAATTTTAGATTGAGATTAGATTTTCTTGTGTCGTTGGTCTTGGTGGCTCGCTCTATTTCAATTTCATCTCAATAATTATAGTGAGCAAATTATGTATATGTAAAAAACTTAATTTGATTAATAATTATATTAATATTTTATATAAATGATAAAAAAAAATAACAAAGAGATTAAACTCAACCAAGAGTGATAAGACAAAACATGAGAGTCAAATTCGCCCTCTGTTTATTTTATAGAAGGACCCTTCAAAACAAGTAAAAGTATATTCTAACTTCTATTCGAATACTTTCACTTTCTCTTTTTATACTCATCTGACATAGACATCGGAAGGTTTTCTGCCGGCCACCGACCAAGAAACTCGCTTTGCACGCATCTAACAGCAGAGTACATGTGGACTCGATCGTTTTTACCCTTGTTAGATTTTTTGTTATCATTAAGAAAACGATTACATTTTATGTTCTTTAATTTTAATATAAATAAAATGACTATATAAAGTAATGTAAAAAATAAAATATTCAAATTTTAAGCATAAATGATATAGAGGAGAGTGTTCCATCTAGTTCCAATAGCATAGCTCCAGTTAAATTGTCAATCCAATAAACATTCATACTCTTTTAGATAGCGAATTGTATTTTTTCCACAATTAAATGATTATTGTTATTTTTTATTTATTCAATAAAAATTTATTAATATTATTCTAAACTATGTTACTAAATAAAAACTAAATAAAGACATTTTATTTTACCCTTTTGTGGAATGTGAAAAAAAATTTATTTTGCCTTTGAAAACGAGTTATATATGAACTAAAATGTACCGTCATATTTTTCATGCAAATTAACAAAAAAAATGTATAGTTTAAGCACCAATTGAGAGTAAAATCCACTTCTTTAGACTTTAGCTTGCTTAAGAATAACAATAAAATAGAACAAAAGTAGGGTACTGAATAATTATAATGTACATTAAATAATAATAATAATGTACATTAAATTTGTACATTATGCAAAAAAATTGTATTTATGTGTATAATAAATAGAAAATTATGTGCATTTATTAAACAAAAAAGTGTACATTAAATTAAAATTCTTGACTCTTACAAATAAGGAGTATGAAAAGAGACTAAATTATTTTTATTTTTTTTGTATATACTAGAAATTAAATAAAAAATATGATTCTTTAAAATAAAAAATATGATTAGAGTTGTATATAAAAAAAGTAATTCTTTAAAATAATTTATAGCTATTTTCAATTTAGAGAAGAATAGTTGGGGGACACGGGCAGCGTGTTGTGTTTAAAAGGATGGTACAAGCGTGTTGTGTTTTTTTGGTATAGTTTTTAAATAATTTTTTATGATTAATTTGTTTATTACGTAAAAATCGTCGAATTTGTTATTTATGTAAAAATTCAAATTTATTCGATATCTGTAACTAAGTGATTGAATAAAATCTTCTAATATTGTTTTATAAATAAATAAATAAAAATAAAAATTTAAAAAAATTATTAAACAAATATTATATAATTACTTAATTACATATATTAGATGAATGTGAAATTTTACACGTTATACAAACTCAATAAATTCTATCTAATAAACGAATTAAATAATAAAAAATTATTCTAAAAATGTGTTAAATAAAACACAATACTAGCCTGCTGCCTTTTTTAAGGCAGCACGCTGCCCGTTCCAATTGTTGGTGATGCTATTAGTCGGGTTTTTCTTTTTTACGTCAATTTTCTCGTAAACCAAACGGAAAAGTGAAAACAAACCGACGTACCTCAACTTGCGGTCACCATCTACATGCTGAGTCTTCCCAAACTGCTGTGTCTCTCTCTCTTACACCTCAAGCAGCCATTATCATCTCCTTCCCACCTGAGCCACCTCCAACAAGTTCACGCCCAACTCCTCACCAACGGCCTCAAGTCCCTTCCCATCTTTGCCCAACTGATCGAACGTTACTGTGCCTTATCAACCCCACTCGCCACAAACCACGCCCATCTCGTTCTCACCCACTTTCACGATCGAAACGTTTATCTCTTGAACGTTCTGATCAGATGCACCAATCCCCGAGATTCGATTCTTGTTTTTTCCAACTCGGTCTCGAAGTCTACCCTCGAGTTTGACGATTTCACCTACGTTTTCGTTCTTGGAGCCTGCGCTCGGTCTTCCACAGTGTCGGCATTATGGGAAGGAAGACAAGTCCACGCTCGTGGAATCAAGAATGGTGTTATGTCGAATATAATGGTGCAGACCACCGCCATACATTTCTACGGAAGTAGCAAGGATGTTGGTTCTGCGCGCCAGGTGTTCGATGAAATGACCATGAGAAGTAATGTCACTTGGAATGCCATGATAAACGGCTATTCCTCCCAGAAAGTAAGCCTCCTTTCAATCAACTTTTTAAACTGTAGCCTAGATTTTTCTTGTCATTAGAAACCAAAAAAGTAAAAAAGAAAAAAAAATCCAGTTAACGAACAAAAAAAATTCATAAAAGACTAACAAAAGCTCAAAAAAAAAAAAGGGCAAATTTTGACTAAACACAGTCTCGTGATACTCGAAAGAATATTTTTCATAAAACAAAGCCATAGCAGGAAAGCCAAAATTGTAATAAGAATTAATTTCTTTAACTTGTCTTTTTCTTTTTTGGTTTCACTTTTCTTTCTTATAAATTATTTAATATGATTCTCCTAACAACTAGACAGAGTCCAAGGGATGGTGACTGTGATCACGCCCGTAGTGCATTCATGTTGTTCAAAGACATGTTGGTTGATGCCGCCGGCCCCAAACCAACCGATACTACAATGGTTTGTCTTCTTTCCGCGGCTTCTCAGTTGGGTGTTTTGGAAACTGGCACTTGTGTCCATGGCTACATCAAGAAAACACTCTTTATCCCCGAAAACGATGTCTTTATCGGCACTGGACTGATAGACATGTACTCAAAATGCGGCTGCCTTGACAGTTCAACCTCCATATTTAACACAATGAAAGAAAAGAATGTCTTGACATGGACGGCAATGGCGACCGGGCTAGCCATTCATGGGCAAGGAAAACAAGCCCTGGAGCTTTTGGATGCCATGGAAGAGGAAGGTGTGAAACCCAATATGGTGACTTTCACTAGCTTGTTCTCGGCCTGCCGGCACGCCGGGCTTGTGGAAGAAGGTCTCAATTTTTTCCACAGAATGGAGAAAAGTGCCCGAATCTTGCCTCTGATGCAGCATTACGGGTGCCTCATCGACCTACTCGGTCGAGCGGGGCACCTAAATGCGGCCTTCGACTTCATCAGAGACATGAAGGTTGAACCGGATATGGTTCTGTGGAGGAGTTTGCTGAATTCCTGCAAGGTTCTACCGATTTTAATGAAAACAAAATATTATTTTTGTTATAATTTATTTTGGTATTAAATAATGCTATTTTTATGCATTTGTTAGACAGCTAGAAAATAATTATATTATTAGTAATTTATTTAATACCAGAATGGTTATCGTCCGGTTTGGGTTGATTTTTACTTATTTTTGTTTTTTAAAACTTTTTTAAAAAAAATTTGGTTGATTTTTTTACTTTTTGGAATTGGCCCGATAATTAAAGTAAAAAGAATAAAAATTTCTGATCAAAAAATAAAAAAAGTTAAGATGAAAGTAAGCAACATAAATTCTAGTTAATTGGCTTAGTTTTGTTTTTTTTTTTTTTTAAAAAAATTCTTTTTTCTTATTTTGGTTAAAAAATTTATTTTTTTAAGTTGTTTGGATGAAAATAGCTTGAAAAGTATAGTAGTTTAATTAAATAATAAAAAAATTTATTAAAAAAAAAATTAACAAAATAATATAAATAAATAAATTAATAGTTTTATAAGTATTAAAAATATTATACGATAATTACTCAAAAAAATATTATATGATTTCTTATGAATACCCAAATATCTTAAGACATTCTGGTCAGTAAGCTGAATACAGGGAGAGAAAACAACTAAGTTTTTCACTAGAGTAATTCTACTATTTTGTTATATTGAGTGAGCAACTTCGATAGTGACTCGTTCATAATTTTTTTTAGTGAGCGTGAATATTGAACAAGGAAGAGTTATGAACACTTGAGTTGTATTTTGAAGTGGGTGAATTTCATTTAAACTTTCACGTGAAAAAAAATATTAGCTTTAGAACAATAGCTACACCCCCGATGAACTCCGTTTGAACCACATTTTTCATACTTTTTGTTATTATCATGCCCTATTATTTTGGTGTCTTGAATTTAAAAAGTATAATTATTGAAATTTTTATCTTGACAGGTTCATGGGGATGTTGTGATGGGGGAGAAGGTAGGGAAGATTCTTCTGCAGTTGCAGGAAGGGAAGGGTGGTGGGGAGTCAGATGATGTGAGTGAAGACTACATAGCTTTGTCAAATGTTTATGCTGCTGGGGAGAGGTGGGAGGATGTGGAAATGGTTAGAGAGGTGATGAAGATTAAGGGGATTCAAACTAAGCCTGGTTGCAGTTCAGTTCAATCTTTTCATACCCATTTCTCTTGGATGGATAGTGAATCAGCTTATTAGGGCATCTTTGAGGTGAGTTAGATCTTATAACTTCTTTTTTATCTTGAAAATTAGAGTTTTACTAGGTGCTCATATTTGAACATATTTTTCAGATATAAATTGGATTTAGATATATAAATTAGAATATATTTTTCTCACATGGGTGGAGACACAATCATGGGATTCGGCCCATATGAGAATGGTGTATCCGAATATGTGTCCAGCACATGTGTAATTAGCATTTTTTTAAAAACCTAATAGTTTGTTTGGTATGGCCTTTTCTTTTTTTGGGTAACTTTTAAGCTCTTTTTTTTTTTTACTAAAAATGCAAAAAAAAGGGGAGTTAATTTTTGTTTGACTAGTTTGAAAAAAGCTGAAAAGCTAATTTTTTCATTGTGCACTTAATACATATTACATTTCAATGAAAAATTAAAAATACACTTCTTACATATTACATGTCGTTGCTAAAATAAGTTAGTTAAAGGTAATATTTTCATTTTGCTGCAAAAAAATTAAAAAATCAAAAAGTTAGATATCAAACTATCTACCTTGCTAACAAAAATGTTCAAAAGCTAAAAAGTTTTCAAATGGTCTATTTTGTGGCATTTTAGGGAAAGGAATAAAAAGGAAAACTTTAAAACTTGTTACCAATCATGGCTTATAAGTTGGTTATTGAAAGTGTAAATTACAAATACTAAGACTTCGTTTTTTCTAGAAAGTATATTTTGAATTTTTTGGTGTTTAGTACGAAAAAAATTAAAAATTAACGAAAAATATTTTTTAAACCAATGAAAAATAAATTAATTTTGATAAAAAATATTTTTTACGTTTTTATGGAAAAAAACATTTTTTACTCTTGCCATTTTACCAATGTTACCACGGCCAGGGGATGGACGGACGGACGGCAATTTGGGAATCGACAGTTGGGGGTTGGGACTAGAAAATATTTTTTGTATTTTTTTTTTAGTGTTTGGTACAACGAAAATTAAAAATGAGCGAAAAATAATTTTCAAGTCAATGAAAAATAGGTTGATTTTGATAA
Organism: Heliamphora exappendiculata; assembly: GCA_034768845.1. Classification (NCBI taxonomy): domain Eukaryota; kingdom Viridiplantae; phylum Streptophyta; class Magnoliopsida; order Ericales; family Sarraceniaceae; genus Heliamphora; species Heliamphora exappendiculata. The sequence continues at coordinate 13,484,181 of JAOTRH010000024.1, read as the reverse complement.
AAAATATTTTTTATTTTTACCATCTCACCATTGTCATCATCGCCAGGGGGTGGGGGTCGGGGTTAGGTTTAGAAAATATTTTTGTATTTTCTAGTGTTTGGTACGGCGAAAATTAAAAATTAACAAAAAATATTTTCTAAGTCAATGAAAAATGTGTTAATTTTGGTGAAAAATATTTTTTACTTTTGCCATCTCATCACTGTCACCACCACCAAAGGAACAGTGGTCAGGAGACGGGGATGTAAGGGTCGGAGTTGAGAGTCAAAGAGTTGAGAGTCAAAGGTTGGGGCCCAAAGCTTGAGGTTCAAGATCTGGGGTTTTAGGTCGGGACGGGGGTCAAAGGTCCACGGTTCGGGGGTCTAGGTTTCGAGTCGGGATCCATGGGTTCGGGTCGAGAGTCAAGGGTCGAGGTGGTGGGCTAGGGTCGGAGGCACAACGGTCTGGGGTTCGGAGATCATCGCCACCACCGTCGGCATTGTTTTTACTTCCACTAATTCTAACACTCATAGATGTATTAGCACTATCATTTTTAAAGTGATAACAACACATGAAATATTTTTTTAATGAAAATATTTTTCGTCTAACACAACGGAGCCTAAGATAAAATTTTCCAAAAATCAAAATTGGCTTTCTTTAGTATTGTGACTTGCCTCTACTTTTTAATGCTTGCCACCAGTAACTATTAGTAGAATAGAGAGATGTTTGGCAATTACCATCATAAGAAAACTTTCTTCTTATTTTTAAAGGGGTTGACACTTCATTCCTACCTTCTACGCTTCATGAATCACTCATTTCGATTCAATTTCTTGCTCTAAGACTTTGTTATTGAAAATGCATTAAAAAAAACGTGTAAAAAAATTGAAGTAGAAGAGTTCAAATTTCAGAAATTTTAATTTTAAAACTTCTTTTTAGCCCTACAAAAGCAAAAGCAAAAGCATGAGCTGCCATAAACAAACTGATACTAATTTCAAAAGGAAATAAAGAAAGTAAAAGATTGAAGTATATTAAGTTTTGGCAGACAGAGACCCCATAAGTTTAATAGCAGCTCTTGTTATTGATAAAATCTGGTTATGCAGCAACAAGATTGTTTTTTAAAACAAGAAAGTTAATCACTGACAATTTCTTCTCTCAACTCTTGGGCATGTTTGTTTGCGGGTTTAGGATTTGCGATTGGATTATTTTAATTAGAGTACCATATATAGCATTGTTTGGCGACTCTTTGGAGGGAGTTAGAGAAAAACCTCCAACTAACTTAAAACTCCCGATATGGGGGATTACCCTATGGGAGTGGTGGACTGATTAGTTTCGAAACTATTTTGATCATTTTTGTATAAAATAAAATTTAATCACGTTAAAATTATATCATATTAAACAACACATTACTTATTATTATATTATCTTATTCTCAATCAAACACTATTTAATACAAAAAATATTATATTAATAATTTAATTCATAATACTTTATACATTAATAATCTAAATACGCTAATTATTTTATGAAAATAGTCCTTAAACGAGCTTTTAAGATTTGTATCTTTAACAGATATAAAGTGGGGATATATGATATACAATATGTTGGTTCCATAAAAGATGTGTTTGCTTATATGTTATTTAATAAGACTGGATATTAAATCACGGTCATAGATCCCTAAATGACCGAATATAATATAATATAATATAATGAATGGGTGGTAGTATTGTATTGTATATACAGTGTAACTACTACGAGACTTTGTGCAACACAGTAATACTTATAGTAAAATAAAATTTTGAGCGTCAAATACTTATAGTAAAATAAAATCTTGTGCGACAGAGTTCTTAAATCGTGAATCGAATCGAGAATCGAAGTTTTAATTTTGTGAACTGTGAATCGAATTGAATCAAGAATCGCTAAGGTTCAACAAGAACTAAAAAATTGATAATAAACACTTTGTCAATATAAAATACGATAAATAAAATTAATATTAACACAAATAATACAATCAAAGAGAGTAAAATAATAAAAGAGAGCGGATTGGTAGCCTCAAGTTTAGTCATAAAATATTTTTAAATGGGTTTTGTCTACTTATTGTTAATAAATAAAAAAATTCATACAAAAGTTGTGAAACTATTGAGTCCAATTGATTTATCCCATATTATATTAAACATTGAATAATTTATTAGAAGTATTATTTTTGTATTTAACATCCTTTGAAAATGTGTTGACATTTTTTCACATAAAAGAAAAATAATAAAGGGTTAAGAATTTATCTAGTCTTTGTGATTTTTGTTAAATCTTAATTACCAAACGAGTAACAAATTTTGCATGGTTATTTTTTATCTTCGCAACAAAGACTCAATTGTAGAATTTAAATATATATATATATATATATATAAGAAAAAAGAAGAAGTAGGGGTTCAAAATTTGTTGGATCTGATAATTTTAAAGAAAAATTACACGAACATTCCTTATACTATGATCATGTATCACTTTACTCTTTTGAACTAAAGAAGCGTATAAAACGATCATTTAATTATTCAATGCCATCACTTTAACTCCTTTCGTTAACATTTCATCTTCCAAGTTAACAGAAAATAAAGAACCAGAGTTTCTATCATTCAAACGGAAAGGATGAGAATGATACCATTGAATAATTAAGGGGGTTTATTTGTACGTTTATTTGATAGAATGCTAACGGAATGAGTTAAAGTGATACCAATCAATAGTTAATGGATCGTTTTGTACGCTTTTTTAGTTTAGGAGGGTAAAGTAATATACGATTATAGTATAAGGGGTGTTCGTGTAATTTTTTTTAATTTTAATACTCAAAGAAATCATAAATTGTAAATTGGCTCGTGAATCGTTGCACGAATCGTAAGATCCATCACAATTCAATTACAAAATCAAATTGCACATAAATTTATATCGATTTATAAATGAATGATGAATCTAATCGTGAACTAAATCGTCATTCATAAGATTTTAATAACTATGGATATGCCAAATGAAAATTCAGTTGAGATTTGTCAATAGCAACATACTCTCTCTATCCCTTGTCCATGGAACCCAACCCAACCAAATAAGCAATTCTTGCTAAAACACCTCTTTGACAACTCTACAACCTGCTGGAACAAATCTCCGACGCCAGTTGAGGAATCTTCATGAGCCATTGACAAGGTGTAGAAGAACTCGAATTTTGTTGGGATTGCTATGGAAGCTGTTTAAAAATGGGTCAAGATCAGCATGTAGAGAACAAGTGAGGAGGAGATTTGAGGGGTAATATGGGTCTTGTAAAACTTGGATGAGAGTACATATGGAAAATTAATTTTCATTTTGAAAAAATATACAACATCCATTCATATTGGATCATTAAAAAAAATGTGGTATAAAAAACTTCTTGATAATACATATTCAGAGTTATATTCACTGTATTTCATAGTTGTTGGGATTTTTATGGCACAATTCCCTTAACGTAGCGAAAAAAAGAAATCATGGCTTTAATCAATCGATCACAATAAAGATGCAGAATATCATGTTAGAAATCTCTATAAATTGGTAAAGGACATGGTGGTAGGTGAAGTTTATCACTACTATGCATGTGGAGTCCAACACGCACGCACAAAACTCTGGTCTATGCGGTTTTATTAGATCAACAAGTTTCGTATATCAAATCTTCAGAAAAAGATACTAAGAGTTGAGGTGAAGATCGACCAATTTTGTTCACCCAGAAAAATCGAATGATGGTGATTCAAATCAGCAGAACAGTAGAAATCCCTCGTCTTACAAGAAAGATACAAGCAAATCAGGCAGAGATTAGGGGCAAGTAGCAATGTCAGAGAAAGTTGCGTCACCACAGAAGGCTGTTGATTGAGATTAGAGAGGGTGGAACACTCGTACCCGTGGAAATGGTGCAGGTTGAGGCAATCGATAGTTTTTCAAGATGGTTCAAAAATTCAAAAGGCAAAGCTCAATTTCTTTGCAGGGATTTTGGTGACAAATTTTTACATCTTTTATCATTCTATACTGTTCAGACTTCTTTTTAAACTTGAATGACAGAAATTCGCGACGCAACCTCAACAATATTCACCTATAGAGATCAATTTTTATGCTGCTTTCTTCAATGGATTTTCATTTTAGGGCGTTTAGCTTGTTCCTGGGCCTTATTTGTTTTCTCTATAGTTGTGTTGTCCTCTCTTTATTTTTTTTCATAAAGAAAAATTTAAAAAATAACAATTTCTCTAACTAAAATCATAACTATATTTGTCATTTCAATTTTAATTCAACATATGAATGATTTATGTTGAATACACAAGAATATAAGAAGGTACTATCAAAGAGGAGTATATAATGAACTCTCACATGTATAGAAAACGGAGACAAATCGACAAATGCAAGAAAATTTTGCAATTTTTGCTTTGTTTTTGAGTCAATTGATCAAAGTCGTAATCGCAACGACTTACTTGCAAAAGCGAAGCTTTACCAAAACCTCTTTTATTTTTCTAACAAGGATAAGAGAAAAAAAAATCCTTAATTTATTGCTCGATTTATCTATTTATTTTAAACCATTGACAATTTAATTTTTAGAAAAATAAAAATTTCTCACTTTTACGATGACATCATAATAGGAAACTTTATTGAAAATTAAGAATAAATTTGATTTACTCGATTAAATATAGAATTGGATAAAAAATTCCACAGTATTGTATTTTTTTTTTTGTTTTTTTGAATGCAACAATCAATGATTATATGTATTAATGGGACAATCAATCTAATAAATATATAAAGTATACTATATTTAGAATAACGTAGTTTTAATAATCATTTTATTACTAATTTCATTAAATTGCTAATCTTTTCTTCTTTTTTTTAAGCTTACGTATTCTCTCATAAATAATTGGATCAATCAAGGTCTGGAAACCTTTGACTAATACCTTTGGTGGTGGGTCATGAGTTATTAAATTTGGTATTAATACTGAATATTTAAAAAATATAAAAAAGTTTGATTCTAATTAATATCTTTTTGCAGATGGATTGATTGAGATCATACAATAGTTTTCGGTCATCCAAACACACACATCATGGTGTTGGGTACAAGGCAGGTAAGGATCTTGCCCTACCATTTCACTTTTCAATTTTCAGCAATATATATATATATATCTTGTATTTTACGAATCATATAATTAGGATTTCATAAATATATGGCAACTAAAATTTTAGAATTTTTGTTTATAAATATAAATCTTATAATTTTAGTAGGTTTGTTGAGAGTTAAATTAAAAGGGTAGAGCTAGATGAAGGGAGAGATAAAAAAATAGTGTGAGCATTAAAGTAATTTTTGAGCAAGAAAACGAGATTTATTTTAAGGCTCAAGTTATGAGTGTTAGATTTTAGAATATTTTTAATCTAAAAAATGTACACCCTACGGTTATAATGGATTATCTCTCGCACCCGTAGATGTAAGTATGTTGTGCCAGACTACATAGATGCTTGTGTAATTTTTTTTTAGTGTGTACATGATTTTTGTTTTCGTTCGCGTTTAAAAATTAATATTTCAATTCCATATTGTTAGTAAACAGGCAACCCAAGAGGGGGGGGGGAGAGAATTGGGTTTCTTTTCTAGCAATGGATAATATAAAAATCTTTTCAGAAAAACCTTTTAATATCGCACTAAATCTAGATATGCAATTTATGAAATTACTGCAATAATTAAAAGGAGAGGGATAGAGATAAAAAACCAGACACCGGAATTTATAGTGGTTCGGCTTGAACTGAGCCTACGTCCACTCCTCAAGATCTCCCTTGAGTGTTTTCACTAATCAGAAT
>JAOTRH010000024.1:13449555-13478276 GCA_034768845.1 Heliamphora exappendiculata | reverse complement strand
CGTCGTCATTCAGATCCTAAAAACCAAAGCTTGGATCCATTAACACGTCAATGATACACAATCAAATCTTCATTAAATGGGAAGTACCACTTCTGGCTCAACAAATCAATTAACACATCATTGCTGGCAAACAAAAAACAAAACTCCATGCATCAACCTAGGGTAGCTTAGACTTATTTCTACTTTTAGAAATGCACTAAAGTGATTGTATAGTGGGATCTGATTGAACTCTTGAATCTCAGTGGCGCATTCACTTTTTATGTAGCATTTCACAGTAAAACCAAATCATCTTAAATGGAACGATATAACAAAAAATACTGAAATTCACCATATGTCAATGTTCTAGATAAGTTCAAGGATTTCTTGAAGTAAAATTTCAACATTTCACTTATTGATGCCATTTGGAGAGTTTCTTCATTCCATCCCTAATCTAAAGTTAATAGGGCAATTGAAATTAAAAGACTTAGACCACCACATAGTAATAGAAGCGTCACACTAACAATGGGTAATTGCTAGCTAGATATCCATGAAATGTACTCATATTAGTTCTGATAAACCACAGAATTTACAGCAAACACGGGGCTGTAAAATAAACATGAAAACATCAAATTAAATCTCCATTAAGTCTCTTGAAATCCAAAATTGACTCCACAAGAACACATGTTGGCAGAAACGAGCATAATAGAAGCAAAAAACACTACATAAAAGGAAAATAATGTTAGGATTATAAAAAATCTTATGCAGGATTTATGAGAACAAATGCACACAAAATCCAAGATTCATGCAAAAATTTACACGGTTCTCCCAATAGTAACCGCCACAAATCTGTAACTTTCAACTCAAATAAAACAGAATACCTCTCGCTCTCTTTATCTTTTTCTATTTTTTGTTTGGTTACCGAGAAAACCGTAGAAAAAATAAAATAAGTTTTTGGTCCTCTTTACAACTTTTTCGAGCAATGTGGCTTAAGGGATTTGTTAATACTGCTACAAATTTTCTTTATTTAATTTAAATTCATTCAAATTGCACACGCATTGCTGAGTGTCCAAGAGGCTAGTATATATATGCATGCACGGTTATAAATGTGACAGTATCACAGTACTCTTGGATCCGCGAATGTATGGTTCGATGTTCAGTATTTATAATGCTCACGCACAACTTTATCAACAACCTCCCCCCCCCCCCAAAAAAAGTTACATGAATAATGGGTTCTCTCAAAAAAACCACCAATTGGAACCCACAGCACAGCTCAGAACTAATCATTCAAATTTCAAAACCAGTAGACATAAGAATAAGCTAGTTTAGAAATCGAAGCAAATTCAGCGACTCCAAACGCCCACTAAAACCCATAAACTAGGTTCCTTGATAACATCAAGAATTTCGAGGGGCACACATAAAACACACAGAGACAGACAGGATTTGAAAATTTCATCTGGAAATACACTTCTTGAAGGCGTGGTCTGTTCATACTCACAAGTTAATGGATAGCGTTTAGAAGAGGAAGGTCGACGATGACGAGACAGAGAAAGAAACCAAGAACCCGTAGAAATGAGTCCCGCTTGTGCAACCATATTCTCTCTCTCTCTCTCTCTCTCTCTCTCTCTCTCTCTCTATATATATATATATATATATATGCAACCGATAAAAAAACAGACTCAAGGGCGGTGTGCCCGTGCAGCATCGTTTAGAATAATTGTTTATTTATTTATTTAATAAAAAAATATCTAATTATTTATTTATTTATTTATTTATTTTATTTTTTATTTGTAATGAAAATTATTGTTTAATTAAATTATTATATTTTTTTAATTTATTTCATGAGTCAGACTAAGTGTTTTTAATAAAAAACAAAAAATAAGTTAAAATAGACTAGGCTAATAAGTTTATTTTTTTATTTTTTTATTTTTCAATTAATTATTTTAGTTCACCTTATCAAAAAAAATTGAAAAAAATAAACAATAATTAATAAAAAACAAAAATATACAAAATAAAATTTAGCCCAATAGACCTAGGATTTGTAATCCAACATCAATACTTATTTTGATAAAAATAAATTTAAAATTATATTAATAATCTTATATCTCATTATTGATTGTAATTAATAGTGTCGGATACACTATTCGGGACGAATTCTTAATCCCATAAATATGAGATAATTTTATCTTGGAGAAGAGATGAAATTAACAATTCAATCCATACTCAAATATCAAAAAAAATATTATTATTATTTTCTTAGAATAATATTATATATTCTTTAATTAAAAAAAAAGTTTTTTATTATTAGTTTTAGAAAAAAAAATTATTTTTTATTTATAAAAAACAGTTTATCATTTAAAAAAAACTGTTTGTTGTTTTTTTAAAGAAATCTGTTTATTATTTGTTTTTTAAATATTTTTTATTATTTCTTATTTTAAAGTATGTTTTTTAATTATTTTAAAAACTGTTTTTTAGTTATTTTTAAAACTGTTTTTTATATATGTTTTATTTTAAAAACTGTTATTTTTTTTGTTTTTAAGAAACTTTCTTTCTTTGTATTTTTCTTTTATTGAAAAAAACCTGTTTTATTTTTTTTATATTTTTTAACTATTTTGTTTTTATATTCTGTTTTTATATATATTTTTAAACCACTTATTTATTTTTTAACTATTTTTTGTTTTTCTCTTATTTTAATTTTTTTCTTTAAATACTAGTTTTTTTTTATATATTTTTTCTATTTTAAAAAATATTTACTTTTTAGTTTGGTTCATATTGATTTGGTTGTAATTATATAGCATATTATTGTCATTTATGCATAAAACTTTTTTTTTAATTTACAAACAAAAGATAAGATATTATCATTTTTAATTTTCCAAAAAATAATCAAACATGAAAATGAATAAAAAGAGATATTAACAATACATTAGATACATTATTTTTGGATTATTAGTGAGAAGATACCAAATATCCCATAATCATTTCTCTCAAAATAAACATGACCTAAAAGAGTTCAAAATTAAAAAAATATCTTACTTGCTATTTTTTTAATGATTAAAATATATTTTAATTTAAATTTATGATTACTATTAGTTCTCACAAATCATATTCTTTTTACTCTTTTTATGAATCAAAATTAATTTTAAAAAATACACTTAAATTTGATTGATGGGTAAATCAATTCTTATAAAAAAGAATTTTACTTTTTAAAGGCCCTGCTTGAAATAATTGCTTGCTTGCTTATTTAATTTTGTTTATTTTTTTTAGTAAATTTTTTTAATTATTTAATTAAATTATTATACTATTGATGGGAAAATTAAGCCTATTTTTAGTAAAAAAATTTATTATTTAATCATCAAAACTAGCCAAATAAATAAAAAAAAGTAATCAAAATATAAAAAAATTCAAAAAAAACAAAAAATAAGCTAAATATAAGACAATAAGTAGGCCCGACCTTAGCCTAAGGCCATTAAAGCCATAGTTTTAGGCCTCTAATTTTATCCAAGAAATTTAAGCATTTATATATATTTATAAAAAAAGATTGCATGTAGACCAATCTAATTAACAAATAAAAAGTAAGCTTTTTAAAAATAATCTCATGAGAATGAGTTCTTTATGTGTGAATAATAATTTTTTATGTGAAAATTTTGATATTTAATTTTTGTGTGTATAGATTTTGTTATTTAATTTTTATGTGTGTTAAATACTAAATGCATATCTTGATAATTGATATTCATATATGTAACTTGTAAAATATGTTGAATACATAAATATTGTTTTAATTAATAATTGTAATTTTTTATAAATTAGTTGAGTTTATGTTAGTGATAATTTTTTGTGCGGAGATTTTGAGATTTTTTGAGTAGTAGATTATTTAAATTTTTGAGATTTTTTACGAATTAATTTTTTGGACGGCAGATTTTGATATTTTGAAATTTTTTGAATATTTGATTATGTAGATAAAATCGAGACCCGTAGTAAAAAGTATCCATTTGAGTTTAAAAAAATAAAAAGTAAAAAAAGAAACAAGAAATAGACAAACTAATTCAAAAAAAAAATTTTTAAATTAAAGTTGATCAAAATTTATCTTCGATTAACCACGTCAGAAAAATATTAAATAGACTGGTCATGTTAATAATTGAGAATGATACGGTGAAAGAGTTAGATTACACAAATTTAATTACTACTTTTACAACTAAAAATGCAAGAAATGTTATATTTAAATTATAATTTTGAATTATTGTAATGAGAATCGCTAATTTTTATGGTTTTATTTTTTCAGTTATTATTAATTTTTGAGTTAAATTTATTATTTATTTATTTTAATTTGTACAAGATTTTAAGGGGTCTTATTTTAAAAGTTCGCTGTATGTTCTCTAAAACTTAGGGTCTGCCCTGCCAATAAACCAAATTTTATGTTGTTTATTTTTTTTTTAGTATTTGTTTTAATTTTTTGATAAAAAAAGTTTTTTTTTTGAGTTTATCTCATCAAGATTATTCAGAAAAAAAAAAGTTACAAAATGAAAAAATTAAAAAAAAAACAAAAACAAACAAAATTCTCTGACATTACTTTTAAACTTTTACTCAGTTAACTGAAAATTTAACGAAATAAGAATAAAAGAAAATAAAAGCTTGATTTATAATCTTTTTACTATTTTAAAAATTTTATAATTTGTAAAGTGTAATATAAATAAATTAATTTAGTATCATTTATAGCTAAAAAAATTTCACATATTTTTGCATTGTTACAATTTTAAACTTCATTGAACAAGATTAAGTAAGTAGTATTTTTAGACACGGCCATGATAAAATTTGTTAAGACTCCTGTGACATTTTTTTTTTTTAATAAGGAGGATAAATATGACTTTTAACTCGCTAGAATAATTCAGCAGTTTAAGGTTGTCACTGAGATATGTCATAAATTTAAATGTCTTATGTTCGATTTCTGCTAGAGTTCCTAACTAAATTAATGCATATAATTTACAGGTAATTATAGGTATTCAAAAGTTTACGAGGGCGAGTCAAAAAAAATTCCTGCCTTTAGGTGGCTGCTCTGTTATAATAAAAAAAATATGACTTTCAATTACTTAATAAAGAACAAATTTATAAATCTCAAGCAACTTTACATAATTTCTTATTTACATAGCCACTAACTTCCTATATAACTTTTCAAATAAATTTTTTAAAATATCATTATTTTTAAATTTTTTAGGGATAGTTACACTTACCTCTCATGAGATTTAAGTTTATTACAGGAACCTTCCATGTGATTTTTAAAATTACACTGACCTCCGTTATCAATATTTTCAAAGGGACGGCATTAACTAAAAATAATATTTTACTATTTTACCCTTATAATTAATTAAAAATTTATAAAATTAAAATTTCCAAACCCTAGCACACTCTTCTTCTTCACCGAATTTAAAGGGAAGGGATTTGAGGCTTTTTTTTTCTGATCGGGTAGCTGAGGGAGAAGGAGCGCAGCAGGGGTAAAAAAAAAGCTAGGGTTTCAATCTTTTGGGTGGGTGTGATGAAGAAGATGGTTCGTTGGGGACGTGGGTGGGTGTGACGGAGGCGATGGAGGGCGACGACAGCAAGAGGCGGCGACGGCGAAGACGAGGTGTTATGACAGCAACTCTGGCAGTGGTGACTCTGGCGTCGAATGCGTGACTAATGGCAGCAACTCATGGCAGAGGCATCGACGGTCGATGGCGGCGAAGGCAAAGTTGGTGGCAGCGGCGAGGCAAGAGGTGCGATTGCAAGAGGCAGCAACGGCGACTCTAGCGGCAGTGACTCTGGCATCGAAGGCGTGACTTGATGAAGGCAATGTTGATGGGCACCAGAGACTGTAATGAAGCAGATGAGATGGCAATGATAGCCAGAGCAGGAATATTGGGGGAAACGATCTAGATCTAGACTAGATCAAGCTCTGGTGTGCACAAGCTTTTTCTCTCGACCGGCGGGTCCTCTTGTGGTGGTGCTTCTATTAGTTTCAATATTTTTAGTTTTTTCTTCTTTTTCTTCAGTATTGTGAAATCTAAGGAAGGTCTTGAGCTTGGAACTTGTTTAATAAAATATCCAAACTGATTGGTTGTAGTATTTCTTTCATGGATTTTTTTTGTTTCAATTACCCATTAATTACAAACCTCTGAAATTGGAGTTTACAATGAGTGTCGATTTCTGGTGGTGGTGGTGGTTTATGGTAGAGTTCACGGTGGTGAGTGGCAGGTGGCGGTGGGTTTGCTTGTGTGTATGTGTGTGTGTGTGAGAGAGAGAGAGAGAGATGAAGTAAGGGTAAAATGGGAAGGGAAAAAAATATTTAACGGTAAAATTAATTTTCGTTTAGTTAACTAACAGAAATGTTAAAGTGAAATACAAAAGTAAAATAGAATAAAAAGTAATGTAATTTTAGAGACCACATAAGAGATTCCTATAATAAGCTCAAATTTTATGGGAGGTAAGTGTAATTATCTTTTTTTTTTTAAATATCTAAATAAGAACTGAACAAGTTTTAAAATGTGGTTGAACTTGACTTCTTTCATTTTTCAACCACTACGAGTTGCAGCAACTTGCTTTTATGCAGTTTGGTTTTCTTTGATTTGTGGTTTAAATTTTATTATTTAATTTCTTTTGTTTAAAGTATTTAAAATCAACGATTAAAAATTATTTTATCTTTATACTAACAAATTATGTCAATTGATCCCTTCGTCGGATGACTTTTCAACTTGAGACTTCAATTGGGTAGGAATTTTTGACACAACGCGTTAACATGACTCGAGCTTTACACGGAGTTAGAGAGTTAGGGTCGACTATTTCAATACGAAATTAAAAAATAACACGACTCGATAACACGTTTAATAAATAGTTTGGGTTAGTGTTGAACACGTGTAACCCGAAAATGACTTATCTAACATGTTTAATTTTCGTGTCAATCCAAAATATAACACGGACCCAAAACACGTTAAAAACACATATATAACCCATTTATATACCCATTATAATTATGTTATGCATTGTAGAAGAAAAATTAAAAATTTTGAGAGGCACTCAAAATCGTCGCCCATAATTAAAATAGGGCTATGTTATTGTTACTTAAAAATTAAATCAATTATCAAGTTTACAAAAAAAAGTGAAAGTTAATACCCTATTCAAAAGTCGAAACAAATGAGGCGAGTCGACTCATCACTTCTTAATCTATTAAGTATCACATTTATCCTTTACCAGTTACAGTTTACCCTAGCTAGGGTTTCACTTTTGTCGTTGCGTCAACTTGCAGATTGAAAGCTGAAGCTCGTCGTCATCGTCATCGCCACAGGCAACACCCGTTGCCGTCAAAGCTCCTATCGTCGTCGAAATCCAATCGGCGTTGAAGGCTAGTCGAATCTCGTTGCAACATTGACAAACTCTAATCCCCAACGAACTCCAGTTGTCGTCTTCTTTTTCACTCCTCATTTCAATCTCACACTATATGTAGATTGAAAAAAGAAGAATTTAAGGTTTTCATAGCACAAAAAAGAGCAACTAAAGTCTTTTTCCTTTTTTTTTTCTCAATGATCTCTTTTCTTTCTTAATTTGAATTATTTTCATATTAATCTCTTTCTGATTTTTCATCTTTGATCCATTTTTGCAATTGTAGTGTATAAAACTGCGCGAGTTATGCTTTAATTGATCTTGAATTTCTGAAATCAAAACAAAATTTTAATATTATGCTTATGTTAATCTCTTCTTAATGATTTATTAATATTAAGAGAAAGTTGTGTTCGTATTAATATCTTTTTGCAGATTGTTTGAAATTTTTTATTTATTATCATTTATGTAATTTAATTATTAAAATATGTTTAAAATTAAAAATGTAAACTTGTTCTTAAACATGTTGTTAAACAGGTTGTAAACAAGTTAACATGTTTATAAGCGATTAGTGTTAGTGTTAGGATAAATAACGTGTTTAACTAAATGGGTAGGGTTAGTATTGAAAGATTTTCGACACGAATCCGATATGATACAACACGATATGATACCCACCCTTACATCCACTTCAAATCTTCATATTCTTTGTCTTGTATTGGGCTAATTTATAAAAATTTTGCTTATTTTTTTGAAATACACTTTTATTATTTTTTGGTTAAATTTTTTATTTTTTAAATCATATCGCTAAAAGAAATTTAAAAAATAAAAAATTTTGATAAAAAAATAAAAATTTTCACTAAAAATGAAAATAAATACCGCAAAATCTAGCTCATTAGCTTTTTTATTTTTTTATTTTTTTATATTTTGATCAAAAAATTTTACTTTTTAGCTCATCTCTGTAAAAATAGGCCAAAAAAATATAAAACTTAACCAAATAATATATTTTTTATAAATAAAAAAATAAAATAAAATAAGCACATAAACAATTATCTCAAATAGTTATTATTGATCACACAAAAGATCATAATTGGTAATTAACTTTGATGGAGTCAGCTCAAAAGTGAAAGGCTAGCCTACGGTCCATAGGCCAGGAATAGTGGGGCGAACTAAGGCAGTCGAAAGACTCGCCACAGAACTTAAGGTCAAGTTAGCCTAACCTTCCAAACTCGTCTAAATGCATGTTGGAGGTCAGGCGAGGCAAATAGTGCATTAAATGCGATGAAACAGCTGAGCTCAAAACGTAAATGACAACACACCTCCATGCGCCTCTACATCAAATGTTAATTGACACGATACAAAGTAGCACGTCGACATCACATAAGGCACCGCGAACAGTCCCCAAAAAGAGAAATAGCGTTTTCCACCAGGAACAGACTTGGAGAATTCACCCTTTTTCGCTAAATCTCAAGTTAACGACCTCCACTGTAACAGAACACCGGGAATCATCTATTTCTCACTAAATCTCACACAATGACACTATAAATACCAAACCAAAATACAAAGTACATAGACACAATATCTCTTACCAAAATTCTACTGAATTTTTTTTGAAACTTTCAGTATTCACCCATATTATTGATTGACTAAAGGATGGAGGAACTTTCGGCGAAACCCGCTGGTAAGTCTTACCTATATTTTTTTGTGCGATTAAACCTATGAATCTGAGGACTCGGGCCTAGTTTGTTCTTTTCTTTCTACAACTAATCTCACCCCTACGGAATGACCCCGCACAAACCTAAAACTCGTTTTTTTTTACATTTTTAGTTAAGAAATAATTTAAGTTGAAAATAAGTCAGTTTCATAAATTATCATTTAAGAGAGTTTTTTTAATTATTAACTGGAAAAAGTTTTTTTTAAATTTAAATTAAATAATTTTATTTTTTATATAGTTGATTATAAAAATTATATGTAGTTGACCTTAATAATAAATAAATTATCGATCAATAATATATTATCTTTTTACTATTTATCAAATGAAATTTATTGGTTTATTAACTTTTTAAAATTAAGAAGAAAAAAAACTTGAGTGCCAACTTGAAGAACAATTGGACCTCGTTTGGTAAGATAAATTTTTGTTTTTGGTTTGTAAAAAATAAAAAATATGTTTTTATTTATTTTTATAAAAAAATATATTTAGTACATAAATATTTCGAAAGTAGTAATCAAATGTGGTGACCGAATGAAATAGTTAGAGGTGATAGATAGAGATAGTCACCGAAAGTGGAAGCCGGTGGTGATGGTAAGAAATGTTTGACGATGATGATAACAAATTATACCAGTGATGATTAGAAGTAATAGTCAGAGATGATGGTCAGAAGTAGTACTCAAAATTAGTAGCTAAAAATAGTAGAAGATAAATGTGGTGTTTAACATTACTAAAACTAGTAACTTATAGTTTGTAACTTGTAGTAGAAACTGAAGTATTTAGTAAAATTTATAATTAAAATAAAAAAAATAATAATTATAAATTATAGCAAAAATTGTGAATAATTAGAAAAACTTATAACTTATAGGCCATGTTTGTTTGAGGATTTATTAGCTTGGAATTAGACTAATAAATTATAGTATGGTGTTTGGTTTGCCATTTAGGAAGAGGGACTTAATCCCTCCTAACTGAATTTGCACCCCATATTGGGGATTATCTTTAACCTATAGGGAGAGTGGGATTCTAAATTCCAGGATGGGTGGGACGAGGGATTAGTTGCATTTTTACTAATTTTCCCTAAGCAATTAATTCTATGCATATTTAAAAGGGATCTTCAAACATGTACTCAAAGTTTGATTTTAAATTTGTTGCAGCGTATTACAACTTGTCCTATGCAAGTAATTTGACTATATTTTGGGAACTGAGGTCTCATTTGAATAACTTATTTATTAATTTATTTGACTTACAAGTAATTAAATAAGTAATTTTATTTGATTTTTTAAATGTAAGATTTAAGCTAATAAGCTAAATAAGCAATATTTAAGCTAAATATTCATATTTATTTAAGCAAATAAACAAAAATAAGTCAAATAAATAAAAATAAATAAAATTAAGTAAATAAGTAAATAAGTCACTTAAAAGCCAAGGTAGCTAAACAAACTTATCTATTTTTATTTTTGCTTATTTCACAATAAGCAAATAAATCATTTACCCAAACAGAGCAATTGTATTTCATGCTTTTGCCGTTTAAATATTTATGGTTGTTTCATTTCTTGCAAAGTTTTGTGTATTTTAAAAAATCATTATGTAATTGCAACTTGTGCTTTAGAAAATCTTTTATTAAATTTGTAAAGAAATTTTTTGTACATTTTTAAATTTAATTCCACTAAAATCGTATTAAACGAATAGACATATTATTTATTATTAGATTATTATATTCTCAACTAAATATTATTTAATACAAAATGCTACACTAATAATTCAATCTATAATACTTAATATACTAATAATTCGATTACACCAATTATCATATAAAAATAATTTTTTAACTAAATTAATTTATAATTAAAATTAGTAGCATGAAATTAAAAATTATTAACAGTAATTTTGTCAAATATTTCTAAAAAATAAAATAAATTTTTTTTACCAAGCAAATAAAAATATATTTTTTATTTATAAGAATTTAATATATTCTAAAATTTATTTATATTTTTAAAAATAAAAATAATTATTAAATATATTTGTTTAAAAAAAAACGATAAACATAATCGATATCAAACGGAGCCAGTGATCTGAATCGAATGAAAGCGGAGGGACGTGACGTGGTGGTGGGCCAGACATTGATCCTTTTTGGGTAATTACCTGACGTGGATCCGTCCACGGTGACGTTTGATTTATACTAGCTTTTAGCCAACGTTTGATTTTGATCGGGATAATTTTTTTAACGATAAATTATACTAAATTTTTTTAAAATTTTTGATAAAAATATAAATATTTTTTTATAATTTCTAAAATATTACTGATTTCTCATATTAATAATTTTACCCTAACACTATTAACTATAGTTATAAATTTATATTTTTAACTCTTTAATTTTCACTGTGTCTGTTTTTCTATATATATATATAAATAAAATAGAAAAATAGGTAAAAAATTAAACAAAATTAATTTATTTCCATTAAGTTAACGGAGAGAATTAACAGTTGAGTTAATTTAATACAATTTAATACAAAAACTAAATTCGATGAGAGTTAATGTCATTTTAAAAATCACAGGAGCGTATCTATTTTTGTCAGAAATTTCAGGAAAAATCAGTATAATTTTTTTTTTTTTAAATATAATTTTTTGTTCTCTTAGTAAATTTTTTTTGTATTGGTTCAAAAAATATTAATTTTTAAAATTTATCCCGTTACAAAAAATTTAAAAAGTACAAAAAAATTGACAAAAAAATTTAATAAGTTTATATAAGACAAAAAGTCACTTTAAAACTTTTGTTTGATTTATTTTCATATTTAGTGATTTTTTTAAAATTTTGGTCAAAATTGTTATACTTTTAGATTCGTTTTATTACGATGAATAAAAAAAATAAATTTTAGCTTAAAATTTTTAAAAAAAAAATCATAAAAAACAAAAAAAATAATTAAAAAATTACTAAAAAAATTATCTCAAACTGTGATGAATTTAAGGACATCTCACCAATTTCTTGTGTAAATACACATATACGATATCTCAAACTCGACTGAACAATGTGGATGAGATTCGTAAATTTTAATTTTTTAATCCTCTACAATTTTGAAGAGTATACAAGAAAAAGGGTAGGAAAAAGAATTCATCACAATTATACAAGCCTTTGGCCAATTTGGCATATCAAAAAAGTTAATTTTTTTTAATTAAAAAATAAGCTTTTAAGTTATATTGTTTAATTAGTATCAAAAACTAATTTTTTTAAAAAATAAATTCTATACACATCTTAAATATAATCACTTTTTCTTTTAGTAAAAAAATTATAATACATTCCATTCAAAACTCAATTCTACTATTAATAATAAAAAGTGTGCCGATATGCTTAAACATAACAACTTTAAAATATCAAGAACATATCAGACATTTTGATAAAAATTTAAAAAGTTTACCTTAAAAAAATTATTCCAAACGAACTTTTTTCTCTTACTTTTTTAAAAAATTAAAATTTTATATATCTCAATCGGGGCTTTGTCACAAGAATTCTATTATGAGAACAATTATTCAGTAATTTCAAAACACTATATAACATTATTTATATGATAATAAAATACTAATTTATATTTATTAAGTAAATCAAAATCTAAATAAAATTAATTTATTTAATTTGTATTAAATATTTTTATTTATTTAAAATTCCAGGTAAGTAATGGCACCTGATAATTGATAAATAGAGCTGAAGCTGCGACCGGCTCTCCAAGTTTAAAGAGAGGGGTGGAAGTTGTGGATTTCGAGGCAGAAGCTCCGGCACTTCTCCCGATAAAAGCTTGCTCTCTCTCTCTCTCTCTCTCTCTCTCTCTCTCTCTCTATATATATATATATATATACGCCTGTGTATATGCGCATATAGAATTCACGAATCCTGATTGTTTCCTTGGATTGTTCGTATCTCCTTCAGGTGTGCAATCAAAGTACTCTGTTATTCGGTGTGTTTCTGTTTCGATTATCATGTTTTAGCGAGATTGATAAGTAGCTTCTGTTATTTGCTTTTCTTCGCTTCATCTTCATCTGATGTATGTGAGGCTAGGCTTTATATACTTAGAATTAGCTTTTATCAGTATCAGCCAGTTTATGGCGTGGTTCGTCGTTTGATTGATGAGGAGATGTATGATAAGGGAAAAAGTCTGAGAACACAGATTTCAATCACAAAATCACAATCACAGATTAGTGATTCTTACCAGTAAGAATATATGTTGTTTTTATTTTTTTGAAAAAAAAGTATGTTCTTACCGGTAAGAAATAGTGACGTGGTTGATTTTGTGTTTTAAATATGTGCATAGTCGAACTGATTATAAGGAGAGGAAAAAAATGGAAATTAAGTCGTTCCAATTCCAGAAAATAATTGACTCATCTGAGTCATAGGGGTTTCTGTATTCTGTGGTCCTTTCTTGATAAGTTCGTTTGCTTATGTCGATCTACTTAAAATGACTTTGTATATTAGTGATTTTTGTCTAGGGAAAATTCCATTTTATCCCTCGCTGTGTGGGTGATGTGCACACGTTCCTTGTGCTCATGTCATGTACACTACAAATTTCACATTTTAGCTACGCCACAAGTTTCACATTGGTTGTTTCGAAATGCCTTTTCAAGGAACTATAATTAGTCCATAGTACTTGGAAGAGATGTTCCACGCATGTTGGGAAATTTCACCTAAGTTTGGATAATGGTTCAATTATGACATTCTTTGAGGTGTAGTATGAAGCTGTAGTTGGTAGATGTTAATTTGGAAGGAATTTTTATTCATTGCAACTGCTTCTTTATTCTCCTTTTCCAAGCATAGATTTTAAGGTGCCAATCTCTATTGAAAAGACAGCGATTCAGTTTTTTGGTGGTATCTTTTTGCTTCAGTAAGCATGTTTAGGTTGGATTTGGTTGCAGTATGGATTGAGAATAAAGAAATTTTAAGGTGCCAATCCCAACTAGAAATAAAATTGAAGGTACCAACCCCCTTTATGATCCTTTTCCAAGCATAGATTTTATGGTGCAATCCCTATTAAAATATGAAGTTTGAGATGTGTCGTGATATAGTTATGGTTCATAAGCATGTTTGTAGGTTGACTTTTACTGCATCTTAGATTGAGAATAAAGGTCAGCAATTCCAACTTCATTATTTGCTCCAGTACGGTACAATACGATACGACAACATTTTGAAGTACCATGCTTCATAGAGAATGATGTGGAAATGAATTTGGATTTTTAGACATAGAATGCGCATGGGCCTCCTCAATCTCTGAAATCAGAATGTTGTAGGCCACTGAGATGGAACCCCAAACCAGCTTAACTTTTGTGCAACCAACCTATGCTTTTCTATATTTTAAGTTGGATTTATTTGTTTCTTTTAAGACAATGGGGTCTAACTTTTAGGATAATAGTTGTACCCCTATCAACTATTGTTGGTGAGTGGGAACATATATCTCATAATATTTACAAAAAGCTGCACTTTTATTTTCTAATACGATTATTGCCGTTTTCATAATTTGATTGATTTACTGTTTATAAGTGACAACTATACGTGCCACCTTGGAAGCAACTTTGCAACAAACATGGATAGTGAGGTTAAGTCTGTAATTGCCTTTATGTTCATTGATCACCTACATTCACACAAAAATATTGACGTCCAGAGTATTCTTATATGTTACAAACAAAGAATTAAGTCACTGGTTCTTAACAATAATATTAATTAGAAGAATAAGCTTGTGAACAATTGCCCCAAATTAACTTATATTTTCTATTTGGAAAATGGGATTTCATATTTAGTAAATCAGTCCCCAGCCAATAGCCCACAGGATATTTCTTGCCCCCTTGAAGAGGCAAGTGCAGGATTCAAGTCCTAGCTGGGACATGGGATGCGTTTTTAGTGCTTGTGAGGAAAATATATGCAGGGGTGTGTATGTATCAACAAGTTTAAATTACCAATGCAATTTCTGTTTGAGGCTTCCTACATCTGATAAAACTCTTCCAATGGTGAAACTACAATTAGGATGTGCATCTATGATCCTCCAGATGTACTTGCATGCTTGTTTGTGCACTTTGTTCAACATCATTCTACATAGATTTTCAACATATAATTATATATCATTGTGAGTCCTCTATAGTTACTTGTGGTCCATTTTCTGTAGTATGGTATCTACTTTCCAATATTTCTATTAGTTCTGAGCCAAAGTTTAGTAGAATGGTGAAGATATGCCATTCACTTTTGCTTTCCAATATTTCTACATGTAACTGACTTTGAAGACACCGAGTTGGCTCAAGTGGTTCTGAGTTTTAGCTATGGTTATTGGTCAAAAAATAGTGTAAATGATAAACAACACCCGCCCGCGCCTAAAAAACAAATTAAAAAGAGAGAGACTCAAGTACTGTTCCCTTCTTCAATGTAGATTGCATCTTGATAAACTTGGTTTGGTTCACCTCTAAGTTTTGGGATATGTATGTACTGCTTACAAGGCACATCATTGTCTGAAAAAGGAGAAAATGAATAAAGGCCTGGCTCTTGTTGACCCTTTTTTCATTTTTATTTTGGGAAAAACATTATTTTCCTTTTAAGTTTCCAGCTTGAACTATTTAGAGTTTTTACTGCTTTTGGGAGGTATCTCTCTCCTTAATTATTTCTATATGAAACTTGCATGGTTTTCAAGTGGCTGTTTACTTCTTGGAGTTTCTGAGTTCAATAACCATGTACTTTGACTTTGCAGGTACACTGAGGAAAAAATATGAGTACAATAGATGTAGCCAAAGCAGAACTTGCCCTTGTGGTTCTGTATTTGAACAAAGCTGAAGCCAGGGATAAGATATGCAGAGCAATACAATATGGTTCAAAATACTTGAGTAATGGAGAGCCTGGCACAACCCAAAATGTTGATAAATCAACTAGCTTGGCGCGGAAAGTTTTCCGTCTTTTTAAGGTCAGGCCTCATTGCATCCTCCAGTAATAAGTATGATAAATGTCCATTTTACCCATCTTCTTTGGTCTCATTGTTATGTGCCTTTATACTAGGTTTATTGTGCGAGAAAATTTAGAATAGTTTAATTCTGGCTTTATGTAAACTCATATGGTGTATCAAGGTTAACTGTTGTTTTTTGTGCTGTGAAATGACTAGCTGACCTGAAGCAGTGAGATGAAGAATTTTATGGGAAAATACAATAAAGCCCATATGATTTTGGACTTGTCTCTGGATGGATTTTGTATTACTGGGCTTATCGTAGTTTTGTTACTTGATGCAGTTTGTCAATGATCTGAATGCACTTATTAGTCCAAGTTCTCCAGGAACTCCCCTTCCTCTTGTTTTGCTGGGAAAGGTACGATGGTTTGCTGGCTGATTGTTTGTCTAATTTTTCCAAAATTTACTATTGTCATTTTGTTACCTCAATTCTTTGTTATTACAAGATAAATCTAACCACAATGTTTTTCAGTCTAAAAATGCTCTATTGTCTACTTTCTTGTTTCTCGATCAAATTGTCTGGCTCAGTAGGACCGGCATTTATAAGGTATGAAATAAACTTTCTTTATACAATCTCATTTTCTTCCCTGAATTTTAAGAGGAATACTCACAAGAAGGATCTTGGATACTTTGTTGATTATATTTAGAACAAAGAAAGCGCAGATCAAATTAGCAGAATATCTCTTTACTGTTGGATGGGTTCCTCAATCTGCACTACCTTGGTTGAGGTTTGCCACTTCATTCTTTGTTTGTATGGTTTATTTTGTTTTCGAAAAGTATTGATGGCTTTGAGTTATTTTCTTTTTGTCAGGAGAGCACATTAATTAATATGACACATCTTGATTTTATTTTGGTATCTTTTTTTTTTGTTTTGTTCCACAAAAGCGCTCCTACATTATATATGCTCAAACCACCATTATTATATATATGGGCACTATATAGTAGCACCTAGGAGAGAGGTTTTGAGCCTCACGATCTTTTTTGTATTCTTATAAATAAAAAACGAAGCTTTCCTTTTGTATTATTTCAAGGAATTCCAATTATCTATGCTCATAGGCTTCTAGCCATTTTCTTTTATTTTTTCTCTCACCTTTTATGTTTATTTTATAGTGAAATAATTTTGGAGTCTAGGTTATATAACTTAGTATGATTTTATGATGAAGTCATTGAGTTTTGAGATAAGTATTGTGTTTTTTTTTTAAACAGTCTTATGCCATTAATATTCGTCCACTGAACAATTTATTGTAGTTCGTGTGTATACATTTGAGAGAGACATTTTGATAGCATTGATAATGATGCCATGCAAAGCTTAAAAGATGAAAACTCATAGAGATCAATTGAAAAGTAAATGGTAGGAGCTTTATTATATTTTAGTATTTATTATTAGCTTAAAAAGTACTTGATTATATTATTGTTGGTTGATTATGAAAAAATAAAGATGTAGTTAATATTGTGCTCCCCTCTCAATGAATTTTCTGGCTCTATCACTGCCACAATTATTTTACAATTTCAAGGCAACAATGGATCTATGATTAGATAATTTATTTATGATATAATTGTATGCAAAGTTAACGGATCTCAATGAAGGAAATAGAATCTATGGGTACGCAAACTGTTGAAACCATTTCTAGATCAGGACCAAGATAAACTACTCTCTGCAGTTTCCTTGAACTGTTGAAATGTTATGAAGGATATGGTGAAAAATTGAGCAATGGTGACTAATTGTACTTTAACCCGTGGACATAAATTTGGGACATCTTAAAGGAGTGGACTAGAATTTTTGGGAGGGAGTACTTCTTTCCTTGTTCTATTCTCTCTCATTTTTTTGTGTGTGTGTGCGTGTGTGTGTTCCATATTGCAAACTAGAAAGTGGTCTAATTTTGCTTCCTCCACTATTTGTTTCAGCTTGGTGAGCTTGGAAGGCTTTCTGCATCAATGACGAAATTAGAGAAGGATCTCAAGAATAGTGATAAATATAATGTAACTTTATCGCGGCTGTGTGCACTTCGATAGTTTTGAGATTGTAGTATTTTTTTTTCTTTCCATCATGTGCGGTTTTTGGTGCATCTGTAAATGCAGAATGAGCAATACCGTATTAAACTTCAGAAGTCAAATGAGAGGTCGTTGGCCCTGATTAAAGCAGGCATGGACATAGTGGTTGCAGTTGGGCTGCTTCAACTGGCACCCAAGAAAGTGACTCCCCGTGTTACAGGAGCCTTTGGATTTGTTACCTCTCTCATCTCTTGTTATCAGGTACTCAAATTCCTACTACAATTTTATTTGGCATTTTTTTATTTTTGAGAGAAAGAGAAAGAGAAAGAGAAAGAGAGAGATCATTAATTTAATAATGATTATATACGAATAACTTTTATATAATGATTATATATGACTAATTTGTTCAAAATTAATGAAAAATATGTTTTGACGTCATAATTTAATTAAGAGATTATATAGCTCATCTTATATTTGTTTCAAACCATATGTATTTTGAAAATATAAAATATTGTTATTATGAGTAGATTCATCACATAGAACATATTCAGAGGATTATAGAAGTATTGTTGAAGTGCTGGTGGAAGTGTTGAGAAAGTGTATAATATTATAGTTTTAATTATTCAATTAAGACACATTCATAAAGTGCCAAGCACGCTTTAAGTAGTGTTCGAGTAGTGTTGGTGTCCGACAAGTGTGTCCAACACATGCATTTTCTGTACAATTGTCTATCCTTCTTGGGGACCATAGATTACATATGTTTTATAGTAACGGCGTGTGACATGATCATTTTTTAATTGTTTAAAATAACTTATAAAACAATTGCCCCTGCAGTTTTGTGTCTTATATTGGTCTTATGAGATAGGGTTGGAGCCTTTTGGCTCAATTTATAAAGGATAGCACACTCTTATTTCGCAATCATATCAGTTGGTTTTCTCTTATGCAGTTGCTTCCATCACCGCCGAAGACCAAGACACCCTAAACCCATCACCGCCGAAGACCAAGACACCCTAAACGAGGCGGTTTGTAATCTATTATGCTTCAATCCCACTTGAATAACCACTCAGAGATGCAAGATGCATCCATGGTTGTGTAAGATTTCGAGCAATTCGCTCGACATTGAACTTGCTTTCGATTTCCCTTTATTCAGCTTCCTCTTTGTCCTTGATGTCCATGGTGTTCCCTTCCTCCCTCCCTTAAATGAGTAGTAATAACATGCGGTGGTTCCTCTATTCTCATATTTGGAACAAGAGTTGGTCACTAGTCCAATTCATTTGTTCATACAATTGAAAGCAGCCCTGTTTGGGATAATTTTCTTCTTTTTTTTTGTTTATTTTTGTCTTTTCTGAATTTTTTTCATCTTTTGATTAAAAAATTTTATTTTTTCAAATCGTCTCAATACCAGAAAAGTAAAGTTTTGATCAAAAGATATTAAAAAAAAGTTCACTAAAGACGAAAGTAAATAATATAAAACTTATTTGGCTTATTTTAGTCTTTTTTGAATTTTTTTTACATTTTGATAGAAGGAAATTTACTTTTTCGACTCGTCTTAACGAGAGGAGAGATGAGTCGAAAAGTATAGTAGTTTGACTAATCGATGAAAAAAATTTATTAAAGACGAAAATAAGTCAAGTAAAATAAGCAGGTAAGTGATTATGCCAAACAGGGTCAGTTTATTTCGTGGCTCCGTGCTTCCTGAAATAGTAAATGTTTTCCTGATAATTTCAAATTTTATTTAATAGCTGCTTTACAGGGTAGTAGGATGAAACTTACGGTGGTTGGGCATGCTCATTGATATTGAGAGCATATGGCCTTCTTTGGTTGAGAACTAAATTTATAGGATTAAGCTTAGCAACTCTAAAAAGGTTTTTTTCTTTTTTTTTTGTTTGTTTTGTTTTGTTTTTTGTTGTTCCTTGGTTGTAAAAAGTGAGCTTTTAAATGAGCAACATTGCACCTTGAGATATTCTTCCCTTACCTGATTAAATAGTATGATAATTTCATGCAATAAGAAAATATATTATGATGTAAGCAAAATGAGCATCCACACTAACGTGTATGTGATTAGATTCATGCCGTCGGTAGGGTATTGTGGGAATGTTTGGCAAGTTATTATTAATAGTTTTTAATTTTTTATTACTAATTTTAGGTATAAGTTATAAGTTTTTTAAAACATTAATTTTTATTACAATTTATAATTATTTTTATTTTATTTTAATTATAAATTATAATTTTTATTAAATATTTATAATTTTTACTATAATTTATAATTTATTAATTTTAGCAAACGTAAAACGCCACGTGCTTTATTTGCTTCTTGCTACGAAATGTCTTGTCCTGTTTTTCACAAATGAAAACCAATTATTGGGTAAAGTTAATTCATTCAACACGTTTGATAAACAAAATTAAATGTGCATTGAATAACACATTTTATAAAATTGTATTTTTTTGTTTAAATATAACAAAAAAAATATGTATCAATAGAATAACTAGTCTTACAAAATATAAATTACTTAATATTCAGTTAACAAAATTAAATGGGAATTAAATCACATATTTTGTGAGATTGTATATATATATATATATATATTTATTTTTTTTTTTTGTAGAAATTCGACAGAGTAAACGAACATGATACAGATGTGGTGGCCAGCTCAATTGGTTAGAGCTGCTTGTCTCGCGCTATCACCCAGGTTCAAATCCCGAGGCTCCCGTTTCCCCAATTACTTAGCAAAAAGAAACATGATGCTAATAGTTTTTATCACTACCAAACTTATAAAATTACTCAATCTTTTCAAATGACTTATTTTGTAAAATTATATATATATATATATATATATATATATATATTAATTCAATTAATCAAATAGAATTCTTGTATTTAACTCTTTGAATTCATTAAAAAAATTTATTATAATTTATAAATTTTCAAATTGGAACGCAATTCGTCCATTTTAAGTAGAAGTAAATTACTCGGGGAAAATACAAAGTAGTTTTCCCCACAAGAACTAACAATGCTGGTAAATTCAAGAACAATTCATCATGAAAGGAGACCTTAAATTTTTTTCCCCCGAGGTTGATACAACAAAAAAATTGTTGCAAATTTATAAATTTCTAACCAAAACATTTTCCCTATGATATTCACTAGAAAGGGACTTTTTCTTTCAAGTTCATTTTTCATAAGAGGATGACCTTGTCCCCCGGGTGATAAAAAAACAAAACAAAGAAACACCGAAACTTAGGTAATTCATAAGAGGATTTCACTTTTTTTTTTATCTCTAGTAATTTGCATTTGCATTAAAAGGATAATAATGATAGCAGATAGTGTCTGAGAATTCAAATGCTACCTAATAAACTTGAGAAAAGGCAAAGCATCAAATACAGCAAGCATGCTCAAGAATCGTCATCACACATGTTTCCACCTATAACTATAAGCCCAGAATAACACTATATAGGATAATATTACAACATAAGGTTTTACAACAGTTAACATTTAGATTATACAAAATTAAAATTTCTACGGCAAAACCCACTCTCATTAATGGGTAATAGCAGCTCAGAAATTAAACCTTAGGCAGAGTACTATGACTCTATATTCTAGAGAGAGAGAGAGAGAGAGAGAGAGAGGACTTTACATAATAATCAAGTCGAGATCATTTTCATTGTCATCGTCGTTGTCATCCCAGTCATCAGGCACGAGATCTGGTACATTTCCATGCAACATATTCAACAACTGCTCCAAACCCCTCCAGTTTTCCCACAACAAGTTTGGTGAGGTTGTAAGTTGAGAATAAGGAGATACCGGAAGAGGGCGATTCTCAAGATCTGGGTAGTACTTCAATATAAACTTTCCAGATGGCTTGAGAATCTCAACATCGAATACAGGAAATAACGGCCGCCCCATAACTTCAACATGACAAACACTGCAGCATACCAAATGAATGTAGAAGCAACTCAAGAGTTGATAGTTGATAATGATAAAAATCTAAGCTCCCATAAATCTAAAGCTTTTGAGATGGACAACAAAGAAATGGGTCAAAGAGTGAAAATTATTGGTTGTTCCAAGGACAGCCCCAATTGGTAACTAGCTTAAAAGCTACTTGTTTGCTTTTTTGCGTTTTTAGCTAAAAATTTAAATTAAGTTCCAAATAGGTTATTTAGTAACTTAGCTTTTTGAAATTAGTTTTTTAAATTAAAAAAACTAGTTTTTTTGTTTAAAATAGATAATTTTACACTTTTATATATTGGGTAAATTACAGTGACATCTCCTGAGATTTAATAAAATATCAACCACCACCCCTGTGGTTTCTAAAATGTCATTAACTTCTCATCTGATTTAGGTTTTGCATCAAATTAGTCCAACCATTAAATTTTCGCTCCCATATTTGGCGTATTTTTTGAATAAATTTTAATGATCAAATTCGTTCATTACGTAGAACTCGTCGAGTTTGTTTAGCATGTGAAAATTCAGATTCATCCGATATCTGTAACTTAGTGATTGAATAAGAGATCTCTTAATAAATAAATAAATAAAAATTATAATTTTAAAAAATATTATTAAACAAATATTATTCAATCACTTAGCTACAGGTATTAAATGAATCTGAATTTTTATAATTTAAATAAACTCGACGAGTTCTACATAATGAACGGATTGGATTATGAAAATTTATTTAATAAACACGCCAAACAAGACACAGCTGAGCGAAAATTTAATAGTTAGACTAATTTGATGCAAAAACTAAACCATATGAGAGGTTAATGACATTTCAGAAACCACAAGGGTGTTGGTTGATATTTTATTAAATTTCAGAAAAAATCACTGTAATTTACCCTTATATATTTAATATTAATAGTTGCAGTAAATAAGTTATAAATAATAGGTATTACTATATTTTAAAAATAGTAGAAGTTTAAATAGAATATTATAGGAGTTTATGTTTTGATTTGATTTTTTAACTTTTTTGCCAAAAGCGTAACCTTGGCATTTTTAGCCAAAAAGCCAGTTGCCAATCAAGGCCATAGTGAGGTGGTGTCCCAAAGCTCTTGGGAGTCGCATGATTACGTGGGTCCCATGTATTTAGGGGTGAGCCCTACCTCATCATATGGCTTGCCCTTAAAGCACCACCTCATCATGCCATAGGGGCAGCCAATAATTACTCGTCAAGGAGCTCCAACTCAAAATGACATTAACCGATTGTACTCTGCCTTGGCAACCACCACTACTGTGTGTCAATCAGTAATACTCCACACTAGCAATGGAGCTATCCATTCAATATTATTATAACAGATCAATTGTCTCTAAATGCAACCCAGTGCAAAAAATAAGAAAAGGGATACATAGAATTTTGATCAAATCAATATCCCAATTCCATTTATTTAATAATATCACTGTGGGCTTATAGACGTAACAAACTAATGACTATATGTATAAATTCGGCCGAACATATGCAAGAATGTGAATGTGATACTCAG
Source organism: Heliamphora exappendiculata (assembly GCA_034768845.1). NCBI lineage: Eukaryota > Viridiplantae > Streptophyta > Magnoliopsida > Ericales > Sarraceniaceae > Heliamphora > Heliamphora exappendiculata. Next base: position 13,454,828 of record JAOTRH010000024.1, on the reverse strand, counting down.
TCAGGTTCAATGGTCGAAGCAGAATAGCAAGACACCCTTTAACAAACTAATGACAGTAGTTTGTTAAAGGGTGAGTCCCCCCAGTTGAATCAAAACCAATTATCAAACTATATGATTGAAATATGTATTGATTATATAAGTATTTATATATGTGTAGCACTGACCAAATATAGAATAAGCCATCCATTTCTTGTCTCTGAACTCTACCCAACAGCTCAATCTGTAAAAAACCACCAATGCAAAGAACAGGTTCTGGCAGCTTGAACTTCTGTAAGCAATTTTCCTGTTTGCAGGAAAGTCGTTTAAGCATTTAACCAATCTAAGATAAATATACAACCAATTGGCAAGAGCAAAATACAAAATAATTAAATTAATTGGCTGTTACAAGACATGCTCTAAAAGACATCGCAGTGGAAGACACAGATAACTGAGAGTCCCTGTGCTATGGCTCACACCCGGAATAATTTTAGATTTCTGATTTGCTTTAGCAAGGCCCCCCGTTTAAAGCCTAGACAAAAGCCACAGAAAGGGCAATAAGAAGTCCCCCCACTGAAATTCGCCATAAGAGTCCTTGGCATTGCATTGTTTTTCTCTCCTTTCTAATCAGCTAGTTGCAATCCTTTTGTAATTTTATCAGTCAAGGGGACCTCAATACAAATTAATTATACAGCCATCAACAGTAAAATCTATGGGTAGCCACAATGTATCTTTTTGCATTTACCCTTCAATTTAGCAAAATTTATAACACACAAAATTAATGCAATATCGAAACCAGAGTTTACCCTTTAATCATTTTTCCTATCTTTTGATGATTAGTTATTATAATTTATTGATCCAAGTTCCAACAGCCTTAAGTCGAAACTCCTATAACTATACTAACCACCACAATCAAGCCAGAATTTCCAATCACAACCTAGCAACCACCACCACGTGACCTCCAACCATTAACAATAAAATTTAACCGTCATTGATCATGGTCCAACTTACCACCTCATTCGGAAGCCACCCCCACCCCCACCACTAGTTCAAATGCTTCATTACAACTATCACCACCACTGCTAAAGTGAGAACCACCACCATCAACACAGGATACCTAAAACAGGTTTGTTTTGGTATGAGAAAGAAGAAGAGGGTGTTTTGTCCATTGTTACCAAAAACAGGTTTGCCACCTACTCTAGAGTGTGGTATAATAGAGCTAGGCCTGTATGGATCACAAAACCCATTTCCTTCTTGCTTTGAGCCTTGTTGGTGGTGATGTTAAAATTCTAGGTTTGAGAAACTTCAGAGAAATGAGTGAGACACAGAGAATGGAAAGTAGACTGTCTTTCAATGTGAAAATGAACAGGATGAGAAAATGATGCACCACTGGTGGTCTCAATCAGTTACCAAAGCATCTTTGAATTAAGATTAGAAGAGGAGAAATAAGATAAAGAGAGAATGGTAAAGAAGGAAAGGAAAGAAGAAGATCATGCAGATAAAGGTACGATCGGTTCTCTGAAAGTATCCCCTTCAGGCCAGTATCAATGTTCACTGGAAAAGGTGACTGACAGAAGAGCATAGTCATATGAATGGAGTTGTTGTGTCTTAAGGGGTTAGGATGAGTTATTTCTTTCTCCCTTTAAGACAAAATTAACCCTATTGATCTTTATTAATTGCATACGGGAAAAATGGATAGTTCAAGAAATTCAAAGATGATGTCACCAAATTCCATTGTTGTAAATAACTATAGGCTTTAAAAGGAGGGAATTCCTACCGACAATTTAACCAAAGGGGAGGCAGTGCAATGTCAGAAACCACCAGAAACACCCTTGTAATTATGCAACCCTCATCAGATGCTGTATAGTTTACCTTAGTTAAAAATATAGGGCAATGCTTATCTCAATACAGATTGATGATGCATCACTAGTTTCTCAGCCACATCGAGCTGACAGGACATCAAGCTGGAGTTATTGTCGGCAATCCTGAAAATGTAAGGATGATTTGGCAGTCTTCAGAGTTCTCAAAAGCAGTATTTGTGAAACCTGGGAAAATTTTAGACCATGATTGTTTTGGTAATCTTACTATCCCGCTATACTGGGGAGGGGGAACATTCGGCTGTTCCCCCGAACATGGTTTTCTTACATAAATTTTGTGAGAACAGCTTTTGAGAAAAACTGGATAACATACCAAACAATTTTTAACCCTACTTGTAGAACTTGGAACCCTAACCTACTGCCCAAGAAGGTTTAAATTGTTCCCCATTTTCTTGCACAGAAGTGTCCCTTGAGAGTTAAGGCCTAGACAACTAAGATAACATAAACAATGGTAACTTCGAACAACAAAAGAACCTTGCACCCACCACGGGCAGGCGGGAATCTTAAGAGGACCCAGGACAGACTGCTTCCGCTTTCTGATCTACAGTGGTTTCATTTGTCCCACCAGGAAAGCCTCAATAGGAGCTTTGCAAGTTGCAAAATGGCCATTGTTGGGATATTTAGACCTCTATTTTTTGTATTTCATGTTTGGCAAATCTGTGACAAATTATTTATATCTTATTCTATAATATTTGACCCTTGTTCTATTTGAGGTATGCTTGCGTACTGCAGCGTAACAAGAAACGGAGCCGAAAACATCAAAAAACTGCAAACAGTATCAGACTGCTTGACAAATTGCTCGCGCGGTCAGTTAGGACTTCTCGATTTCTGCACAAAAAAAGCAAAACTGCCGCAAGCAGTGTTTCACTGCTTGAGCGGTCCATACGCAGAATTGTTTTATAACGGCTAGGATTTCGCAGTTTTGAAGTGGATGGAGGGACTGCTAGAGTTTCATTAAGGGAGTTATTTTTGTGAGATAAAAAACTATCTAGCCGTCGTGTGCTCGTTGAAAAAACTATCTAGCCGTCGTGTGCTCTCAACGAGAAGATCTCTCAAAGATTGTGGCTTGATGAATAAATCATATCCGCACTTCCAAGAACATCATCAAGCTGTGGTTCTTCTTCACAACTTCAAGTTCGTAGTTATCTTGAGTGGATTCTCAAGAGTCTAAGTCTAATGGTGGATTCCGTTAGCAGTCAAACTTCGGTGGTGAATTCTGTTGGCGGTCGAGCACAAGTTTGGTGTATGTAGATTCGGCAATAATAGGCTTACTACCATAAGTTGCAAATTCAAAAGGGTTGTAAGATTTCTTGTAATCAAAAACTATTTATAGTACTTGATTTCTCTAGACCTAGATTGGTCTTGTAGTTTTTACCTGAGTTGGAGTTTTCCACGTAAAAAGCCTTGTGCCTCGTGTGATCGTTATTTTTTGTGCTTGTGTGTTTGTTTATTATTTATTTGTTTGTTTTGAGTAGTTGAAAAATCGATTAGTGCAAATCAATCTTTAAATAAGATTATTTTGACCATGATTAGTGGTCATGGATGTCCATAACACTGTGGCTGTAGAGGGGTTCATTCAAATCATTTGAGTTTTAGTGGTCGTCAGCAGATGATTGGAGAAACAAGGGTTTCGACTCAGTGCAACAAGAAATAGTCCAAACCCAGTTGGTAAACTCAGTAGATATACAAACAATCCAAGTCAAGAACATTGGTTTGCCTTAGAAAGAGTTTTTAAGTATCTAAAAGGTACGTTAAATTATTCTCTAAAATATAAAAGTTTTCCAAATGTGGTTGAGGGTTTTAGTGATGCAAACTGGATAACTAATAGTTTAGGTGTAAAGTTTACCACTGGCTACATATTTTTACTTGGTGGAACCACCATATCACAGGGTTCTAAAAAACAAACTATAATATCTAGAAGTACAACGGAGGCCGAGCTTATAGCTTTGGATACCACTTGCATTGAGACATAGCCTGTGTTTGGACTAGCTTTTTTTAGTGTCTTTTAGGCTTTTTGATTTTTTTTGTAAAAAAGTAAGTGTCAAATCATGTAGAAAAAGTGAGAAAAAGCCTAATAAGGCAAATTAGTTGGCTTTTTGTGGGTTTTAAGCCAAAATGCCTAAAAAATAAGTTAGCCCAAACACAAGCATAATGGATTAAAAATTTATTATCAAATATACCTCTCACAAGCAAACCTGTGCCAATCGTCTCAATTCGATGTGATAATAAGGTTGTAATTGATTTAGCAAAACAAACACATTCAAATAAGAAAATAAACAGACACATAACACGTGAGATATAAGTCTGTAAAGAGCATACTGAATAGATATATAATATTTCTAAACTCAATAAAATTTGAGCTCAATATTGTTGATCAACTTACTAAAGGATTATCTAGGAATGTAGTCCTAGATTTGTTGATGGGAATGGGCCTAAGCCCGCAAAGAAGCCACCTAAGGAGGTAACCCAACCTCTGTGATTGGAAACCTATAAAAGAGGTTCAATGGGTAAAAACAATCCGTACTGCAAGACTTATAATTCTAGCACTTCTTATGAGGAGACAACTTACTCCTGCTCGTTCCTAAGGCAACTGTGCTGATGAAATGTGACGTTTAGGAAGGATTACATCTTGAATGAGATCGAGGCAAGAAGATTCTTGCAAAGTACAAGTCAAATGTATCCTTGGAGGCTCGCCTAAGTTAGAGCAACGTTGTGAGGCCGGGACATTGATAATTGGGTTGTTATCTTAGAGCTCTTATTAAAATCAAGATCTAGCGTATGACTTATAAGAGTGCTAACCCGCAAATCAAGTCTAATATCGGTGCTCTGTGTGTGACACGTTCTACTCTGGCGCAAAAGGTCTAATTCAATACATAGTTCATTATGATTCTTTAAAGAAAGACGAATAACGCTAAGTGCGGTTCAAGTCTGGAACACACCTACACCTATTGCACAGTATAAAGTTGTCTAGACTTTCTTCTATATTTTGTGTGTGTGTGTGTGTGTGTATATATATAATATTTATTTTTTTGTTTTATTTTGTTAAAATTTTGAACTTGTGGGAGATTGTTGTGTTTTTTTTGAAGTTCAAAACTTCCCAACGTTTATCCAATGGTTCTTAAGCCAAGAGGTATGACTTTTGGCTTTGTGCCTTTTGCAAAGAGGCACATGTTTGTCTATATAAGGCAACTTCTGATTTTGTGTTTAATGCATTTTAAGTTTACAAATCTCATTCTCCCTCTCTCTCTCTCATGCTTTTCTTTATATATTATAATATATTTGGGCAACTTCGATCATAAACAGGTTCATATTCATATTGGAACTGTGAATTGTCCGTAAAAACTTTTGAGTAAGGAGCCAATATCAGTCTTAGGATAGCAGAATCATGCCTCTCTTATCACAGGCCAGTTATTCTTTTAT
>JAOTRH010000024.1:13392194-13429345 GCA_034768845.1 Heliamphora exappendiculata | reverse complement strand
CTGCTGCCGCCACCCCCACCACTATTGCCTCCACCCCAACCACTACCACCTATATTAACACTACCACAATCATTAGCACCCTTATTTTTAAAGTCGTAACCAAATACAAGAAAATGTTTTCCGTGAAAAACATTTCTGAAAAAATACTTTCCAAATAAAAACGTTTTCCGTTGAAACAAACAGAGCGTAACTTCATTATCTTTTTCCATATCATGTGTACAGTAATAACATAGGGCGGGAACCATGCGACAAGGCAAACCAGGAGATAATGGGTAGATTTGTATGCACACCTTGCCAAGGGAGATATACTCTCCATGTTGAAGTTTGACAATATCCTTCTTTCTATCAATAATTTCAAGGCATCCATCGGGGTGAAACTGTCCTATATCACCAGTATAGAACCAGCGGATACCGGTCTCATCAACCTGTGTTCAACGAGCATTAGAGGCCAGCAGTAACGGGCTGCGTCATCAATTTGGCACATGCTGCATTCTGAAGAACTTACCTGGTACACCTCTTTTGTTTTTGCGTCATTGTTGAAGTACCCAGCAGTTATGCTAAACCCACCAACTACAACCTCACCACGAGGCATTGGTTCGTCAGATGTTTTGTACCCACCATCTTCCCAAGAAACAAGCTGCAAAACAATAATAAACAACAAAATATATATGCTCAAAAATGCGTTCTGCAAACATTTAAAGGGGTAGTCATAAAAGGCTGAAAAAGACGGGAAGAGTAAATTTCAAGGTTTTGTACTATTTCCTAATGCTAAAGGGCAAAAGAAAAAGCATCCCTTCAAAACCTGTTAAGATAATGGACCTGAACAAACATCAGTCAAAAATCCATTTTCTGATTAAATATGCCCAGCCAATGGGCAATGGTACACTTGGATGTAACTTGACATTGGAATATATAGAGCTAGAAATCTCAAGTTTAGTTTTGACAATGATTGGGCTTCTAAAATTGTTTGTAGTTATTAGATGCCAATGATTATGTTATTAGTCACAGTAATGCTCTGTCACACACAACCAACTTATGAGTTGAATTGCTATGGAAAAGAAATAGGCTGATTCTAGTTTCTCACAGGAAGGTTAGCCACTCACAACCCCACCCCCGAATATCTGGGAAAATGCTTGAATGAACTGATACAAGGATTCTGCTTGTTTGATAGGGGTAGTGAATAATTTGGGAACAAGGGTACAAATTGAAAATCTTATCCAATAGACACGTGCAATTTCCCCCCCCCATGATAAGTAGACAATTTTTTTGGAAACTGATCTTAAAAATAGATTCCTACCGTTAGTCATATACAACATATAATAACGCGGTTATATTCATGCAAATAAGAGTAAGGCATGCTCTTCCACTTCTATTGAGTAATGCCTGTGTTTGTAATATTCACTGATTCAATGGGTCTTCAGCATTAACTATCACTAGTGACAGCATATGAGAGCATGGTAACTTATATTCATGCAAGTAAGAGTATGCTAAGGTATGCTCTTGTAAGTTTGGTTTGCACTTTCACTAATTATTAGCTCTCCCTAACTGACTGCATAAATTTGTAATTTCCTTGAATTACCAACTCCTTTTTTTTCCAATAAGTTCTTGAGTTACCAACTCTTGATAGTTACTGTTCATAAAATGTACAAAATTAAATCCATCCAAAGTCTAATGTGCCCAATATTTACAGAATAAAATCTCATAACCTGCATCCAACAAAAATATTATCGTTAGGTAATCGTGAAAATAAATTCTTTCCTGGCATAACAGAACATTGAAATACCTTGATGTAGCTACAAGGAAGTGGCGGACCAACACGGGCAACAGAAGGGTCATCCCATTCAGTAAAAGTAGCTCCAGCAGACGTTTCTGTGAGGCCATATCCTTGACCAATTGGAGCCCTGGGTAAAAGTCATGCACAGAAAAATCAACCATAAATGCAAAGCAATGTAAGCACAAAAATAATTGCAATGCATTGTAAGCACAATAATAATAGTTCCCTAGATTATCTCCCGCTTCGAATTTTTAGTTCCTCCCCTTCTCTTTTTCCTGTGTGCCAATTTACTTGACAAAACTATAGCATTTACTTTTAGACATGTTTTACACCCTCAGATTGAAAATCAAAATAGGGAATGCTGTCCTACTCTTCAATACTGTAATCTTGTGGCATCCAATCCAATCTGCAGTTCATCTTCATCGTGCTTAAATATCCTATAAAATGAAGATGGTTACCTTGCGTACCTTTCAGACATCAATTATCAGTATCAAAGATTATCTCTGAAAGAAAGGTTTAGAAATAAACCTAATCGTATATGGTTTTCTACCATAACTGAAATCTAGAAAGACCAGGGGAATTCTGAGATATCATCCAGATTCATCTCCTAGCACCACCATATTTTAACAGCCCGCTCTTTCCATGCAGGCATCTTTATCCAACTACCTACCTACAAACATCTGTAGAAACTCCCAATTTTCTTTACCAACTAAACCATGCCAAGGAGTCAATGTCTTCTTTTTCTACCCTGGTTCCTTCAGTTTTCACAGAAGCAAGGGTGACTACCATTTTGAAGATGATTCTAAATCCCTGATAATGCCATTCTTCTTTTATATTCAGCTATGAATGTATACAACCATACAATACAACACTGCTAGGATAGTTGGCTTTTTCCGGATCATGTCAAAATCACTAGAGTCCGTAATTGAGTTGTATTTATTTGTCGGGTTGGGTTCTCTTTTGCATCTCTGCCCAATTTATTCAAGACTCAACATCAACATGTCGTGCAAGATTTCGCTCCATCAATCAAAGGTATATGACCATCCTGAGCACGTGCATTAAGATTTTTTTTTTATTAGGTTCTTCATCCTTAGTTGCATGCCAAACATTATGAGCTATTTGAGCAAAATAGCAAGTAGCGCTAGTTTGGCGCTCATAGATCGCTTAAGCGCCCTTGAGCACTCACTAGGCATTTAAGTGCCTATCCATCTTTGGATTTTCAGATTGTGGCGCTTGCAAAGCGCTCGAAGGGCGCTTGAGAGCTTCTTACTCTTGTGTCAATGTGCATGTAGTGCGCTCACTCGGCGCTCGAGCTCGAGCACCCAGCCTCATTCTCTGAATCAATCATAATACAACCTCTTTTGGTATATAGAGTCTCTTATTTCGTCCATTAGAGTTTTAGAGAGTTGCTGGGGCATTAAAGAAGACTGTTAGGGTTTTCAAAGAGCCAACATTTAATCCTTACATTAATACTCTCTTTTGTAGCAGCCGAAGTGATTTTAATCATGCGCTAGAGTGTTCCTGCTCTTTAAGTTGTTTATTTTTTCAAAACCACATATTTTTATACACTCTACACTTCATCCCTCACACACTTGGCCGATTTGATTTGGAGCCATTGTTTAATAGAGATTCGAGACGGAGAGTTTGTGAATGCTATGGAATCAAGAAGAAGCTCAAGGAGCTAAGTCAAGCTGCGGAGTTAGGTTTGCATTGGGTAATAGTTGTAAATCTTCTCTTCCTTGTGTCTTGTACCCTTTTGATTCATAGTAGATTTTTGTGGGTTGGTGTCGTAGTTTTCATCCCGATGATATACCCTAGGATTTCCACATAAAATCTCTTGTCTCTCTATTTAGTTGGTTGGTAGTATACATGCTTAGACTCTTCATCTTGATAAAGTGCATACTTTTGGTTGGGGGGGGGGGGGATCTAAAAAGATTTTTAAATCAATTATTAAAAGGCAAAGTTAATTTTGAAGTGGCTTATTGACCCCCCACTCTAAACTCTTCTGGTTTTAGCTTTTTCAAACACATTCTCCAGGCATGAAACCAGCAAGTCTCGCAAGGAAAATGTAGCTAAAAAATACCATGAATTGTTCTACAAGAGATACAATTCTATTAAAACTGAGCTTCTTATAGCTTGAACAAAGTTAAGGCTCCAAAAGTCATCCTCAGATTTCCTCCAGGAAGGATAACATGAATCTACAATTCCACATGCATGCATATAGGGAGATGCTAATGACTGCCCAAGTGATGGTCATTAGCCTCAATCGGCACAAAAAAAACAGTGAAAAATGATTGAAAATGTGAAAGTAAAAGTGCTCGAAATGTGTGAAAAGTGTATGTGATTCCCATACTTTGGCATTTTCCTCACCATAGCGACAACCCTATATATTGTTATTAGCATTACACCCACACAACACATACACAAGTACTAGTACTAAAAACAGATATCAAGCCAGCCATCAAATATTTCATCTTCACAAACAAAACTACTCCATGAGAACTGAGACCTAACAAGAGTTTCAACCTCATACAAAAGAATGAAGAATCTGCATAACTATTAACCTTAACACACTGTGATTTCCTCTTATTATACAGTATTAGGGAAATCTAACAAAAAGTAGAAGCAGTTGGAAATCAAGTTAATGGCAACTTAAAATTGAGAATAGATACAAAATGGTAAGTGTTTGACATACCATAATACTTTCAAGGTTCCTAAATGCTTCGAAAGTTAAACATTCAAAATTGTTAAAATTCTCATCTAATGATCCTTGTTCTACTATTTAGCATTGGAACTTGAGTACGAGGAGAGCAGGAAGTTTAATTAATTCCTTTCTATCTATCGCAGAACAATTACCCCATGCAGATATTGATAAATCGCTGTGTATCTCCAGATAAAGGAGCTCCACCACAGAGCATGAACCGGATTTTCCCTCCAAGTATAGAACGTATCTTTTTGAAAACAATGATATCCCACAGTAATCTTTCTAATCCCCAGGCTCCAAGCCAGCTGCCTTCTATAGCTGCCAGCCGACGCTTGTATCCAATACTGAAAAGTTTCTTCGCAAAACCTCCCTTCTCCTCAACCTATGAGTAAAATAAAAATAATGAGAAAGAAGGAAAGCTGATTAATCATATTTATCTATGATGTGAAAATGGCCAAATAAATGCTGCAGCCACAAAAATGTGACAATAAATCCTCATTCCTGTTCAAACCTTCTTTGAAACCCCATCTCGAACACGATCTAATATTGCTGGAACTGCTGCCATGAGGGTGGGCTTTAACACAGAAGCATCTCCCTTGGTTCCCTTCTTGATTTTGCTAGAAGTGTCTGTTAACGTCAATGCCGAACCATAACCAATGGCACAACCTACAGCCAACATCACAGACTGCACAACCACAATGTCTTTACAAGTGCATTAATAATTCACAAGGTCATTCCACAAAAGACAAGTTCATGCATGCAATACCTCTGCCGCCAATTCAAAAACATGAGCCAGAGGCAAGTATGCCAAGTAAACATCATTTCTTCCCAGATTTGGAATCACAGTTATAACCGCAGCTGCAGTCGCTACAAGGTTACCGTGGGTTATCATAACTCCCTACATGATCACCAATATATTTACAGAAGCTTAAGTTCTGGTAGTGGCAGAACAAAGAGACAAAATAAAAGGTGTGAGCTGTCTATAATCCGGAAAACTTAGGTGCACAGTTTAAATTAAATTCATGATCATGTGTGATAGGCTGATAGCTGTATGACAAAGTGAAAACTCAAGCTTCTGTCTACACTTTCTCTTTAAATTGCATCTTTTGCATATTCCCGTGCCATACCAACAGCCAAAATTTAATATGTACGATTCTGAATTAAAATTAATATTTGAAATATGCACATTACAGTTGGTAAAGAACATGAACTTGGATCAAACCTTTGGTAGATCTGTACTACCACTTGTATACATGACAACTGCAATGTCCTTCTTGATAGGCAATCTTGGTTGAACAGGACTTCTTTTCCCGAGCTTCTCTACCTCAGAAAAAGAAGTAACCGTCCAAGTGCTCATATTTGTGGAACAGTTTAAGTCACTTCCAGTTTCATCATCTTCAAAATAAATGATGTTCTTTATAGTTTTTAGGCTCGAACTTATTGCAGCCAACTTCTTCAATTGCTTAGAATCACAGATCAGGGTTGAAACTTGGGTCTGCCAAGATTTATGCAGTAAGCGTTAATTAGTGAATAATAGCATCTCAAGTAGAATATAATCTGTCAGTAAACCATCTGAATCCTGCCCTAATCTCAATGGAAGGGGGTGGGGGTCAAGAAAGCTTTCTGGATGAAGATGAGTCTTCCTACCTCATTGAGTGAGTGGACCAGGGCATCCTCACCTAGGGAAGCATAAATAGTAACAACGGAAATATTCTGCCGGAAGCATCCCTGAAACCCAGACACCAGTGTCATCTCCTCATCCACAGCACAGACAAGTGGAAATTGAACAAAAAAAAGATGTTTTGGAAGGCTACCTGTAAGGCAAGTAACCACTCTGCCCGAGTGTCGGAAAAAATGGCAGCACGAGTGTCCACATCGTGACCTAATTTAATAAGTCCAGATGCAAAATTGCAGACGTGATCAAACACCTGGCCATAAGTCTCCCATTGATATTCTCCTAGGTGTAGCTTCTCAAACTTCCTGCCATCACTAGCTGTAACAATTTCTCTACCAATTAGCTTTCTTGTTCCAAGAAATTGTTCTCGTGAATGCTTCTTACAAGACTGCTCAAACAGAGCTGCCATAGTAGTAGCCCCTTCCCAAGGAACTTCAATCAATTTGGCTGATCTAACATTGCGCATTGCTAGACCTGCCTCGCCACCAACCTGTACAGGAGCCCCTCTCTGTTTCACTTTTTTCTTGCCCCCAAGTAACACAGACAGTGACAAAGGTACAAGCATGGCTACAACAATGGCACCCATAACTCCATACGATCCATGGCCTTTGAAAACCGATGCATAATCACTGTTGGCCATTTTTTCCACCATAGGTGAGTTTAAAATGCTACCCTCGGACTCCCCAATTGGATATGATTATATATTGAAAACTAGCATTTCTCCAAGAAAATAGAGCAACTCCTGACATAAATTTGAAGAAATATTATAATTCAAATACAATTTATAATGGTCAAAGCATAGAATAAGCATTTGTACTGAGGTGTGGCACATTGCATGAAATTTTCTGCAGCCGCATAGCTACGTGTTTGGATCTTCTAACATGACAAAGAAACAACTCACTGAAATTCCCCATTTAATCAAGACATTAGCATCAACTAAATGAATGTGAAAGAATTTGAGAATTAAGACCTCATGATGTTAAGTTATTTCTTTTCATATTTGTTTTTACCTTATTCTCATAGTACATGAGTAGCATTGCAAACTTAGAAAGGCAAACAGTTATATGTCCTAAAGTGGAATTAAAAGTGTTCTAACTTGCAATGCACTCAGTTTTTGGAATGAACAACATGGGAAGATATACAAACAATTTAAAATCAATTTGCAATTTTTTTTCAAATTCTGCCATCAAAATTCTGACATTAGTTATGACAAGAGAAATTCTCTTCCTAACATATCAACATAAGGAATTAAATTTTGTGGAAAATAATTATAAATACATACAAAAAGAAGCTTTATTCAAAAAAAAATTATCAGTCCGTTGTTTGGCTTGTCAACTTTAATCCAAAACTAATTTATTTAGATGAGTTATATCAAATGTGTAGAATTAAATGCGGGGATAACTAATACCAAGGAGATATTGGGATTGTGAAAATTAAATTTATTTGAACTATTTATCTACTAAATTCATCAGTCAAAATAATTATATCCCTTTATCCAATTATTTATCTCGCGCTAATCAAATAACAAAATAATTTTATAATTTAACGTATTTCTCATAATGCTAATTATAATCCCATGGTACAATTTATCACCAACAATCTTATCCATAATTCTATCATATCCCATCTTTTATCCCTTTATCCCATGGTATAACTCAACCTCTTTATCCCATGATATAACTCATCTCGTAAAACTAATTCTCCAATCAAACACACCCTAAGAGATTGACAACAAATTAAAAGTCATACTGCGAATCCCAATTTGCTTCACATTTTGCATCGAATCTGTTGAACCACCCACATGATGAAAAAAAAAGTCAAGAATGGAGGCTCAATGTGCAGACAGTCAAGAATAGGAGGCTCAAGAATGGAGGAAAATCTGCAGCAACATTTTTTTTCAAAGATTCAGCCACCTAAACCTTAAATGTTTTGTCTCCCTCTCCTTTGCTATATATATCTGTGTGTTTGTTTGATCAGTGTGTGGGAGATTAAGTAAGTGAGATATTCATAGAGTAGAGAGAAAAATTATCAGAGTTGTGAGTTGTGAGAAAAGAGAAAGCTCCTCTGTAATTTTTATTTGATTTAATGAAATCCCTCTCCCGTGGACGTAGGCTAAGCTTAGCCGAACCACGTAATTTCGGTATCTTGTCTGTGTGTGTTTGTTTTGTGGATCTCTCCAACTCCTAACAACTGGTATCAGAGCATTTGGAGAGATTTTTTGTCCAAAATTTCAGATCTTCCCGGAAATAAAGTTCTCCGAAACCACCGTTTGATTATACCGGTGCGTAGATCTCGTTGAGATGATTCCGACGATATATTATACGCTGAAAATGGAGTTGAAACAAGCCTTCTAGCTCCGTTTAAAGTGTTATGAAATTTAAGAAAACCAAACAAAACCTTTCCTCTAGTTTCTCCTTCAGCAAAAGGAAGAAGGCAACTGCCACATCACCAACCACTTAGGCGTCACATCAACGCCACGTCAGCACCACGCCACCTGCCACGTCACCAGTGGACCCACTTTTTGCCACGTCATCACTTCTGCCCAGTCAGCATCTGCGTCAGCACCACGTCAGCATTATCCCCAACTTTTCTTTTGGGGGTTATTTTGGGCATTTTAAGTCCAATTTGATTGATTCAAGAGTCGTTTCCAACTAATTCGACCGTTCCGGACGCATTGGTGTGGCCTATTTCATCAATTTCAGCTTCTAAATTGGTAATTTGATATGGCATAAGTAATCCTCTATTTGTATATTCCAAAAACTAAAATTTGACCCATCAAATTTATCAAAAGGATTTGTTCTTGCCTTTGCGAGAAAAGCCAGAAGATATGAAGCAGTCAGAATAGGAATTACTTGATAGAAAGGCCCTCAGCACCGTCAGACTAACGTTGTCAAAATCCGTCGCCTTCAACATCAAGAACAAGAAGACTACGGCGTCTCTCATGGCAGTCCTTTCCAGTATGTACGAATAGCCGTCTGCAGCAAATAAGGTACATCTTATTAAGAAATTATTTAATCTGAAAATGCCAAACGATGGGAGTTTTGGAGCTCATCTTAATAATTTCAATGAAGTGGTGGACCAATTGGCGTCAGTAGACATCACGTTCAACGATGAAATCCGAGCCTTACTAATTCTCAGTCAACTGCCTGAGAATTGGAAAGGCACAGTTACTGCAATCAGTGGGTCAACCGGCAAGTCAAAATTAGTATTTGAAGAAGTTGTAAGTATGATCATGACGGAAGAGATCATGATGCAGTCAGACAGTACCACCAATTCAGGAGTAGCCCTAAATATGGAGAGTAAAGGCAGAAACTCGCACAAGAGAAACGGGCGTGGCAGATCACAGAGCCGGGGGAGATCGAACAACCGCAGTGGAAATAATCCCAGGAACCCGAATAATTCCAACTCAAAGACTGTTGAGTGTTGGAATTGTGGTAAGACCGGACATTACTAAAATCAATGCAAAGCTCCAAAGAAAGAGCCAGAGAAGAAGGCGGAAGCAAATCTCGCCTCTACTTCAGCAACAACTGACGCCCTGATATGCTCGCTGGAGCACAAAGAAGAATCTTGGGTGTTAGATTCTGGCGCGTCATTCCATGCGACCTCTCACAAGGAACTCCTTGAAAACTATGTACCTGATAATCTTGGAAAGGTTTATCTTGGTGATGGCCAACCTTGTGATATTATTGGCACAGGTGAAGTGAAGATCAAGTTGAACGAATTTGTATGAAAATTGAAGGGTGTTAGACACATACCCGACCACAGGAAGAATTTAGTCTCGGTGGGGCAATTGGCAACTAAAGGCTATGTCACAACCTTCAGTTGTGATAGTTGGAAGATTTCCAAAGGAGCATTAACTATTGCACGTGGCCCGAAGAGTGAAACTCTTTATATGACATCAGATGCTGGCAGGACAGTTGCAATTGCTACAGACAAGGAAGATTCTAATCTATGGCACCAGAGACTCGGACATATGAGCCAGAAAGAGCTCAAAATCATGCACTCGAATGGAAAGCTACCAGGTCTGAAGTCAGTTGACATCGATCTATGTGAAAGTTGCATCTTGGGAAAGCAGAAGAGGGTTAGCTTTAAGACGAGTACCAGAACTCCAAAGAAGGAAAGATTTGAGTTAATCCACACCGATGTATAGGGGCCGACTACCGTCTCATCCATTGGTGGAAAGTCATACTTTGTAACTTTTATTGACGACCATTCCAAGAAGGTATGGGTTTATTTCTTGAAGCATAAATCTGATGTATTTGATGCATTCAAGATATGAAAAGCTATAGTAGAAAATGAGACGGGCCAGAGAATCAAGAAGCTAAGATCAGATAATGGTGGTGAGTACGAGGATAATGAGTTCAAAAAGTTTTGCTATGACAACGGTATCAGATTGGAGAGAACTGTTCTGGGTACACACCAGCACAATGGCGTAGCAGAACGTATGAACAAAACACTGACAGAGAGAGCAAGAAGCATGAGGATCCAGGCGGGATTACCAAAGCAGTTTTGGGCAGAAGCAGTTAGTACAGCCGCCTACTTGATCAACCGAGGTCCATCAGTACTATTGGAATTCAAAATACCAGAAGAGGTATAGAGTGGCAAAGAGGTAAAACTTTCACATTTGAGAATTTTTGGTTGTGTTGCATATGTGCATATTAGTGACCATGCCATGGGTAAACTTGATCCAAAGTCACAAAAATGCACTGTTGTTGGATATGGCGAGGACGAGTTAGGTTATCGCATCTGGGATGACCAAAATAAGAAGATAATCCGATCCAGAGACATTATATTCAACGAGAAGGTGATGTATAAAGACCGGCACATAACATCCTCAAGTAATTCAACAGAGAATGATCACATATTTGCAGAGCCGAATGATTCAACAGATAGCACTGTGGTTCAGTAGACAGTTGAGAATTCTCAGGCGGAGGATGATAATCAAGCAGATAGCACTGTGGCTCAGCAGGTAGTTGAGAGTCCTCAGGTGGAGAATCCCATTGCTCAGAGTAGAACACCACAGAGAGATGCACCAGCACCTATTCCTGTACCCCGAAGGTCTACCAGACCTCATGTATCGAACAGGAAATACATGAATTACTTATTACTCACTGATGGAGGAGAACCTGAATGCTATGATGAGGCATGTCAGAAAGGAGATTCTAGCAAGTGAGAGCTTGCAATGAAGGACGAGATGAAGTCCCTTATCTCCAACAAGATATGGGAGCTCGCCAAGTTACCCATGGGAAAGAAAGCACTACACAACAAATGGGTGTATCGAATGAAAGAGGAACATGATGGTTCCAAGAGGTACAAGGCACGACTAGTGGTCAAAGGCTTTCAGCAGAATGAAGGAATTGACTACATTGACATCTTCTCACCAGTGGTGAAACTAACTACCATTCAATCAGTTTTAAGCATTGTTGCAGCAGAAGAGCTACTCCTTGAGCAGTTAAACGTGAAAACTGCTTTCCTTCATGGTGACCTAGAAGAGGAGATCTATATGCAACAACCCGAAGGATTCTCAGAACAAGAAAAAGAGAATCTTGTATGCAGATTGAAGAAGAGCCTATATGGTTTAAAACAAGCCCCAAGGCAGTGGTATAAGAAGTTTAACGGATTTATGCAGAAGAATGGCTACCACAAATGCAATGTTGACCATGGTTACTATTTCAAGAGATTTAAGTCCAGCTATGCAATTCTTCTACTTTATGTTGATGACATGTTAGTAGCAGGATCTGATATGGACGAGATCAAAAGATTAAAAGAGCAACTCTCAAGAGAGTTCGAGATGAAGGATTCGAGTTCAGCAAAGCAAATACTTGGGATGAGGATCATCAGAGATGAACATAAGGGTACTTTGCAGTTGTCTCAGATTGAGTACATCAGCAGTATCCTGAAGAGGTTTAGCATGAGCGATGCTAAAGCTGTTAGCACACCATTGGCTAGTCACTTTCGACTATCCAAGGACCAGTCTCTCGAGGCAGAGGAAGAGAGAAACTTCATGGCGAAGGTTTCATATGCCTCAACTATTGGAAGTTTGATGTATGCTATGGTATGCACCAGACCAGACATTGGCCATGCAGTGGGAGCTGTCAGCAGGTTCATGTCTAATCCAGGAAGGGCGTATTGGAAAGCAGTGATGTGGATATTGAGTTATCTTCGAGGGACTGTTGACAAGTGTTTATATTTTAAAAAAAGTGAGTTGAGACTACAAGGCTATGTAGACTCAGACTTTGCTGGCAAAGTTGATCACATAAGAAGCACTACTGGTTATGTCTTTACAGTAGGTGCTACTGCAGTTAGTTAGGTATCGCAGATACAGAAGATTGTGGCGTTATCAACTATAGAGGCAGAGTATGTGGCAGTAACAGAAGCTAGCAAATAAATGATTTGATTACAAAGTTTGTTGGCAGAACTGGGATTTAAGCAGGTGAAGAATTTTTTGCACAGTGACAGTCAAAGTGCGATATATTTGGCGAAGAACTTAGCATTTCATTCAAGAACCAAGCATATTGGACCTCGTTATCACTTCATTAGATCACTGTTGGAAGATGGACTGTTAGCACTTGAAAAAATCGAAAGAAACAAAAATCTAGCGGATATGTTAACCAAGACTGCGACTAAAGAGAAGTTAGAGCTATGCTCAGATTCAGTGGGTCTCTTAGATCCACTAAAATCATCTAAAAGATGATCACTGCAATGCACCCCAGTAATGGAGTGCGGTCGCCCAGAGAACATGGCAAATTCTCAGCAGCAGTCAGCCAGATCAACAGAGACCAATTTTCCACCACATGGTTGAAGGGGGTAATTTGTTGAACCACCCACGTGATGAAAAAAAAATCAAGAATGGAGGCTCAATGTGTAAACAGTCAAGAATAGGAGGCTCAATAATGGAGGAAAATCTGCAGCAACATTTTTTTTCAAAGATTCAGCCACCTAAGCATTAAATGTTTTGTCTCCCTCTCCTTTGCTATATATATCTGTGTGTTTGTTTGATCAGTGTGTGGGAGATTAAGTGAGTGAGATACTCATAGAGTAGTGAGAAAAAATTATTAGAGTTGTGAGCTGTGAGAAGAGAGAAAGCGAGAAAGCTCTTCTCTAATTTTTATTTGATTTAGTGAAATCTCTCTCCCGTGCACGTAGGCTAAGCTTAGCCGAACCACGTAATTCCGGTGTCTTGTGTGTGTGTCCGCGCGCGCTTATTTGGTGGACCTCTTCAACTCCTAACAGAATCTATCTTCTTAAAACGAAGCTAATCGCAAATGAAGTTCAACGGCATAAAGACGGATACAAAAGGGCAGTGCTCACCCATAAATAAGTTGTGTTCGTTTTAGGTCGTGATCGTGATCGCGAAGTCGCGATGACAATCAAACCTACCTTAACCAATATCAAGAAATAGAAACTCATTCGAAACCCCAGAAAATACGCTACAGCAGTTAATTAAGCAAAAGTGCCGTTTGTTTCCAGGGAAATCTTATCTAGGAAAACATTTTCATTCGGAAACGAAGATCGAATGATATACCTTGAGCAAAATTGATATTGTGCAGAGATGGATCAACCTTCAGAGAGACGACGGTCACGACGCGTACGTTTCGTATCACTGCAATAATTTCCCTATTCCGTTATCTCGGTCAAAGGGCCCGAGGAATATATACACATATAAATTGGCCCCGTATAAGCAAGTTTAATGATGACGAAATTAATTTTTTTAATTTTAATAAAAAAATTTATTATTTATTTAAATTTTTATATTTTTTAAACTTAAAAAAGTAAAATTTTTTAATCAAAATATAAAAAAATTAAAAAAAAACAAAAAAAAACAAAAATATCAAATCAATAAATAGTTAACTAAAATAAACAAATAATCAAAGCATGCCAAATAGGGCCATTATATATAATCTTAATAATATTTAGCTTTTGTTTGAATTTTTTTTTCTGCAGTTTTTTTTAGTAAATATTTTTTTTAGTATTAGTCTAAATTACTGTGCTTATTAGATTTTTCTTATCATGAAAAAATAAAAAGTTAATCTTTTTTATTAAAACTTAAAAAAAAATTCATATAGAACAAAAAAAACCAATTTAACAAAATTTTAGACTTTTTTTAAATTTTTTTAATTTAGTAAACTTTTTTCAAGATTAGTAGTATATGCTATAATATATTCTAGGTTTTATTCTATAAAAATAAGTTTAATGAGTTTTATTTCAAAGCATTAGTATGAAATTTACTAAATTTGTATCTATAAAATAAAATATAAGATATAATATGAGATATTCGTAGCATTTTTTATAACGTAAATATAACGCAATAAGAAAAGTTTCGAAGGATCCTCCATATATACACACATTACTGAATTACTCGTGTCTAAATATACTATTTAATATAATTAAATCGTTCGATTAATTTTGAACAATAATTCAAAATGCACAGATTTAAAAAAATTAAAATAATAGTGTATAAAATTATATTGAAATGCATTTAAACACAAAAAATCGCTAATTGATATTTATACTATTCTTAAAAGGAAACCCAAAACTTAAATTCTTAAAACCAGTCGAATTTTCCTATTCCAAATTTGCCTATCATCATTTTACTTAATTCCTAAAATTCAATACACTAAAAAATAACTATTGGGTTAACTTCAAATTTTCACAGCACTCAGTGCCAGCAATTACCTAACCTCCGTTCTTTTTACAAATTCATGCGATCCTTTTCGTTTATGACAGAGAATGAATCATGATCGAATCTCTTTGGCAACACATAGAAATTTACCGTCCAATTCAGCAACGGTCAGAATGGCATCGCAAATAGAAAATTCAGAGGCGTGAAAATCATCACCAAATTCAAATATAAATATTCTCGAAGAATCCCTATTTGTGATCTTAATTCATTATTCAAGAATCCATTTTCGTTATCTGTTTTCTAAGCAAATATTTTTTTGAAAGAAAAATAGCGTGGGAAGCAATTTTGTGGGCTCTCTTTCTCTCTCTCTTAGTTGAAAATCTAAACTTAAATTCACTAAAGTTGGTGAAATTGGGTTCAATTTGCAACTTTTGTGCGTCGAATAAGTCAACAAAAAATTATCTTCTTCAGTCAAACTGTTATATTTTCAATTACTGAAATGCTCTAAAAAAATTTGGATCAAAATGTAAAAATAATTCAAAAAGATTGTTAAAATAAATCAATAATCTAAATTTTACTCTTTTTTGGCCGCTCCAATATATTCTGGCTTCGGCTAATTTCATTTTTCATAATAAAAAAAAAAGAATTTGTTGATTGATTTTAAGTAAAAATTATAGTTGTGCATTGGGTTAATGTTTTTATTAGAATTTAACGAACATAGATAGGTTATCGAGGTTTTGTGAGATAGACTAATAAATTAGTCATATAAAATTTAGTTTATCTATTTATTTTGGTTTTTTTAATTTTTTATATTTTGATTATCAAATTTATTTTCATAAGAGAGGTCAAAAAGTATATATTTGGACGCCAAATAAAAATTAGCAACAGCAATATATGGAACCCACATATATGCCATATAAGTATTATGGGTTTGAATATGGGAAAAAAATTATAGAAGGATAGAATTACTCTTCTTTTTTTTTTCTCTCTTGAAAGTTTAACAATTTGATTGTTCTTTTGCTGTCTATTTGTTTATTCTTTTTCAACTGATATTTTTTTATCATACAAGTTTTTTTTTATTTACAAAATTCAAGTTGTACATACTTCGCGATCATACATATTGTAACTTAAAATGCACATAATTTAAATCGTTCAATACACATTTCACGTACTGCAAAAATATCTTAAGTACATAAATATCATTCAGCATCAAAATATAATTATTTAAGATATGTTAATTAATCTTTCTTATATGATTTTAATAATATGAAAATAGTTAAAAAAAATAAATTTAAATTATAAATAATATTAAATTAATTTGACCGTATTAAATTTTTTGTCGATAAACAGAACTTTCAAAATAGAAATAATATAGATAAACAAAACTTTGAATTTTTATTTTTATTTTTTTAATTTCTTATCAAAGTAGAATTTTAAAACTCAAAATAGAATTTTAGAAAAAAAATTTATATTTTGAGAAGTAAGTTTTTTTTTTTTAAAAAAAATGATTTGATTATTTATTAAATATGAATATATTTTTGGTAAAAAAATTTATAAAGGTGAAAATCAAAAAGAAAAGTTTTAAAATTATAAAAAAAGGTAAAGAAAAAAATGTAAGAGAAAGTAAATTTCTTAACAACTAATTTTAATTAAAAATATAAATATATCAATTATTAAGAGAGAAAAAATATATAATTTTTTAGAATCAATCTTAAATATAAAATTTACACTAAAATATATTTTAATCGTTATATAAAATGTTAAGAAGAACATTTTACAAAAAAATTTTATTTTATTATATAAATTTGATGCTGACGTGGTTAGGTATAGCGTATACACGTGGAGTCAATGCCAGACGGCTTGTACAATCGTGCCAGATACTCTTTGGGGGAGATGTAACACAAGTGATGGGAAAAGTATTAGATACTTTCGGCTATTATACATAACATTGTCATAACATCGTCATATTTTTAATAAATAAATAATTATAATTTATATAATATGAATTATTTTTTATTTATTAAATATTTAATAAAATTAATATATTATATTTTTATTATAAAATTTATTATTATATTAAATAAAAATATTATATAAATTTATCACATGAATAAAAGTAATATATATTATATTTAATAAAAGTAATATATTATATTTTTATTATAAATTACGAGAGTACCAAATAATTACTCAAGTGATGAGGGGACGTAAGAGATGACCATCCGAAACTTGTGTGGGAATTTTTTGGAGCAGTACTTCTAACTTTTTTTAAAAAATGAAAAAAAAAAGGTTTGATTGGTTTGGATAATTTCTTTAGAGTAATATTTTTTTTTGCTTTTATTGAAATAATTAGGCCTTAATTGGTCATTTTTATTTTTTTTGCTAAAAATGATAAAAATTAAAATTATCTGTTAGCAAAATAATTTAAAAACTAACAAGTTAAATAAAAATATAAAATTTTAAAATATTCTATTTAAATTCTCAATATTTTTAAAATATAATAATAATTTTTATTCATAATTTATTTATTATCATTATCAACTACATATGATCGTTAATATTAAATATAGAGAAGAGTGAAATTATCCATTGTGAATAAAAAGTAAAAAAATTAATTTTTACCTAAATAATTAACTTAAAAAATAATAATTTAAAAGTTAAATTATCAAACAACCGACTTTGAATTTAATTTAGTTTTTTGACTAAAAATATATTTAAAAAAAGTGAGTTGAATCTAATTTAGCTTTTTGTATTTAAGTTATACTATTTGAAATAATTGCACATTTAAAAAAAATTAAGTATAATTGATTTTTTTATTGAGAGTATTATAATTATTTCATTCAAAAAAATTAGGAGTGTTTGAAAAGTGTATAACTTGTTTTCGTTGAAAAAAAAAAGTTAATTAATTTTAAAAAATACCAAATAATATAACTTAAAAACTAATTCTTCTATAAAAAAAATAAAAATCAACTTCTTAATAATACCAAAGGCTAATCTCTTATCTCCTCCATGGAAGCAACGGTGTAATGCGCACGTGAAAATTTTAGTAAACTTGTTTATATAAATTTTAATACATTTAAGGCTCCTTTGGTTTAAAAAAGTATTTTAAAAAATAATTATTATATTTAAATTATTAACACTTTGAGTATTATTGATCAAATTATTAATATATTTTTTTTTTTGTATCAAAAAATATTTGATCAAAAAAAAAAATAAGACAAGAATAAATAACGATAATTAATTTAATATGAATTTAGAGGCATTAAGTTTTAGTACGCACGAAAATACTCTTCTAAAAATTAAATAAAATTCCGTGGAAAGCATAATACGACTCCAAGATCAAAATGGGCCATTTGGTCCTGCTATAGTGTGCACGAGGCTGAATGCTCCCATTTAGTCTGCGTTTGGATTAGTTTTTTTTTTAATAAATTTTTTAATTTTTTAACTTTTTGTTATAAAATAAATAAATATAAAAATATATTAAAAAAAGCTAACTAAAACTAAATAAATAAACTTTTTAAGAGATTTTTAAACAAAAAAAAACCCCTTAAAAAAATTTAGTCTAAACATAGTCTTAATCATTTCATCAGCCTGTTTAAGGTTAATATGGGTGTTTGTTGTGTGAGCATAAAAAAATACATATTTATGTGGTAATGAAGAAGAGAGCTTAATAAAAAAGAAAATAATGAAATCTTCACGTGCATTTACTCTTAAATTATTTAAAAATTAAACTTTTTTTACATTTCAAATTTTTTTTAGAGTAATTTTAGTATTAGTCTTATTATGACCAACGATGTAAGAATCAGTCCCGCTAATATGTTTTAATAAGTTTAGTCTCACTAATTTTTTTATAACCAAATTATCATTAATTAATGCATTTCTTGTTAATTGGACATATTTTTATTTCTATAATTATTTCTCAAATTGGCAGTAAATATTTATTCTTAATCGTTAACCAAAGCGTAAAATCTCGCAAAATTTCTAATGCTTCTAGCTGTCTTCGTTTCGAAACTCTTTTAAATTTGAAATAGTGATAACAATATCATTTATAATATTTAATAAAAATAGTAATTTTCACGTAATATTACAGCCCAATCTTGTTCAATTTGAAAATTTTGCTAAAAATGAAACTATGAAGGGAATGACCTCGTTGCATTGAATCGGGCACATAGATGGACACTTGTCTAGGTAGACTGAAAAATTTATTGTTAATTAAATTAACATTAGAAGGATGACACAATTAATAATATTAAAACTAATAACATTTCGTATAGAATAACTTGAAAATTTTATTAGTAATTCTACGATAGGCGATAAGTAACATAATCATGTTGGTTAACACTTTTTCTTTAAAATGTTAAAATAACACTGATATTCTTTTGTATTTACCTGTCAATTTCTTATTCTTAACCGTCACGGACAAAAATAAAAAATGGTTGATATCAATATATAAAATTTTATAATTTTTATTTTACCATTTAATAATTGTGTTGGCATCAATACCTTTTATATAATTTTCACATGGATATATGCCAAATTAGGGGTTTAAAAGGGCTTTGCCCCGGGCCCACGAGTTTCGGCCCTAGGCTAGCCCGATCCGATCTAAGCCGATTGGGTTCCCAATAAATTTCTACGTCGGTCGGAGTTTTTAATGTAGACCCAAGCCTAGGCAAATGTTTTTTGGGTTCGGATTGCAGGTTTGGACTTTTGGACCTTTTAGAAAAAATATAAACAAAAAAAACTCAAATTAATCTTACTTTTTACATTTAGATATATAATAAAAAATAATCTATTATTTTTTGCTTATATTTCTTTTAGTTTATAAATTAACTTATTCTATATCAATCATCAATTTCGTATTATTATTTAGTTTTTCATACCTTTTTTCCTTGGATGTAATAAAATGTAAAAAAAATACAATAAACTTGAATACTTCAAGTAATAGAAATACTATTATTCAATGAATAGGTGATTTTATTTACAATTGTACAACTTGTTAGTTGTTCACTTATTTATCAACTCTAATAAAAAAATCAAATGTATCATTTATAACTTTCTTTCTAAAAATAAAGAGCAGAGAAATTGTATCACCGTAAATCAAATAATTTTCAATTAGGTTAGCGCCAACCGCCTACAAATCCACTAATAATTTCTAGTATTCTCAAGGTGATAATGTCTAAATCCTTTTGAAGTCTTCTCTTCTCTTCAATTATTATTGTCTAAACAATGCGTATAGTATGCCGTTTCAAATGATTATTAACATTTATACCATCTTTGAAAGCAACTATTAAAACAAGAACTGCTAGTACATCACGGACTACTATGGCTAATATTGGCCACGACAAATTGAAATTCTTAAATAATTTACTTTGGTATTGTAAAAGCCTTCTACTTTTTATTTGTAAAAAAATAAAACTGCTTCGAGTTGAAGTGGTTGTCCACGTTCACATGGAGTTGACACATGATGCTCATCACATACCTTATTAACAGGAATGGACGCAGAATTTTAATTTAGAAGGAAAAATTTATTCTTGTAAATTTTTAGAAGATCATATGTTAAATTTTTTTTAAAAATTTTAAAGGGGCGAACTTATATAATTATGAAATATTTTGAACTAGTACTACTATAATAGTGAATTTTTTTAAAATTTTAAAAAGACGACCGTCCCCAATTGCCCTCCTTAGGTTCATCTATGCTTATTAATAAAAATGTCCCCTCCACTCCTAACAACAACAACTTGGGTTATATCAACTTGAATTATATGTAGTGTGCAAAGAGCCACCAAATTTTTTATTATTTATTTTGATCACAAAACCACCAAAGCAAAAACCTGAATATTTTTACATCTAAGATCTAATAAGACCAATCCAAAAATAAATAGTTTTAAAATATTTATCAAATTTGGGGAGTTTTTGCCCGGGCCAGACCAAGCCTTAACGATTATAATTTTTGACCGTCCAATCATTATTGCTAATCGATCACGACCATCCATTTTCTGAAGTTATAACCCAAACGGCTTGGGCCAATGGCTCGAGCCTCAAACAGGGCTGACTGTTGGGCTTTCACTCCCTTTTCTGTTTTTCCTGGGTTTCTCAGTTTAGGCCTTGGGCCTCAAAAGTTAAGCCCAGGCCCAACACAGTGATGCAAGATTGGGAGAAACTCACCCTATTGTTGAGAATTATGCTTAATTTTGTATTTTCTGAAATTCTTCATATTTTATCTATATTTTTTACTTTTTTGAATGGTTTTGTTGAGATGAATCCAAAAAATAAAAAAAAATTGTCAAAAGATTACAAAAATTCATTAAAATTGAAAATAAGTAACATAAACTTTAGTTTATTGGCTTATTTTGGATTATATTCGTATTTTCTGGACTTTTTTGTATTTTGACAAAAAATATTTAATTTTTCAGTTCGTCTCGATAAGAGAAATCAAAGAGTATAATAATTTAACTATATAATTAAAAAAATTATTAAAAATAAAAATAAATAAAAATAAATAAGTAAATAAACAATTATCTCAAACTGTAATGGAGTGTTTGTGGGAGAAATATCAAAAAGAATTATTACATTTTTCAACTCATTTCATTGAGATGAGTTATAAAGGTTAAAAAAAACTTGATTAAAATATAAAAAAAAAACTCCAAAAAGGCAAAAATAAGTTAATACTTCAAATTTTATGTTATTTTTTTGTCTTTAGTGAAATTTTTTCATATTTAACCAAAATTAGTATTATTGTTTTACTTCATCTCATTGAAACAATTCGAAAAAAATACAAATTTCTAATTAAAAATAAAAAAAAAATTAAAAACAAATATAGGCGCAAAGTTTCCAAAATTTAACCCAAACATAGCCAGTCTTATTGTGGATTATGCCAAACGTGCAATAAGCCAATCTGCGAAGATGGTGCAGACACGGCTGATGCAGAACCAAGCACATGAACCCATCTGATTTGTTGATTTCACCGGATCTCAGCATCCTATTTAGAGCCCGTTTGGCAATTTTAATTTTTTAATTTTTTTGTTAAAAATATAAAAAAGTTAACACTGTCCTTTTGGCAAAGGCAAAGCTAAAAAATCAAAAATCCAAAAGTCAAATCAAAATATTAATTGTTAAAATATTTTATTCAAATTTTAACTACTGTTAAAATATAATAATAATTCTTGTTCATTGCTTATTTATTACGACTACCAATTACATATAATTGTTAATATCAAATATATAGAATGATAAAATTGTCTATTTTGAACAAAAAATAAAAAAATTAACTTTTTATCCAAACAACTAACTTAAAAAAAATTAATTTAAAAATTAAATTACCAACAACATACTTTAAACTAAACTTAGTTTTTTTCGGCTAAAAATATAAAAAAATAAAAAAATAAAAATTTAAACTAATTGGCAATTGTGTCTTAATAAACTTTATTTGTTAACATAGTGACTTATTTTTTTTATTCTTTATTTTTGTTATTAATAATTTGTTATTATTTAATTAAATTATTATGAGTTTTCGTTAAATGATAATGTTTGAAAAGTAAATATAATAAATATTTTTATTTACACTTGAAAAAAAATCAAAAAAATGAAAAATAAACAAAATAAACTAATAGGCATATTTCCATTTTTTTATTAAATTTTTTACTTTGGCTCGGTTAGGTTAAATATTACGAATTTTGTTTATTTTTATTTTTTAAATTTTTTTTTAATTTTTGACTAAATTTTTTTATTTTTTCGAATCGTCTCGATGAGATGAAACTAAAAAATAAAAAATTTTGATCAAAAGAAAAAAAAAAAATCATTAAAGACGAAAATAAGCAACATAAAATTTGATTTATTAGCTTATTTTTTTGTTTATTTTTATTTTTTTAAAATTATTTTATATTTTAATTAAAAAATTTAATTTTTCGGCTCATGTCAATGAGATAGTCTAAAAATATAATAATAATTGACTAAATGATAATTATTTTTTTACTAAAAATAAAAATATACGATATCAAATAAGTAAATAAGCAATTTTCCTGAACATGATTAGTTTCTTTGATTAAAAGAATTAAAAAATCCTTAAATAAAAAATAAAAAACCAACTCATGCCAAACGCGCAATTAAACACGATGCATGGTAATTCCTCTTTCACAATCTCTATATAGAGAAAAATAAAAAATTATTCATTCCCCCAAGTGCAAGGGCATTCAATGTCCTAAAGAGTCGCGTAATCACGTCGGCTTTCTGTAATTAAGGACTTGTTTGGAAATTTAAATTTTTTTTATTTTTTTGACTACATATATTAAAAAGTTAAGATTATTTGTTTGGTAAAAAGTTTAAAAGTTAAAAAGTCAAATCAAAACACAAACTCTCATAATATTCTATTTAAACTTCTACCACTTTTAAAATATAATAATACCTTTTATTTATAACTTATTTACTATCACTACTAATTATATATAATTGTTAATATCAAATATATATAAAATAGTAATTGCCCACTTTAGATAAAAAGTAAAAATATAAATTTTGTACCCAAACAATTAACTTAAAAAAACTAACTTAAAAGCTAAGTTACGAAATAACTTACTTTAAATCAAACTTAATTTTTTTGGCTAAAAACTAAAAAAAATAATAATAACAAAAAATTAACTTTTGAGGTTGTTGTTAATCAAGCCTTAAATGTGTCTCACATGATTGTCTCTCAAAAATATTGATGAATTTTCTTGACGTATTTTTTAATTTTTTGTCATTAATTTTAGTTATAAATTATAATTTTTTTTAAAAATTAATAATTTTTGCTACAAATTACGATTATTTTTTATTTTATATCAACTACAAGTTATAATTTTTATCAAATAATCACAATTTCTGTTATAACTACAATCTATAAATTACTAATAATCACAATTTCTGTTATGACCTTCTTTTTATATAATTAATAATTAATAATATTATGGTGACCAATTTTGTATATCAATTTTGTATATCACGTGATATGAGATGCTGCATCACGTAGTACCAAAATATAGACTTCCTTGAAATAATTGCTTAATTTCTTATGTTATTGTGTTTATTTTAATTTTTAGTAAATTTTTTTTATTTAATTAAATTATTATACTTTTTAACTCTCTTATAGATAAGTTGAAAAAATAAAAAATTATAATCAAAATATAAATAAAATTTAGATTAGACAAAAATACATCACAATAACCTAATAAGTCAAATTTCATTATTTTTATTTTTAGTAAATTTTTAACATCTTGTGATCAATTGTTTTGTAACTATCTTAGTTCATTTCATTAAAACTATTCAGAAAAAAGTCAAAGAATAAAAAAAACAACAATAAATAAAAAAATTAAAATTTAGCCCAAACAAAACTATAGTCACAAAAAGATGTTTTACACACAATAACATGAATAATCAAGAAAAAAAAAAGACTATAATCCTACTAGTTGGACGGTGAATAATAATAATAATAATTAAATTTTAAATAGTTAGAGTTTAATTTTTAATAGTCAGAATTAAATTTTTACTAGTCAAAATTTGTTATCATCAGTTATTCACTGTGCAATAATTAGCATTTTTCAAAATTCTAAATACACAAATTTCAATTACAAAATTATTACACATTATTAAATTTTGCAAATAAAAACATGTGTTATTTTTATTTTTTTTAAAAAAATAAACTTTAACCTGTAAAAATTAATAAATTATGGCCCCATTTGGCTACCCTTTGCTTATTTATTTATTAGTTTATTTGCTTATTAGTAAATAAGTTAAAAAGTATTTAAGCCATTTTGTTTGGTTATTTTGTTTATTTGCTTATTTACTTATTTGGTTATCAAAACGAACTTATTTACTTATTTATTTATTTAGCTATTTAAATGAGTTTATTTAGTTTATAAGCCAATTTTTTTACTTATTTGACTATCTAAACGAGTTTATTTATTTATTTAATTTTTGACTTATTTAATTACTTAAATAATATAATTTATTTTTTAATTTATAAATCAAAAAAATAAATAAGCAAGGTTACATTTCCTGATACTCAGCCATAAATAAGCAAATAAGCGCGTAAATAGAATTGAAACTGCTCAGCCGCACCGTCTGAAACTGCAACGGTACATTTCCTGATGCTCTATATAGGAGAGAGAGGCTGAGCCCAACCGTCGGAAGCTGCAACATTACATTTCCCTCCATAGTCTCAGCCTGTTTCTGTTTGCAATTAATTTCATATCCCGAGGATTCGCCATGGCTCTCCAGTTGTTGTTGACGGCGATGCTTCTCTTCCTCGCGACCGCAGCTTACGCTGCGAGCTCAACCGCCGCCGTCGCTGCTCAAGCCTCGCCGCCGCTCCCGCCACCACACTCCGCCGCAGTAGCTAAATCCTTGCCGTCGCTCCCGCCGACTGACTCCGCCGGAAACTTGCTCCCGCACTTGTTCTGTAATGTCTGCGTCAGTATCTGCTGCGATCAGAATTCCCCGCACTTGTTCTGTAATGACTGCGTCAGTCTCTGCTGCGATCAGGATTCCGCCGGTGACGACGCTGCCGCCTCCAAGAAGGGCTTCCGCGGCACTGATCTTGTCGGCAACAGGCGCTTAATGGCCGATCGGTCTCCGCCCAAAGAGGATTCCTTCCCCTCCGGTAATTAACGCCTTCGAATTTGTACGATCGAAACCGAATTGAGCCGCGAAATAACGAAGGATGTTTAAGCATCACTTCATTTAATCAAAGTGTCAAACTCCTCTCGAGATTAATAAATACTCAGGATCGGTCAAACCTTTATCTTATGTGTTTTGAGTGAGCTCACAGTTTAGGCCTTATAGGGAAAATTATTTATGCAAAAATTTAATTTGATTAATAAATATATGAATAAATTGTATTTTTATTTTATAAAATTGACAGTTTTGAATTAAATCGCATGTTTTAAACTAAAATTGTTTATTTTTAAAAATAAAATGCTAATTTTTCAAGTATTTTTCAATGTTAGATCATGTCAAATTTTTGTGTAAATAATTTTTCCAGCTAAGTAGTTCGATTCATGACTGTAGGTTCATCTCAAATCATAAAATGAAGTCTTAAGAGTTTGCTTGCTAGTCTTAAGAGGAATTTGACCCTTTTTTACTCCATATTTAGGTGAGTTGTACGTCTTACACTAGGTGTTTTTGTAGAACACACAACTGTTTGAATTTGGAGTAAAAAATAAAGTACTCCTAACACCATTGAATAAAACTCATGTATGGTTTGCTTTGCCTTTCTGATGCCCTTGCATCTGATGTCTTTTCTAATATATATCGAAGAACTCTCACTTTGTGGTTACTTATGTTAGATTTAAACATTAATTTTCGAACTTAAACAAAAGTAAAAATCACGCGCAAAAAATAAAAAATAATGAATACTAAGAATTTAAGTGGTTAAGTTTACACCGGTCTACGTCAGCGAAAAATAAAATATTTTACTATGTCGAATGTAAAAGAATACAATACCCTTCTCCATTATCTCTACCAGTTAGTCTCTTAATTTTCTGTCTCACGACCTTCAATCGTAAGACTCCACTAGTATCATATTTATAGGCACGCACGTAAAAATTCTAAAAAATTCTAGTCAGTTCATATAATAAATATGGACCCGGTAAAATACAAGACATAGCGCAACAACTTAGCATTGGAGTGTTGTGTATTTTTTTTATTTTGTCTAAAATACTTATTAATTTTTTAAAGTTTTCTGTTATAACTTAATTTAAAAATTAGCTTGTGCTTGGTTTAATTTTTTTTTTTGTGTAGATTTTTTGATTTTTTTTGTAAAAATATAAATTTTTTAATTAATTACAGTAGGACGCCAAACAAATTATCTTTTCAATAGATTTTCAATAAAAAAGCCTTCAAAATAACTACGCCAAACATAGTCTTAAAACTGTTCATAATTTAAAAATTGAAATATTTCACTATTTAGTTTTATTTATTTATTTTTATTTTTATTTTTATTTTTAAATATATACTTGCATGCGTGTCCTAATATATATATATATATATATATATATATATATATATATCTGCATTGGCGAAACACAAGCAGATCCTTCTAATATGAGATTTGGGTTCAAATTTATTGAGAAAGTTCGGACCAACTAAAATTTATTATCAAAATGATGTGTTATATTATTTTTCAAATACGGATTTTTTTACAGGTGAAAGTATTGTCAATATAAAAGAAAATTTAATACTTTTAGTGACGAATTTTAATTGATTTACGACAT
Organism: Heliamphora exappendiculata; assembly: GCA_034768845.1. Lineage (NCBI taxonomy): Eukaryota > Viridiplantae > Streptophyta > Magnoliopsida > Ericales > Sarraceniaceae > Heliamphora > Heliamphora exappendiculata. Next base: position 13,402,327 of record JAOTRH010000024.1, on the reverse strand, counting down.
TACACACATGGAGAGGAATTCAGGAGGCCTACGTTTTCAGGATATGCATGCAAAAGAGATCTTGCTTGGTTTGGTTGCTAGTTTAAAGTTTTTAGCATAAAATTTAAAAATATTGTGTTCTCTTCTTCTCTTCATTTCACAGTACTTTACACTTGTTTGGATTTTAGTCTTTTTATTTATTAATTAAAAATAATTATATATATATATATTTTAAAATATTATAACTTTTATTATATATATTCGTTTTTTATTAAAAAATATATTTAGAACTTATTGTTGAGATCTATCAAATAAGACCTATATTAAATATAAAAATATATGAGAAAAGTTCATTGCAATTTTTTTGGGACTTAAAATCACTTGGTTTTTTGTTTTATTATCTTTTGACTTAAAATAATTTTAAATAAGCTTTAAGTCTTTAATTCATTTGTAAATTTTACCAAACTAATTTTTTTTTTCTTTTGTACTTTCTTACTTTAAATAACATTAAACAAAAAAATACAACTTTAAGAGGAGTTAACAAACAAGCATGTTGCCTGAATTCATATACTAAAAAATACAAATTATAGAACTATATCTGTTTGAGATGCTAAAAAACCTTTACTTTTAAAAGCTTTAACATTTTTATTAAAAAAAGAATAAAAAAGTTAGAATCTTTAAAATGATTTTTATGGTAGTTTTCTTGTTTTTTTAATTTTTATTAAAATATTTAATATGTTCTTATTTTTTTGTTTTTTTAAGTAATAGCTTTAGTGATAGTAGCACGATTTTTTTTTATTTTTAAGAGAAAAAATAATTTTTTAAATTGAAAATATTGTAACAATTTTATTTGAAAATTAGAGAATTTAGAATATATATAAGTTTTTTTAAAGTTAAAAAAATAATTAACTTTTTCAATAAACAAAATGGTATAATTTAGAAATTAATTTTTTTTTACCAGCTTTCAATAACCAAACGCGGCTACATTGGCCATAACTTTTCAGGGAAATGAGATTAAAAGGAATTCCCCATTGGATTGGGGTGAGCGCGGATCGACCACGGGACACGCAGATCTTCAATCTGCCGCTCTCCCAACTGAGCCTTCCCCGTTCAAATTTTCACTGCCACAATAATAGCTATATAGCAAATAAATTGAAAGATATTACCCATAACTGTACTTTTTTTTTTGGGGCTTAAAGCCTCCGGTATTTACATAACCGCAACTAATCCGGAGCGATCCTAAAAGGACCACAAGGGTGGCAAAGCTCTCCCTAATCCCTATCAAAGTGCAGTTGTATGCTCAAGACTCGAATTCAAGACATTAGTTAAGCTAAGCTAGAATAGTCCCGTGCTAACCGACCTCATTTGGTGGTGTAACTATTTACGTAATTAGTTACGACACATAATGTTGGTGTTTAGTATTGTTTTTGTTACTAATTTTTTTTTTAAAAAATATGTATAATTTTTGTTATAAGTTATATTATTTTTAAACAACTAATTTTAGTTATAATTTAGTATTTTTTTTAAATATTCACAGTTTCTGCTACAAGTTATAATTGCTATTTGTTACTTCTCATTTATAAATAATAAGTTTTAGCAATGCGAAATGCCAGTATAGGCCTCTATTTGATTAAGTTTTTTTTTCAAGACTTTTTGTAATTGTAGCTCCCACTGTAGTCTACAGAATAAGGCAGCTGACCCTCTTGAATTCCAAAATTATCCTTAAACAAGGAAAATTGAGTTGGAAATACAATTGTTGTTCCAAAGGTAAATTGGTAATTTAGCATGTGTTTAGATTAATTTTTTTATTAGTTTTTAGATTTTTTGATTTTTTTTTGTAAAAAAGTAAATATTAAATCAGGTAGAAAAGTAGTAGAAAAATAGTGAAAAAAAAACCTAATTAGTTAAAATAATTAGTTTTTGCGGCTTTTAAGTTAAAAAATCAAAAAATAAACTAGTCCAAACACAAGCTTAGAAAAACCAAAAAGTCTAAACCTATCCAAACAAGTTAGCTAAGGCGAAAAATGGCCCATTTTGCTCTTTTTATCCCAAACAACCAAGCATTTCTCAAATCTACTTTTTTTATTAAAAAAATGCAGAAAGAATTAAAAAAAAGTTAAAAAATCTATTTAAAAAAATAGACAAAACACATGTTAAAATTTGTTGTAGCTCTTGCTCTCTCCCCCGCTCTCCGTCTAGAAGCATGGGTAAATTGGTAATTTGAGAAATCCAAAAAGCCTAAGCGAACCAATTAGCTAATGCAAAATGGCCCATTTTACTCTTTTTATCCCAACCAACTAAGTTTTTCTCAAATTTACTTTTTCTTTTAAAAAAAGCAACAAATTTTTTTTAAACGAATAAAAATTCTATAAAAAAAAATTAAACCAAACACACACAAACAAAAAACAATTGTCTCACTCTTAAGCTCCAAAATTAGATAACAATTATCACTTATTAATTGAAGGTTAACATAATCAATAAGATATAATTTTTAGTTACATTTTATATAATTATATTTCCTTTAGCGTTCAATTTTATTGAATGAAAAATGTAACTTCATTCTGATCTTAAATTTATACTACAAAATGAATAATATCGACGCTTTAAGATAATTCAGTTGATAACAAGATTTTGACACAAAAAGTGCATATTCTAGTTCTATTTGTCAGCTGTGAGTTCGGATCTAAAAGAAATTTTAAAAGATGTTTGCTATTTTAAAATTTGATCAACAATTTGCTTGTGCAGGCGGGAAACTCAATATTTTCTAATCTTTATGTAAGAAATTACAAAAAAAATTCTTTTAACAAAGATTTGAATTAGAAAGGATTGAACAACAAAATATAAACCAAAAAATGAACCTTAATATATCTCACAATAATACATTTTCATTACGAAGAGATATATTGGCAGCTAACGTTCAATTCATAGTAAAGAATGAATCATAATGGTTAATATACCTCAAAATAATACATTTTCATTACTCATAGATATATTAGCAACTAAACTTTAATTAATAATAAAGAAGGAATCCTAATATAATTTTAAACATTAAAAAACAAAATGAGGACTTCTAAAAAAAGTCAAAAGGCACCGTCTAAATAAATCTAAAGCCTTTTCTTTCCCCTTTTTTCCCTTTATTTTTTGACATGAAAATATGGGACAGGACCTAAAACAAATTCTTAATAATTTTGAGAACAAATTTGTAAATGAAAGAAAAATAAATATAAAAATATAGGAGAGACTTTTCATGTGCTAATAGTAACTTTTACCCTTCTTTTAATTTTTCACGAAAGACAGCCATTGTGATCCATTCCTAGTGAGTGAGGTTGGTACGCGTCTACTAGCCTCCGTTTAAAATAAATTTTTTAAATCACTTTTTTTTAAAAAAAATCAGATACAAAAAATCCATTTATAAGTTTTTAAGGGTCTCTTCTTCTTCTCTAGTAAATTTTTTCAACTTTGAACCAAACTGACATTTTTAAAATTTCTCATATCACAAACAAAGAAGATAAACAATTAAACCCAAAAATATAATTAGAAAACTTAAATAAAAAAGCATCCCAAACACATTGTAAAGGGACAAATAAAAAACATCCCAAACGCATTATAAAGGGACATGCACAGCAAGGGCGAAAACAGGAAAAATAGGAAGAAAAAAGAATAAAGAAAAAGAAAACAACGGAGGGTTGCAACGACATCCAAAGAACAGGCGTTCCAGCAACAAGAATGCAAAGTCATGTTCAGAAACAAGATTTGCCTGAATAAACGATTCATTGTCATTCATTATTGATTATTGATTAATGCTTGGATATAAATTTTGCGTATTTCATCCATCAAAATAAATTACAAAATTACAATTGCTTAAAAGAAACTCAAGATGTCAACCTGTTTAGATAACGTTTGCATTTTATTATTGTTTATTTACAAATAATATAATTATTATAAAATTAAAATAAAAAAATACATGTTTCAGTAAAATTTTACTTGGAAGAAGTGAAAAATGACTAGCCAGAGAATTGTCTAAGAATATTGTTGCCGGTATCATTAATGTCTAATGTGGCCAAATATAGTGATAAATGACATGGACAAGAGGTACTATAACAACAAAGATAAATAAATGGTTATGAGACTTCGGTGGCCGGAGGTAGGTAGGAGAGTCAATAAAAATTGTCCACAACTACCAAAGACAGTAAACAAGTAAACGATGTCGTCAGCTACACGCGGTCACAAAAATGGCGGGTGAAGGTGGCTGCTCACGAAAATATTGGAGGGTGATAAGTGGAGGTGAAGACCATTGGGCATTAGATGGAGGTGTTTGGTAGGAGTAGAGATTGGTTGATAAAAGTGGTTGCCGCGGAAGTAAAGCTGATGGTGACCGGCAACCATAGATGGAGCTGGCAACCAGCGAGAAGAGGTGATGGTTTATCACGGCAGCAGGTGTAGGAAGGTTGTGGATAATGATCCACAGGACCGCTGACCAGTTGTCAAAAGTGATGGACAAAGGTGGCAACCAAAAATATTTGCCCGTATGGGCGAAGATGGTTGAGGATAACAAAAAGTTCACCAAATATGCCACAATACATTTTTTACTGTATACAAAATTTAATAATTTTTAAAACTATTTATATTTTTTTGGAAATAAAAAAAATAACCAAACTGGTTTTTGTTTCCAAGTTTATAAGAATTCTAAACATAAAAACAATAAACATAAATGTTACCAAAAGGGTAGGCAAATAAGATAGACATCTCCATAGCAACCAAGAAGATCAATCAACAGATTTCCGCAGCAGTTTTAATCTCTTTTTCTTCAAGAATCCATGAAACAACTGGAGCCTAGTAGAAACAAGTATAACTACATGTTTCTGACGATCATTAAGATCATGACAAACCAATTTTCCAGCCGAGAGAGTTTCATTCACAAAATTAAAAATGTTTTACAAACCGAACAGAAACATTAATATGTCCAAGAATATAAACAGAGAAACCTCAAAGTAAAGCAAAATAAGAGGCCATCAGGAAGCTCGCCTCCAAGCAAAACAGAACCGCCAGTTGCACAAAGAACAGCCAGCAGGAAATTACACCAAATAAACAAAAGAGAGTTGCCAGCCCAAGAGGACCGATAATCCAATTCTATAAAACTGGTAAAAGCTTTTCATATTCAAAACAGGCATCAATGGCCAAATCTATTGGCCTGTAGCTTTTCAAAAGCCAATTTGGTTTCTCATAAAAATTCTACTCCGCTTCATAAATCATTGAACTACCAACAATTTTCTTTTAAAGGCTAATCAGATCAATCAATATGAATCTATTAATCTCAAAACTAGCAAAAGTATAGCCCTTCAATAATATCAATAACCTACATCCCTGGCTAGTGCAAGCCTGAGTGATAAATCATTCATAAACTGCCTAACAATAGAAGAATATGAAACGCACCGCACCAAAGTTCAAGCATCTAAGCGATTTAGTGTACTAGTAGTAGTTCTAGTTCCATGAAAAGTTATGCCGCCGAAAGCATAGAACCATCTATTGTAACTAGATCCCATAAAAATATTCCTGTCTTGCCAAAGGAATCCTGCCATAAGAGACTAGTTCGTGACGCATATTAAGAATCTAGACATAGGGAAAAAAAGGTTTGCGTCAACAATCATCTAGAATAATTCCCCAAAAAGGTACATTTCACAACTCCGATTAATAAAATCTAGCTAATAAAAGCTTCATAACAAAATAGATGTCTAACTAGAACAAACAATTATCAGAGCATATAAAAGGGTTGATGATCTAGACCAGGATGTCTAATCCATGAAGTGCCGGAAGCAACTAAAGGCTCTTCTGATCTTCTAGACTGTGTCCTCTTGCAGCAAGTGCTTTAAGTGTACAGAAGTCCAAACAAGGAGATGCAACACACCAGGAACCAAGAAACCTGTATGCAGTCCTACAGGAAAAGCTTAGCAAAATCTACCTTGCATAGGGATGGTAACGACTACCACCACTATAGCCTGCCCTACTTCCATAAAGCCCCCCTGCACCACCATAACCAGCACCGGGCCCAGAATCATAACCAGCACCAGATCCTGAGCCACCATAACTGCCATAGCCTCCACCTCCACCACCACGGCCATAGGTGCCTAGTCCACTACCACCATAACCCCCACTGAACCCTCCAGCATAGGAACCAAAGCGACTAGAATAGCCACCAAGTGAAGGCTCTCCCCGATAACCCATGTAATCACTGCCACCAAAGTCGCTGTAACGCCCACCAAATTCACTACCCCCGCTACCGTATCCTCCATAGTCACCAAGCCTACCACCAAGACCACCACCAAGTGTCCTATAAGAAGCAGGGCCAAGCCCTCCACTTCCAAAACCGCTATAAGAGTTGCCAAATCCACCAAAACCATCACCATATCCGCGCCCCCTAGAATCACTACCATATGCAGGAGCAGGTGCTGGGTTTGAGGTTTTCTTTGGTTCAGCCTTCTTGACCTCAACCTACAACAAAGAAGTAAGTTAACCTAATATTTCTGCTTGCAAATTATTTTGACAGCTAGGCAAAGAAAAAAATTAAACCTACAAGCTGCTAAGATAATGAAAGTTAAAATCCTACAATGCCCACAATTTGACTTTAAAACTAGAATACGAGTTAACATAGTAAAATAGGAGCCATCATTAATCCAAGTCCGAAAAGAAACTGAAGTGTAATATTGTATCGTTGGTATGAACACAGAAGAGTTGTGTCCTTGTACATCTGATATCTTGGTTACCCACTGGACTAAACTCACCTGTGTGCCTTCCATATCAATCATATTTCCATTGGCCAGGATAGTATCGGCAACTTGTTCATTGTCAAATACAATAAATCCAAATCCCCTGGAACGTTTAGTCACATGATCTCGTATGATCTCATGTTCCACCACCTTCCCATACTTCGAGAAGAAATTCTTGAATTCGTCTGTAAAGAAAAGGAACCATTTAACAACCATGGTTAATAGTAACAACTTGAACACGCAGAACTGAATTGGCGAATCCCAGCACATAAATTTATGAGAAAGAAGAAGAAAAAGAAAGCAAAGAATAATTTAAATACCAGACCTTCTGTAACAGAGGTTGGTATCCCACCAACAAAAATCTTCTTCGTTTTGAAATCCTTGGATTCCGCAGCACCTTTTGGAATTGTTCTTTTGATCTCAACCTGCTCAGAAACTTTTTGTGTGAGTTGCAATACCTAACCCGTCAAGCATAAGATATTATCTGGTACAACTTTCTAAATTTGTATTGCACTTTCAAAATTAAGGTGAGGTTCTGCAGCAATTTAAAACTCCAAATCCACCAAGAATATGAACCTATGACAACTTCAAGCCTGAAAGTAGTATGCCTTACAGTGTTCATTTCGTGTAACCGTCAATAAACAAGCAGGATATTTCTTCATTGGCCAGTCAGATGCGAGGGGAAAGGCAAAGAATCTAAACCCCCCATCTCAGGTAATGTTGGGAGAGAATTATAAGGTAGTTAACATTCCAATCAATAGGAAAACTTATTGTTTTTACCTTTCCCTAAAAGTCAATTTAAATAATGTAAACCAAGAAACATTTAGTTTTTCATAGTTTTGGGTCTCCGGATATTACAACCTAACTTACTTGACCTAGGCTATCTCCAGTCCATATATTCTTTCATCAATTTCGAGTAAACATTTTGGTTGAAATACAACACACTCCAATGATCGTAAGCAAGTCTTTCATCAAATCTTCAAAAACAAATCTATCCTCAAAACACATTTTAACCCTGTTTTATTAAAACAATAAACGCTCCAACCCTTCAATCTTCATCCTTTAAACATTTCATCAAATCTTTTTTAAAAAACTCCAAACTTATCCCAAAAGTTTCTTCCACCAAATTTAGTGAAAGAAATTTCTTTTCCTCGATTTGATGAAAAATTATGTTTTTTCTTGATTTGGTATAGGTTTGATGAAAAGGTTGGAGCTCAACTTTGGCTCATCTTTCATCAAATCTAAATTTGATGGGAAAAAGATGTGAACGGTTGCCCTAATCTAACTATTTGGTTTCATTTTCGCTCCCCAATAAATAGGCAGAAAAGATCTCTTACAAAGTACACGACAAAGGTAAAGCTCATCACCGACCTGTTTTCCATTGATGACATGAGTTTCAGCAATAACGGTGTCGACTACAGATGGATCTGCATAAGTGATAAACCCAAAACCCCTGGGTCGACCTGTTTGTCGATCCTTCATTATAACCGAGTCCGTTATCTCTCCATACTTCCCGAAATACTTCGTGAACTGATCTGCAACCACCACCGCCAAACAGACCATAAATCTTATGCATATCAAAAAATTCCTCATCTTGATACTCAAAATAAGATGCGAGAGCAAAATCGAAAGATAAACAAAGAATCTGACCTAAGGTAGCATCTTTAGCCAAACCGCCGATGAAGATCTTCCTGTATAACATATAAATACGAAGCAAAAAGTTAATAAGATACAAACAATCAACGATTCCTTATACATGTACATAACAGAGAATTAGAGATAGAGATGAAGACGACGGACCCTGGACTAGCACCATCGCCGAAGTGTGGATTGTCGGACTTCCTGGAACCCATGGGGTGGAAGATTTACAGATCAGAGCGTTGGATCTGCGAGAGCTAGAGGTAACTCGGATTCAGAGTGTTGGGAGATGAGGCTCAAGAGAACGGTGACCGCGTAAAGAGCAGGCTAGGGTTAGGGCTTTCCTTCCCGACTCGATTTAACAATCAATATATATATGCCCTTGTTAGCAACCTTCATTTTTTTTTTAAACTCTTTTTCGCCAAGAAAATTAAGATGGTTTATTTAACAAAAAAAAATTAAAATATTAAAAATACAAGTCAAAATATAAAATTTTAAAATATTTTATTTAAATTTTAACTAATTTTAAAATACAATTATACTTTCTATTAATAATTTATTTACTATAATTATCAATTACATATAATTATTAATATTAAATAAATAAAAATATAAAATTGTCAATTTTATATAAAAATTTTAAATTTTTATTCAAATAACTAACTTTAAAAAAAAATTTAAAAGTTAAGTTATTAAACAACATATTTTAAATTTAATTTAATTTTTTAGCTCAATTTAATTTTTTAGCTAAAAATGTAAAAAAAATTTTAAAAAATTAACTTTTAAACTAGTTACAAATCGAGTCAAGAGAGAGAAAAAAAGATAGAGAGAGAAAGGGGGAAGAGGCAACGACTTTAAACTAGAATTTAAGGCTTAAAATCACTATAAAACAAAAAATGTAAAAAATTCATTTAATTAGAAAACAAAATGATTTAAAGTCAAAAAAATAAATATGTAGTTTTAATATAAATATCATTATCAACTGATAATAGAGTTTTATTCTCGAAATAAATTTTTTAATAGTTTTAGTTTCATGCGATAAGTGATACATTTATCAGTTTATAAAACTGATATATTAGTTAAATGAAAATGTATAACTTTTCATTTCTAATAATTATGATGGCTTGATAAATATATCACTTAAATTTTTTTATTTGTCCAAAATGAGAAAGATTACTCTTAACTTTAAACAAATTAGATATAATATAATTATTCCAAATGTGATAGAACTAAATCTCTTAAAATAAAAGTTATGGGACTAAATATTTTATAATGTCTAAAAAAATGACTAATCTTTAAATTTTTCAAAATAAAAAGCTTTGCTTAAATTTGTTATAATTTTTTAAATTTATTTTTAGATAATTTTATATTCAATATAAATCTTATTTGATAAATTTTAACGATTAAATTTTAAATATATAATTTTTATAAAAAATAAACACGTATAATAAAAATTCGGGTAAATTATACTCACATCTCCTAAGGTTCATGAAAACATCAACCACCTCCTCTATGATTTTTAAAATATTACTAATCTCCTATTAGGTTTAGTTTTTACACCAAATTAGTCTAACCATTAAATTTTCGATACTACTTTAACAGAAACCACTAAAATCGTCCAAAATCAAAGGGGATAGGAGGTTAGGATATAAAGAGGAAGAAAAAAAAAGAGAGAAAAAAAAAACCCAGGCACCGTACAAAAAATCTACCAAAACCAGAGCTATGCTAATTTATGGAGAAGATATGCAGGAT
>JAOTRH010000024.1:13386367-13389594 GCA_034768845.1 Heliamphora exappendiculata | reverse complement strand
CCACAAGCTTCCCTATTTGGCCAAGATTTTCTTGTGGAGTAAAATATTTGCCTTGGCATACTCAAAAGAGGAGGAAATACACACACAACAACAACAGCAATCCTAGTTCAGCACTGGAAAAGTGACCAATCTAGTATTACCCATTTAACAAATTATTGGCATTCTATCAATTGGTTCATCGAAATGCAGATAGCAAAGTCAACACTCAAAAACAAACAATCTGAGCATAACCATAATTCAGAAAAACAACCCAACAACTTATCGTTATGGAAAAAAGTAAAAACAAAAAACAACAAAGAAGAGAATAACACAATCACACTCAAAACACAATAATTATGTTGTTCACCCAGGAGCTACAAAACAAACCCTAGCTAAAAGTGATATATATATATATATATATATATGTATATAAGCCAAGTCTCATTATTTAAAATTAGCGGTTGTGCCCACGCGTGCATAGGTTATGTAGGAATTATGAGATGATTGATAATTTGTAGGGGTTATTTTTACTTCTTCTAACCTTTACAATGGTTTTAAAAGAGAATACCAATAATAAAAATATTAAATTACTTCGGGGGTATTTTTGGTAAAACTTAAAAAGTCACAAAAACTTCACTAAAGTAAGAGTTTCCTTATTATAATAGTATAAATCTATACTATACTATTAAGGGAGCCCAAATTCTAAAAAGTGAAGGCCTGTCAAACTTTATAATTTCATATTTATCCAGAAGTTACAGCCCCATCCATTACTAACTACAAGGCTAAACATGTGAAATTGCCCCCAAACAAATCCACGTACATAGTCTCAGCAATTTCCCACTTCAGCAGTTTATTCCCACTTAAACCACTATCAGAGGTTATCCTCACTTATCCCCATGCTTCCCAACTCATTATTTCTCTCTATCACTCTGTTCTACCCATAGCAATTTATCCTCTGTTTTTCCATTTCAGTTATTGCTTCTCACTATTGTTTTCCAATGCTATCTGCACGCCAATGATCGCACCATCAAACGTGACTTTCAGGTGACCTCCATCAAATGCATCAATCAATTCAGATGAGTTTTTAAGAAGTTTTATACAATGATCCAATCAGTTTTTGGTTTTTCAAAAAAGAATGAAGAATGATTAGAAGTTATTCAAAATTCAAAGCAACTTCCTGTGAAAAAATAGTACAAACCTAAAACAAAGCAGTTTTCATTTCATTTAAGCTTCCAAACATGAAAAAAAAAGTTTATTTCTATTAAAAAAACTAATTCAAAGCAGGTTTTTGTAAACAAACATAGAATTTATTATGAAAAACTTATTATTTAATTACAACAAATACTGTTCCTAAAAGAACTATTTTTTCCCACGTGAAATAAAACTTAAACAATTTTTTTTTAAATTTCCAAACAAAGGAATTAATATTAACACAAAATATTTTCTTCCATTACATGAAATGGTAATTTTTTTAAAAAGGGACGTTGTATTAAATTGGTTTCAATTAGTTGATTTATAATTTAAATGAAAACTCTTTGTAAAACAAATATTTTCTTTCTTGTGAAATAAAATTATTTAAAAATTTTCTTTTTTCCTTTGTGAAGACTATAGATTCTTATTATTGGGGAAATCATTGTTGCCGAATAAGCAAACAGTTCTACTTTTATTGCTAACATTGATTTTAAATTGGATTTATAATGTGTTCCACATTTCCCAGTTTGCTCCGGTGACATTAAAATAATGTTGACATCAAATGGAGTTGTGCATTTGTTCAAGTACATTTTATCAAACCCATTTCCCTCCTCCTAAAAATTTATACCGTTTTCTTCTGAATTATGCAGCACACGCGATGCAATCCGACTTAATTCAAAACTTTTAAACTCAAATTATTTTAAATTTTCGGTTTAGAACAGAAAAAAATACTATTGAAAAACAGCTTCTATTTATAAAAAAAAACAGAAAAAAAAACAGTTTCAAAATTGTTAAAAAGTAGTTCCATTTAAAATTTTAATTTTCAAATTGAAAAAAAGATATTCCCTAAAATAAAAATATATTCTACCTGAAATGTTGATAATTATTTAAGAACTTGTAGGTATGACAATTTCATTATAATAGTTAATCGTAACAATGCTAATAAACAATAAACAAATTTAAATTTCATATTTGATAGAAATGAAACCATATCAAACTTTACAAATACATGTATCAAAGCGGATGTAGAAATCTATGTAGTAATACCTCAATCTTAATAACTCTCTCTTTTATCCTTATTACTACATTTTAATATGAATGTATTTACTTAACAAATTACTCGATCAACGTATTAATCTATCTTTTAAAAATTTAGTCCTCAGTCTATAAGCAATGACAGATAAAACAATTAAAGTCTTATGCAAAGATGTGCAATATTGCGACAAGGTAAGCTCTTTATTGGCCTAAGTATTATTATTGCATATTTTCATATTATATTAAATTTCAAACTCAACTTAACATACGTACTTTATTTTTTCATATCAAATAAATGTATTAGTTTTTCACATTTTAAAGTAATTCGAGTTGCTTAAGTATCGCGTGAAGGAGTTTACTGTATCGCGTGAAGGAGTTTACTGCAGTTTTTTTCTGTTAGAATAAAGTCCTAGTCTTTAGGGACATTTACGTGTATTAGAATTGTTCCAAGTTTCTATTACCACTTGGCTTTATTTTTGCTAAGTTGGCTGTTTTTCTGTTTATGTTTCTGTTAAGATCGAGTATTGAATGGCTATTTAAGCCAAAATTATTGTTAATAAAACTGAGTCATTCAATCCAGCTTGTTGTGTTCTCACTCTTAGTTTAGCTTTAAATAAAAGTTTATAACAATCTGGTATCAGAACTCCCACTGAGCCTGATCAATCAAAGCAGCAGTCTTTGAAGTTCTTGCAGCAGCACAGAAGATGACTACGGAAGGGAGTTTTATACAGCCAGCCATTCCCCGCTTTGATGGTCACTATGACCATTGGAGCATGCTGATGGAAAATTTTCTACGTTCTAAGGAATATTGGAGGCTTGTGGAGCCTGGCTATATTGAGCCAGCAAATGAATCGGTGCAGACAGATGCACAGCGAGAGACAAATGATGAGATGAAACTGAAGGACCTGAAAGTGAAGAACTATCTCTTCCAGGCGATCGACCGAACCATTCTTGGCACCATTCTCAAGAAGTATACTGCCAAAGATATATGGGACTCCATGAAAAAAAAATCAAAGGAAATG
>JAOTRH010000024.1:13373867-13381367 GCA_034768845.1 Heliamphora exappendiculata | reverse complement strand
AAACAAATAAAAAAATACAGTCAAACGAAATGGGTTAAATATTTTTTGACTTATTTTTTAATAAATAAATAAGCAAAAATAACCAAACGGGTCATTATGAACGATTCGATTATCGGTTCTGCCAAAAAAAGAAACTCACGGTTCGAACCGTATCGAACCATGAAATATTAAACCATGAACACTCACAGCAATCACAGCACAAAGCCACAAACTGTAAACACACTCTCACACACACACGGAGTCTGTCAGTCCCCGAGTCCCACTTCAAAGCATAAAGAAACCCTAAAAATTTTCCATAACCCTCATCTGGGGCGCACCGAAACTCCATTGCGGCAGCGATTCCGTAGCGGTGCGACGAACTTCCTGAGTTCGCAGCGGTGTGATTGCAGCGATTCGGCAACGGTGCGATTCCAAAACTCCCTGATTCCCTCTTCTCGCTCCGTGACGAACTTCTTCATCGCCAGGTGGTTTCTATCGTCGCGACGTCGTCGTCTCTGTCATCGCCACCCTCCAAAGCTTCAATAGTTCGATACGCAGGTTTGATCGCAAATCTTTTCTGTCATCGCCCTCTTCTGGCTAACCCTAACCCCCCTCAATGTTATGAGAATGTGCGGAAATATTTACATAGATTTAGATATAGATTCCTTTTAAATATGTTGGAATTTTTGGATCATTGTGTTGTTAGATTCCTTTTAAATCTGTTGATGCTAATGTTAAATTATGATCAAGTTGCTGGAAATTTTAGAATCTGTTGGAATTTTCTTTTCTTATGATGAAATTGCTGAAATTTTTGGATCATTACATGAGTCTGTTGCATATCTAATTGAATTCATTGATAGTGGGGATATCTAATTGAATTCATTGCTGAAATCTTTGGAATCTGCCTGGATGTGTTTTTGACTTTTGTTGCACCTCCAATCAAAACATGAGTCTGTTGCTTATCTAATTGAATTCATTGATTGTGGGGATTAAATTCATTGATATTGGGGAATCTGTTGAGTTTGTTTTTTCGATCTGATTGCATATCTAATCTATATCAAGCAGGTAAGTTTTTTTAGTTTCACTATGCATGGACTCACATGTTGGGAACAGTTAACCAACCGTGACCAATCTGTTTTTATGGTTCGGTTCCGGTCTGGTTCCTGGTTTTTTAAAGAACCGGATCAATCCGGATCGTGTGCACGATTCATAACCACAGTAATTTATTACTGAAAGTCACATAATTCATAAAATTATTAGGGTTCATATTAATTTGATAATTCGTATAATTTATAATATAAGCCACAATCAATACTATTAAAACGCACAAATCACAAAAAAAATAGGAAAGAAAGAAAGCAAAAAAATGAACAGGGTGGGCTTTCGTCCCAAACAAATTGATTGTCTATGGCTCCATGCTTGGGTGAAAAGGGTGGGCCTGGGATTGTGGGTGGAGGGGTTTGTACCAACTCATTTTCTGAAAATAAGAAGTAGAAGAGGTTATTTTTATTTTCTTCTCCTTTTACTAAACCAACCAAATAATTATTTAACTCTTGCTTTTACTATCTTTTATGATCTAAGTTTTATATGATAATTTTTTCCTGCTATATGCGCAGGAAAAACATGCACTCTATTTGTCTAGAATTATCTATCACAACGTATATTTTTCACCTTCTTCAATTGGAATGTAGGTGCCTCTCAACCTGAACGGTTAGGAATACTAAATTGGGCGTGAAAAATTACGTGTATATGTTTTTGTTTATTAATTATTTAGGCTCATTAAAATACGCCTCTAACTTACCCAACTTTTGTGATATATATATATATATATGTATGTCGGTTACACAATTTGTACATTATAACATGTTTGTCGTTGTGAATGAAAAGTGAGCCAACTGGAAACTTAAATATATATATATTTTTAATTATTGTTGTATATTTGATAGTATAGATTACAGGTAAGCCTACTAAAAATCCAAATATTTTGTTTTGTATGATTTGATATTAAAAGTTTTGGAAGACGGAAGACCTTACTCAAATCTCGAATAATTGTTGTATTACTAAGTTTTTCAAATTGTAATTGAATTCATTTTTTATTATATTGTTTCTTTTAATTATTTTTTACTATTGATTGTGGTCCAAAGTTCATATTAGTATTAGAAAATGCTGGAAAGTTTTTTTTTATTTAAACTTTTTATGCACGGTCATGTAGTGTGTGTGTTGTATTTGATAAAGGTTAACTATTATGCATTGGGCCATGGTTGTGCATTTTATTAGGCCTCTGGTACAAAAAGTTATTGGGCCCGCACGTGTGTGACTCATAAGAGTAGTTACCTCTACGCCTTGCTTTAAGACACAGAGGAGAGAGAAGAGGAGGGAGGGAGATAAAGAGTGGAGTGTAGCAGAGTCGGAGCGGTGCGATCGATTCGAATATGGGGACGCGAGAGGTGTACGAAGAGAAGCTTAAGTCTGGCAACCTCTACCATGACCCAACCATGAATCCAGGCTTAGGCTCGCCTCGATGCCCTCGTTGTCTCTCTCTCCTAAACCCTAACGCGGTACTCTCTGTCTCTCTCTATATATACACACATGTATATGTATGCTGTTTGAGATGTTCTTTAGAGTACTTACTGTGAATTTTTATTTTTCTATGTTGAAGCAGGAAAATGGTGAATGGACCATCACTTCAGTTCTACACGATGCTACAGCTGTGGTAAGAGAAATTATTTGCTTCAGGAATATATATATATATATATATATATATATATATATATCTGTGTGTGTGCGCGTGTGTGTGTACACACTTGTTATATTTCATTTAACATATTTGAATAATTATGGTGTCTGTTATAAAAGATTAAGTTTTTCAATTTAGGACATCTATAACCATATACAAGCATTAGACTTGTGTGTGTCAGTGCTATTTTGCAAGGGAGAAGCCAAATCAAAAGGTGATACGAAACTTATTGAAACAGGGTTTTATAGTTTCATACCAGGGTTTTAAATCGCCGTATCGAAAAACGTATCGGTATCGTTAATACGGTCATGTATTGGTAGATATCGGACAGTATCGGCCGATACATTGGTAAATATCGGTATTTGAGGCTCAAAATCCCGATACGCATTGGCCGATACGATACGTAACTGCCGATATTTAAAACCTTGTAATCCAGACAGAGGAAGAGGTGAGAGAGAGAGAGAAAAAATCTTGGTGGGAGTGTGGGGGTTTGGAAAACATTTAAAACTGTTGCGGTTACAATGATCGTAATTGCAAAGTTGCCGTTTTTTCATGATTGTTCTTACAATTATAAACCCGAGTTTGGAAAGAATTTTTAATGGGACAAGTCTGGAATTTGAAAAAGTGAGAGAGGTGGCGTCACTTTTGAGTTCACAGTGAGGTGTACTCTTTATTTTCCTTATGAGTGCCACCCTAAGAAGTACAAATACTTCTAAGAGGTTGTGTATTTGTGTTGGACTCGTGTATGACACTCATCCAAATGTGTTCTATTAACTTTTCATTTTATATTGAAGAATTGGACATGCTCTGCGCGAATGCTTATGGCTTAGACATGTATGAAACATATTATAATTTATAAGTTTGAAAAAATAATATCCATTATAAACTAAAAATAATTTAAGTCTATACTTTTTCTACTCAATTAGACTTTTTAATTTTACAAACCCTAAATCCAAAAACTTTCAATAAGCTTATGGGAAAAAAACTTAGAATTTCTGTTCACACCTTTTTTGAAGTATGTATAATATGGAAAGTAATTTTTACCATTTTGATATGATAAAATATAATTGTATTTGTAATGTGAGAAAATACAAATGTGTGCATATAGCCATATATATTTAATTGCTGTTTTCAAGAAGTGTCCCATTTTTTGTGAAGATATCCGTATGATCGTGTTTGTTTCATGCCCATACCCCTACTTTGGACTCATAAGATTTTCTTGAATTCGGTGGTTGAACATTTTTTTCTATTCTTGTCATAAGAGCTTTTAGTTATGATATTTGACATTGATACTTATGCCCTTTGTGTTTTGGCCATTGGCGTGTGAAAGTTTTATATTTGTGTATTGTCGTTAATATAATGTACAATTGTTATGATTTTGAAATTGCAAGTAATAGGAAATCATAACATGAGCAAACCTTTTGGGTTTGCTAGTGCCAATCAATTCTTTTGGGTTGCTATTGTTTGCATTGCTAGCTATCGCTCAAAAAGATTGCGCATAAGGAGCAGAATGCAGATGCTTTTAGTATATGCATTTTTAGTTTCTACCTTGGTGAGGAATACTGAGCAAACACTCTTTATTGGTATTTTGCAAGTTAGTTAAATGCCAAGTAGCATGGACACACGACACAAACACGGACACGACGACACGTCATATTGATTTTTAAAAAATACAGGACACGACACGTTTGGCACATTGTAGAATATATATATATATATATATATATATATATAGAGAGAGAGAGAGAGAGAGAGCATATGTCAAATAAACGAATAAATTATTCAATGTTAATAAAAAAATATGCAACATATCTAATTAAATTGAAGGTAGTGTTTGACATTGTTGAAACTAGTAGCTTATAGATTCTAATTTGTAGCAGAACTTGTTAGTGTTTGGTAAAAATTGTAATTTGTAGATGAAATAGAATAAAAAATAGTTATAAGTTGTAGCAGAAATTGTGGGTGTTTGAAAAAACTTGTAATTTATGGCTAAAATTAGTAGTAGGAAACTAAAAACTACTAATAGTAGCTAGTAGTTTTGCCAAATACCCCTCAAAGCTTATATTTTATCTTGTAATTGTTTTAAGATATATTTAGTGTGTATAAGTTGCATTTCAAACATTACAAAATATTGTTACTATTAAAAGATTCATCATATAGACGTATTTGTAGGGCTCAAGCAATGTCGTCAAAGTGTTCGTGAAGTGTCAAAAAATGTTTAATATTATAAATTTATTTTCTCTAAATAAGATAAAAGTGTCGGACACGCTTTTAGAATTGTTCAAAGAGGGTCAGTGTCCGACACGAATCGACTTCTTTGTAGAAGTGTTCGTGCTTCATAGGTTAAATGAAAGAAAGGGGGAGAGGGTATTGTTTTGGAGTTCTTCCGGACTTCAAGTTACAGACTCAAAGATGTAGTGGTGAAGAATTGGCTGTTTTTTTTCTTAGGCACTCCTGATTGGGCCCTTTAAGAATGCTTGGTTTGTTCAACTAATGCTTTTGTTATTCTTTTGGTCTCGTCTTTTCTTTTTTTTTTTACCTTTTTCTTTCAGAGGAAATAATTTTAATCAACAAATTAGGGAATATGTTTGTATTGTGAAGAAGTGATCTTGATGAATGACCTCTGTGCAACTAATGGATAATGGTGCACAAGCATGCAATAGTGTCAATCATTGACACTATGTCTTCAACTTTTCTATGAATGTTAACTTATATTTTTAACTTTCTTATGGACCATAACTCATTTGCTTTTGTCATTATATTGGAGTTCTTGCCTTTAGCTCTTCCCCCTTTTTCCTGGATTAAATTGTCTAATGTTTGCTACCAGGCATGATTTGTGTCGAAATCATAAGATCTGCATATCTTTGTGGAAACTTCTAATTTTATTTTCTACCTTTTCTGTTTTCTTATCCCTCTATATAATCAACGGAATAGGCTGGCTCTGGAATTGGTGGAATGCTTAGTGCAATTCACGGTTTCAATACAGGTGTGATCAAATTTCTTTGTCTTTGTTTTTTATGTTGATATGTTCACATTTTGCACATTGGTTGATTTCAGGGATTCCATATGTTCAGAAACATGTTAAGGGACCAAAGTGGCTTCCTTTTCTTGTTGGGGTATGGCTGCGTCTGATGTTCTTTTTGCCTATTTTTCTGTATGTTGGAATGCTCTCATCAACCTCTTGTCTTTGGCCTAAACATAAGTGATATCTCAATTCACTCTCACAGTTATTTTATTTTTATTTTTATTTTCTTATGTGCTTCTCCTCATCTCATTCTAACTGCATTGTCTTTTCTTTTGACAGCTTCCTCCACTGCTAATGTTTTCTGCTGCTAGTGCTGCATTTGGAGGTATGCATTGCATGGTCCCCTGTGTTGAAGTAACATAATGTTATCCTCACATATGATGTGTAGTTTAGCATAATGTTGGATTCAAAAACTGCCAGCCGATGTTCAACATTTTTTTGATTACTACAATTGGCCTCCCTTTGCATTTTTATGGTGTCAGTTAAGAATTCTATTGTTACATCTTTTAGGTTAATTTAATTATGTTGTTGCTGCCTGCTATGTACATACCTTTATTCCATTCGGTTTTGGCCGAAGAGTATTTTAAGTTGTTTGTATAGGAATTGGGATATGTTATTCCCATTTAGTGCTTTATACATTTCTTTGTGGTTGCTTTAGTGAAGGTTTCAAGTGCTATTGATAGAATTTGAGAATTATAAATAAATGTACATTATACCTGCACTAGCCATTGGTCTGTGCATTGTGCTGGATTGGGTGAACTCACAATTTTGTGGAAACAATAAGACATTATACCCACATTAGCAATTGGTCTGCACATTGTGCAGGATTGGGTGAACGCACAATTTTGTGAAAACAAAAAAGAGAATACAATATATTTTTTTTACAAAAAATTACATCAATAGATGGAATTAATGAAGATGTTATTTATAAACAAGATATAAACATCGGAAACCAATATTTGCTTTCATCAGGCTGGAGGGGCATTGCTGAGTATCAGAATTACCTTATAAATCTGAGTACTGTGTTTAAGTCATTGTAGTTTATTTATTTGATGAACATCCTATCTGCACAGAAAGACAACAATTTCATCACAATGGAAAATCTTGATACAGATTCTGATGAGAACCACATGGTTCTCCCTTCTGACACTAAGGAGGTATATAATTCTTTTATTGAACACGTGTCAAGGGAGGTTCTCCTTCCTGATGCATTTAGTGACTTCTCTTTCACTGTATCTCATCTCGCAATTGGGGCATTAGTGCATGAAGGTAAACTCGTTTTCATATTTCAATGCTAAGTATAATTCACTTATTTTAAAAGTACACATTTTTTGGGGTAAATTCCTTTTTTTTTTCCCAAAAAAAAGCGTCAATGGGCCTAACTCGTGATATGTTCAATTAAGAAGTGTGGGTTTTATCATGGGCTTTGAGACCAGGTAATATTTGGAGTCTCTTTCATGTACGGGGTGGTTAAGGACTAGTCTATTATTATTATAATTATAATTATTATTTTGGCGAGGGCTTTCATCCACCCCCCCTCCCCCAAAAAAAAAAAAAAAACAAAATTCCTATTTAAAGTAGTTGTCAAATATTGATCTTAATGGCATCCAAAAAAGAATAGAAAAAGAAGAAAAAATGTGGTGCACACTGTGGTTTGAGAAAACCTTATCTGCTTTCTCAAGTAGTACACTCAGTATGGCTTTCTCTTGAAGTATCTCTTGATATTATTGTGTTTCCTCTTTTGTGACTTTTTCTTTTG
>JAOTRH010000024.1:13336942-13362674 GCA_034768845.1 Heliamphora exappendiculata | reverse complement strand
CCCATTGATCGGCAGTCCACTTCTGGATTCTCTATATTTATCGGTGGCAATCTTATCTCTTGGAAAAGCAAGAAGCATGACGTGGTTTCGAGGTCAAGTGAAGAAGCAGAATACCGAGCCATGGCCTTGGCCACATCTGAGATTTCGTGGCTCCGTCAATTGCTTAGTGAGTTGGGCAATCCCTGTAATGGCCCAACGAAACTTTGGTGTGATAATAAATCTGCTGTGTATATTGTCACCAATCTGGTGTTCTACGAGCGTAGTAAACATATTGAGGTAGACTGCCATTTTATTCGGCATGGGTATCAGAATGGTCTGATCGTGTTCGGTGCGGTTCGTACTGGAGAGTAGTTGGCAGATATCTTTACTAAGTCTGTTCCAGGCTCGGGTTCGATACATATATAACAAGTTGGGTATATTAGATATATATGCACCCGCTTGAAGGGGGGTATTAGTTTTATTATAATTATATTAGCTTTATTATTATTATTATTATTATTATTATTATCTGGTGTGGTTTGGCACACTATATCTTATTGTGTGGTTTCGTTGTTCTATAAATAAACCGTTGCGTACCCAATTAGGGTTAACGCCTTCATTCAACCTAATTATGTTTGTTAACAGGTATTAGTAAATCCATTTTGAAGAAGGATAATGTCGATGCTTCAAATAAAGCTTCTTTTTTGCTCTAGATAGCAGTGTGTTCGTACTTCGTGGGATGAATCATCTTGTGCAACCAGATGCAAACGTGACCCTTATACAAATCTGTATGTATGTATGTGTGTGTGTGTATGCATGTATGTATGTAAAGGACAATAGCTAAATTATGAGATGCTCTGTAATCCAGGCTTTGGGTTTTTGTTTTGTATGTATTTAAACCAATAGTCGCTTGATTTAACCCATGCATTGCCATTCTGCTGGGTAATCTTAAGATCTATGCTAGGTTCTAGGTTGGAATAAAACAACTCAGTAAGGTCAGTTAGTTTTTTTTTTTTAAATCTTTATGGTGGATCGACCCTTCCTAAGGGATCAGTGGAGGAGAACACTTCTTTTATTTTTAGTCAACAATTTTAATTAACCTACTTGTTATGATCAGGCAAATTGACCAAACTAAAATGAACTCAACCTAAAAATACCAGCAACAGTTTCATGCGATGCATGTTAATTTGTGACTGATGCCAGGGGAAGTTGGCGCAGATGTCATAGCAAAGTTGACTAATTAATGGAAATTATTTTATTTCATATTATCTATTCCAGTGAGGGCATGCTTTAGTCTACCCAAATTTTTTATTTCCTGACTCCTAAGGGATTCTATTGACTGAAAACCTTCTTTTAATTTCTTAAAGTAAGTAGTAGTTTAAATCAGTTACGTAGCTTTTTGTGTGTTTTGTTGGGGAAGTTCTACTTGACCGAGATTGATAATGTTCGATAATTAAATGGTGAAGGTGGAAAACATTCAATGAGACATGAAACAAACATATCACACACACCACCCTTTTGTTGTGAGTCTATGGAGCATGGGACAAGCATCAGAATTCTTCCATGGGGCATTAAAATATCATGCGTTCCTGATGGTTAGATGTGCGTTCTTCACTGCTGTGGTGTTGGTCTATCAAGTAGATGCCAGCAGAATTTAGTAAAAGCAAATGAGTGGGTTCTACCTTGTGATACCCAATAACTGGTTTTCTCAATATCTTCAACACTTGGTATCCATCTTTTAAGTGCAAGGAGTTATGTTGTTTAGTGTCTTTAGGTTCAGAGTTCAGAACAGACCTTGTTTCTCCTCCTCGTTACATCCTTATGCTTGCATGATAAGAATATTTTTGGTATGAGCATGTTTCTCATTTTTATTTCTTTATGGTTTGAAATTGTATCAGATATTAATGGCAGCAGGTGATACATTTCGAGCAGCTGCAAGTGATCAACTGGAGATTTGGGCTGAGAGGACGGGGTGTGATATTGTTGTGGCTGAAAAAGAGAAGGCCAAAGCGTCAACAGGTAGACAACGGAACTAGTAAGCTTGATGGCATTCCCTTTCTGTAATCTGATTGTCCCTTAATATACGATGATTGACATGGTAGTAATCTAACATATGATCTTGAAGTTCTTTCTGAATAGTTCTATCACAGGCTGTTAAAAGAGGGAAAGAAGGTGGCTTTGATGTTGTTTTGTGCGACACATCTGGACGTAAGTACAGAGAACTTTTAGTGAGTAACTGGTATTGATTTTATTTGGTTTTAAGAAGAAATAATGAATCGAATTTGTGGACATCCTCTATTCTTTTTCTTGTCAAGGGGTGACTCTCATTTTTTTTTTTAAAGGTCTGCATACGAATTACAGCCTAATGGAAGAATTAATTGCATGCAAGAAAGCCGTCGGTAAAGTTGTTGCTGGTGCGCCCAATGTAAGCTTGAGTTTTTGACACCTTTCTTTTGAATGCTTAATATTAGGGACATAATTTGTTTTCATGCTGTTCCATACAAGAGTTAGAATTGATAATGCTGGTAGGTTCCTATTTCCAGGAGGCCATGTTATGAAACTACAAGTGTCCCTTGTGAGTCACATACTACCCCTATAAGAGAGAGTCATGTAACCAACGTTCTCACCTTGTTCAATGGGGTGGAGCCACGGAGTGGTAAGACATGTAGAAACTACGATCAAGCCTACTTGTCTGTTATGATACCTCAACTGTTGCATTACTGCACTTTCACTTGACACCTATCATAATGATAAACATCTGGCCTAGCCCAAAAGCTTCTCTTGACTCTCAAATAAGTGAGCTGTGGCAGAAAAGACTATAAGTTCCTATTCAATTTTTGTAATGCAATGGTTGGGCTATTCACGGACCAGTTGTATCTACTGTTTCTTTTTTGGTGTCAACTTTCAAACTAGCCTCAAGCAACCTTCTTGATAGGGAAGCATAACTATTAGGAAAGTAGGAATAGCAGAAAAAGAGATGCACTTCTATAGAATCTGGCCACTGGATCCAGTTCTTAGAAAGAAAAAATGAAAAAGTACCTTTTCTCAATATCATGATTGAGTCAACTAGGCCAGATCATGATTGAAAAGAAGATCGAAGATGTTAGTAGCAGTTCCTTTTTCAGCCATTTATTAAGGGATATGGAGGTATTAGAAGGAAAAGAAAAAATCATGGTGCTCGCATTTGAACACTAAGTACCTCTTCAATTGCAAAAAATGGATTGACGAACCCAACTCTTAAATGTCCGCATTTAGAAGGTATTATTTGATACAAACATAGTTACGGGCAAAACGTGGGCTAGACTTTGTTTGGGCAATTATTAGTTGATTCATTTCTAGGATGTTGTTTGGCCATGCCACTCTCCTTAAAGATGCATCCCATAATTGGTCAGGCCCAAGCGTAGCCTATTCCTTAAGGTTGGCACGCCTTTGGATAATGAAGGTGAATCCCCACTACTGAAAAATCCACCTCAGAACTGGAATGGCATCAGAGGACGCAACATGAAACCATCTTGTTTCTGTAGAGGTATGAGAAATGGTAGGGGCAATGAGGTAGGTGAAGTGGTTGGATTATTCGAGCTGTTCCAACCACTAATGAATGTGATTCCAAGAGCAAAACAAGAATGAACGCCACAAATCTTATAATTCTATTTCTCCCGCTGATCCATGCAGCCGTAGGCTGCCTTTTTTCATTTGGGCTTGGGATTTTCTTTAGGTTTTTTTTTTTCTTCGGGGGGGGGGGGGAATAAATTTTACAGTTGTAACAACCCTGTGGTTGTTAATCATAGACACTATTTTGAAAAAGTTAAATATGTAGTAGTACTCTTTTTAGAAAAGCTACAATATTCATCACAATCAATTGAATTTGTTATTGTCATCATTCAAGAATGACATTTCAAGTTTGTAGCCGAGTCTTATTTTTGCTGCTTGTTGGGAATGCACAAGTTCTCTTCCACTAGAATTTACACTTCTGTTCTTCTAATTTTTTCAGTGGAGCTCTTGATGCCGACCAGCACTGTTCGAGAAAATCAAGGAGACCATGGGGTATTGACCGGAGCTATAGACAATAAATAATGACATAAAAAGAGGGCTATTTACTATGAATGATAACACATAAATTGAAAGTTGAAACGAATGCTATGGGTGTCAATTACCAAAAATGAATCGACCACTAATGCAATCCCGCATGACAAAATTGTCCTCCAAGTGATGCAAAGAATGGTTGAAAGCACTAAAAAGGGCAATCCCGCATGACCTGGATTCTGACCCACTAAAAAGGGCAATTGAGAATCTCAATAACCTACACAAAAATGTAGAAGCAGGCATACCCCATCATTGATAATTAGTTTTCTCTTCCCCTTCTTGACATCTCACAATTAGTTTTTTGTCACTTGAAAACCATTCTAAATTCGGTGTTGCTTTGACCTTTTGCTTCAATTAGTTCCATATCTACCATTATGCATCTTCTACGGCTTCTTTGATTTGTCTCTAAGTGGCACAAGATGGTGCATAACATTTGTATTCATCAAATGATTCTGGTCCGCTCATGCAATGCAATTCCTTTTTGGCTGCCTTTTGTCATGCTGCAATTTAGTTTTATTCACAAATATTTCACAATCTTTACAGGAGATCCTTTTAGTTCTGGATGGAACAACTGGTTTGAATATGCTTCCACAAGCAAGGGAGTTCAATGATGTAATTTTCCTTTGGCTTGTTCCCTTTGAAATTTTTTACGAAGAATATTTATATTCTTATCTTTCTGTATCACGTGTCCCATGTCCTACTTTTAAGCCAACTTGGGTTTCTAGGAAAGCTGATGAGATTAAATATAACAGACTTGTATCACTACAGCCTTTGAAACTATGCGCATCAGCAAAAATTGCCGAATCAGTTATATCTCCTTGATTGATGGAAATGCTCTTGCATTGCATTGCTATATCTTCTTAATACAAATTTGTCAATTTGTATTAAAAAATAAAATAAAATAAATTACTTGAAAGCTTTTTTCCCACCTTCATCCAAAATATGTTGCATTTTCTATCAACGAGATTGACAAATTTCCTAAATGCTCTACACGACCACCCTTATGTATTGCCAACTCATGTTCCCTCATCCCAGACAAGTCGGTACAATCTCTATAAAAGCACCCATTTTTCGTTTATAACAAGAATAACTCAATTGAATTAAGGTTATGCCAACCATCTATGGTTGTACCACACAAATGTTGTTCCACCCCCCCTCCTGTTGGCCAAGAGGCATGACACCGAGGGTTAAAATAGAAAAAGACACTGATGATGGATGAGAATAGGAGTGTGTAGTGGTTTATTATATGGTCTCATTTGATGGATTCAATTCCCGTTTTTTAAAGGTTGGGAAAGCGGCGCAGCCACCCCTGCTTCAGTGAGTTACCTCTTATCACTTTCACAAGCATCAGCACCATTGGTTCCTTCAACAAAAATATCACCACTTCTGCACTTCTACCATCGCCTTCTATTTTATAGTCGTTTGTATGAACATGAAAAGTGCTGGTAATACAGCATTTGACCAGATTCGTAATACCGTGGGTCCCATAGGATATAGGTGTGAGATTAAAAAGAAGGGATTTTTTGGACCATTGGATGAGATGAGATGATATGATGTTATCATATCATCTCATGGGAGAGAGAGGGATTTATACCACTCCTCTCATGGTATTGTTAAATCTTCACTCCCCCTCTTTAAATTCAAATCAAACATGAAAATTGGTAATCCCCCAGACAATCTATGACCCATGGATCCCACGCCCACCTTTTTGACTCCCTTGATATGCTAATCCCTTCCTCTAGAAAGTATATCATGCAATATTTTGTTTATATTATTAATCACCCCGGTCTACTGCTTTCTATCATTCTACTAAGATAATATGATTCATTTGTGAAATATCTCAGTTCATACCAACTAAAGGCCCAAAACAAAATGTTAATTTTGATATATCATATGCTGTTATACTCCGATTGTGCAATAGCTGTTATACATCTTATTTGACCGAAAATTCATTAGCAGGTAGTTGGAATATCTGGTTTGATCTTGACAAAGCTTGATGGTTCTGCTAGAGGTGGATGTGTGGTAAACTTGCCAATTTTTTCCAAGCATTTTCGCATCATTTCATTTTATTGTATGCTTTACTCCTGATGGTTCTTCAATACATATACATACATACATATGTAGTTCTGGGCGATTTTGGTAGTTTCACCACTGTAATTTCTGCGTGCAGGTTAGTGTAGTCGATGAGCTTGGCATACCTGTGAAGTTTGTGGGTGTTGGGGAAGGTGTAGAAGATCTCCAACCCTTTGATGCCGAGACATTTGTTGGCGCTGTATTTTCATGAGGCTTCAAAAAGTGGCTGGTACGTACATCTTTGTTTTCGAATTAGTTTATGCAGAATCCCAAATACAAGTTTCTGGACCGATGAATCATGTTGTGCTTTTACATTTCCCAATCCACGTTTCTTAGATTTTTCGATTGAGTCCTTTTTTCTATACCATAAAACTGGATGTCTTTTTATTTTTTATTTTTTTTGCGAATTAGTTTATGCAGAATCCCAAATACAAGTTTGCGAATTAGTTTATGAATCACGTAGTGACATTTCCTGATCCATGTTACTGGATGTGTGTTTGGTTAAGGTTGGAACTTCCAAGTTGCTCTGTATAAATAATGTCAATCATATTTATATTTCTGAACTACATTTCGCAATGCATTAAAATATAATAGTCTACATTTCTATTTATAGATTTTTCTAACAAAAATTATTGGCCTTGAAACATTTTAATTAATTGGTATCTCATCAAGGTACAAAAATAAAATAAAAGGCACTCAGTTATTAATATATAATAAGTCCAAAGAATTTTTAAAAGACATATAGCGCATATCACACTATGTTGCAATAATAGAAAATAACATTCACACCCTACTTTTAATCTCACATCTTCATTTTGAGAGAATCGAAGACAAAAGATATAGTATAAAATGCAGTGTGTGAATATCATTTCTATAAAAAAAAATTGTAAGGGCCGCTGCATTATATAAATTCAATTATTTGGTTAGCTACTTCATATATATTATCCGTACAAAATTTTTAAAAGGCTGAGGGCGGGCATGGCCCCCTTGGGGGTACCTAAAGTAATTTCACTCTAAATATCATTAAAATTATAAACTTATAAATTGCAGTTAGAAAAATGTTATTATGACCGATTGAGCGGTCTATTAACCGCTCCAGCGGTGAAGTCTGAATGGTAGTATTTTTGTTGCAAATGACGAAATACCGAGAGGTGTAAATGATCGCTCGATAGACCGCTTGAGCGGCCTGTCAAGCGGTCTGATACCGTGGGTTATTTTTTGATATTTTTTACTCCATTTGCATAGCTCTGCAATATTAAAATCATAATTTCAAAAGAACAAGTGTCAATATCAGTGAATTAAATAAATAATTTGAATAATCATTTGTCACAGATTTGTCAAATTAAAAACGAATTAGACCGAGATCAAAATTCGTAACAATCTCCCCATTTGACAATTCTATAACAAAACCCAACAAGTCAACTAATCCAATTAAACAAGCTAACGAAAAATAATCCAGACTCGACACAAACCAAAACTTTTATTCAAAATGCTCCCCCTCAAACTTAACACAAACTAAAACTATTCACAAAATCACAAAAAGAAAATTACTCCCCCTCAAATGTACTTAACTGAAAAAAATTACTCCTCCTCAAACTTACTTAACTGAAAAAAATACTCTCCCTCAAACTTAACACTCTTTTTTTGTCACGAATTGATAGCTAAAAAATAAAAATAAAACAAGACTTTTTGAGAAGGGAACAAAATTAACGAACAAGTACAAGTTCTAAGCATATTTGCATTCACTTAAAATCACAAAGTCTAGTCAAAGTGATTAAAGCACACACATATTCCAAGATACCCTACATTTATATATGAACGAACACAATCAGAGTAGATCCTATATGAATAAATGTGTGCGTGTGACTTGAAATATTTCAAGATTCCAAGATCAAAACCTGCATGAGATCTATATACTCGAGTCACATTTATTTATCAGAAATCAAGAATGTTACAAAATCAAACCAGTTTTGACCCAATTCACTTTAAAAGCTAACTCCCCTTCAACCAGAGACTGCAAACTTTTTCTTTCTTTTTCCCTTTCGATTTTATATTTTTATAGGCGACTTTTACGTTAGTACGAACGAAAAAGCAAGGTTCGTATAGGTAGCTATTTTCTAAGCAAATTTTGACACAAATTTCAAGGTGATTGCACACTAGTACGTACGAAAAGACAAGATTCACATAGGTAACCATTTTTTAAAGCCAAACATACAAAACCATAAGAACGAGAGAGTTTAAACATTTAGATCAAGTGGGTCGTCACTATGTAGTCATTTTATGAAATCTTTAGACAATTGAAAGATAAAAGAAACCCATAAAAAAATAATCCCAAGTGCGGAAGATCCTTGTATCTATCAATGTTCGAGTGGTGTATGGAATAGACTCATCTTTGAAAGTATTTTATCCATTATGAACTAGATTACCCAAAAATCAGTACCGTAGTTAATCTCGAAGTCTAAATTATGGAGTTTCAGTCAAATGAAATAATGCAGAGAAAATGTACGTAACTCTTAATAAAGTCCCCCACAGTTTTTTTTTAATAAAAATAACAAAAAAAAATAAAAAAAAAATTCAAACACACAAAACAAAAAAATAATAAGACCAAAAACAGACTAAGGACTATGACTAGTAAAAAAAACTGTCAAGATCACTCTTTTTGACTCGAACTTTCTTGAGTTTTAAAGGCACGTGGTCTAGAGTGAAAATCCAATTCTTTCTAGGTTGTTGTGG
Organism: Heliamphora exappendiculata; assembly: GCA_034768845.1. Classification (NCBI taxonomy): domain Eukaryota; kingdom Viridiplantae; phylum Streptophyta; class Magnoliopsida; order Ericales; family Sarraceniaceae; genus Heliamphora; species Heliamphora exappendiculata. The sequence goes on along the minus strand of JAOTRH010000024.1, from coordinate 13,353,806 downwards.
CATATTAAATCTGAATCTATATTGGTCAATCAACCTAATGCAGTGAGATTTGATGTGTCCTTTTATACCACAGTGATGACAAATAGGTACAAAAAATGTATTACTATTCAAATTCATGCAATTTGGACAAGTATGACCAATATTACCACAATAATGACACGTAGGAACAAATTTAATTTTTCTTACCTCACCATGTAAAATGGTGGTTCTATATGTCTGATTTTTCCCCTTTTCCATTGCTTTGGCTGAAAAATTTGCACATGATTTTTTTGAGCCACTTTTTGCTTTTACAAACTTTGGTACAGATTCAGGTTGAATTTGCTGGCCACTTTTTTCTTTTTCTCTTGTCAAGTTGCTTGAAGAAGCGCCAATAAAGCCTAGTCCACACCTATTTATCACAGCCTTCTGTACACCAAGCATGTCATCCAAAACCATTGTGCCTGTATACAATTTCTTGAAAGTAAATTGAGCATTTAACAGATCTTTTTCAAATTTAATTAACTTTAATTCAAGATCAGTTTTTTAACTCAATACAAACATGCAAACGCTTTTTCAAGAAATTCAATCCTGATTTGTTTAGTTTGACACACTTTAGACAAGTCATTTTTCTTTTTTTTTCTTCACATTTTGCAAGTTTTTCACACAAAATCTCCCTATCTGATTTTAATTTCACAACCAGGTCTTGAATTTCAGTTAGCTCTTGTTTGACACTATTTTTTTTTTCATATAATTTATATATTTTTTTACCTATTTTTCATTTTACTTGGTCAACTTGAAACACTCTCTATCAAGTTTATCATAAGCTTGTTGAAGAGTTTCATCATCCTCAGATTCACTGTCCGTTTCACCTTCCTTTTTTTCAAAATTATTTATAGAATTTTCATTTTCAAACTCAATAGACTCCTCTTGAACAGAAGCAACAAAAGTTACAATTTCACCATCATCATAATTAGATTCATTTTAATCACTCATGTCGGGTTCACTCTCGTCATCCCAAGTAACCGTGAATCCTTTTTGTTTTTTTCTAAGAAAGTTCGGACATTCTTTAGCCATATGTCCATATCTTTTGCATTTCTAGCATTGAATTTCAAAAATTTGACCTTTCGACCCATTTTTAATAAATTTGGACATATTTTTGGTTTTGTCTTTACCGTGTTTTTTTGTGATTTTTTCTCATAATTAGACTTTTTAGTTTTTAAATTTTTTGAAATTTTTTCACAAAAATAGTTATCATCTCAGGGTTTAAATCATCATTAAGTCACTTGCAGAACCTTGAGCTGAAGTGAAAGGCAAAATTTTTAAAATCTTTTTGTTTTGAAAATTTAGCTCATAGATTTGTAGATTTCTAATTAAATCTTCAACAAAAATAGAATCGATATTTTTGCTCTCTTCTATTACTGTGACTTTTGGTTGGAAACGTTCGGGTAAAGATCTAATAATTTTTTGAACGATTTTAGAAATTAAATTTTTTTTACCAAGATTAAACGAGACATTCACACTATCACTTAATTTTGCATAAAAATCGTCAAAACTTTCATCGACTTTCATACGTAGAGTTTCAAAATTTGTTGTGCGACGTTGAAATTTTGATATTTTTACGGTATCAGTCCCTTCGCGAGTGACTTGAAAAATATTCCATATTTCTTTAGCTAAGTCACACGTACTAATTCTACGAAACTCATCTTGTATGACTCCACTAAAGATAATATTTATAACTTTGCTATTCCAGCCAGCATTCTCAAAATTAGCTCTATCCCATTTAACCACGGGCTTAGGGACGGTTACGCCATCAACAACACTGGTGGGAGGCTTGTAACCCTCAACAACGAAAAGCCAAACGCTTTCGTCAATAGATTTCAAAAAGACTCTCATCCTAACTTTTCAAAAAAGATAATTATGGCCGTCAAGAAGGGGTGGTTTACCGGTCGAAGCGCATTCTCTAAGAAAATTCATTTATTGCAAATCAGTTGATTGATCATACAAAAAAAAAATTTTAAAAATTTTTTGTGACCTGCTTTGATACCAATTGAAAAACTCCGTTTGTAGACTGATTTACACGAATTAATTTTCTTTAATACGCTAAACACTGCAAAAAGCTTAAATCAATCAATCAGCTAAACAAAAAATAAAAACAACAACCATCACACACGAGACAGCAATTTTAACGTGAAAAACCTCAAACTGGGTAAAAATCACGAGAACACACTGGGTCTAAAAAATCAAACACTGTAAAATCGTTGGTTACAAAGAAACCTTATAACCTCGACGTTGCACCCACAACCAATGGTAGTAAGCATGTCTTTGCCGAATCTACGTGCACCAAACTCTTGTGCTTGACCGCCGCTGGAACCCACCACCGAACTTCAATACTGACGGACTCCTCTACCAGACTTCAACACTTGAGACTCCTTTCAAGCAACTCCACGAATCCAAACAGATTGCTAAAATTTTAATTGACTTGATGAATGGCTTGAATGAACAGAAGCTAAAAAATCATCAAGCTGTTGTAGACTAGCTTACGAGTATGTAGACTAACTTGCGAGTATAATGAATAACCTCAAATGCTTGTGGCGACTAGGTCTTCATAAAAAATAAAATAAAGAGCCTCATATAATAAGAAACCCTAACTGCCTATTTATATTAAACTATCAAACCCTATCTGCTGCTACTTTAAAATCTATCTCGCCGCACAGGACCGATCGAGCGGTCTATTAACCGCTCGAGCGGTGAAGTCTGAATGGCAATATTTTTGTTGCAGATGACGAAATATCGAGAGGTGTAAATGCTCACTCGAGCGCTCTGTCAGGCGGTCTGATACTGCGTGCTATTTTTTGATATTTCTACTCTGTTTGCGTAGTCCTGTAATATTAAAATCATAATTTCAAAAAATAAGTGTCAAAATATCAATGAATTAAATAAATAATTTGAATAATCATTTATCATAGATTTACCAAATTAAAAACGAATTAGACCAAATCCAAAATTCATAACAAAATTTCACAATAGTTCATAATAAAACACCAAATAGTTAACAATAGAACACCAAAGCCTTGAAACTGAATCATAACAGTACGTAACCAATTGTAAAGTTAATAACCAAAACTACTATCAAAATACGTAACGAATTCCACAATAGTTCATAATAAAGTACCAAATGGTTCAGAACAGAACACCTTAATCGGGACTCACTTTGCTTTTTGATTACATGTTCTCATATCATTTTTTAATACCATGATAGTTCACGGCTCTAAATGACAAAAATAAAAGCCATAATTATGCCTAATTGAGCATATAGTACACACCTTAGAAACTCAGTATATTTCACTTGATCCCTCGGAGCTACTCTACCACCAATAGAACCATATTGAAACATAAAGTTTTCATGATGGTCGGTTAAGTCAAGGAGAACATAATGGGTAATGATAAGTTTAGGTGTGCATCTTTGCAAGCCAAAAACCAACAGCCTAAGATTTAAAATCACTACTGGGAATTCAAGTCAGATACTGAAATCACTTGCCGATGCCTCAAGCCAGCTGAACCGGATGAAGTGAAACCAAAGAGCCCTGATTCCCGCACCATAATGTGGATAACAAAAGAAACTCCGCAAGTCACTTAGCATCACCAGTGATTATTATATCGACTGTTGCTTGAACAAATCACCAAGTGTAATACAAGGGAAACCCCTGAAAAATCAGATGTTAAATTAAAAGAATTAAATGGATGTCTCACTCAATTAATGCGATCATATTAGGGGAACATTTTTGCTAGAACTTCCGCGTGTTATTATGTAGATATTATCATATCCTTAATTATAGGCTTATTTAAATATGTGGCACAATAATCACATATAAACGATGGGAAATGAAAGAAATCAAGACCCTCATAATGAACTGAAGTTCATAAAACACAATAAAAATACTAACAGCTAGTATCAAATAGCATTGACTTGAGCAAGGCATATGTCCCAGTGATTAAGGGACCCTTTGGCCTTCTCATCAACTTGGGTTCCAATTTTGGCTCTCCCATTTCCAAATCAAAAAGAAAAAAATAGCATTGACTTAACGTGGAACCTGTAGAAACTTAGAAAGCAGCCAAAACAACTCACAATTTTACCAGTTGGCCAGAGAATGATACGAAAAGCTTGAACAACGTGAGAGAAAATACAAAATGCAAGACCTAAAAAATCTTATTATCATGTCCTATCACCACGATGACCATCAAGTAAAAAGGATTACTCTACCTTCTCATAAAAGAACATGTTTCTTGTTTTTGCATTTTTCAATGTTTTTTTTTGTTTTCCCCATAGAGAATTGAGACATAGTTGTTAACACCTCTTTCATGTATATTATTAATTAATTACAGAGACAACCTATTTCATACCAGGATCCTACAGACAGATAAAGCATCCGACTGATTCTCTCACCTAAAAGATCCAGTTAGGAAGACAACAAATTTGAAGTGCGCAAAGATATTTTTCCTAGGTTGCATGAATACTTTCATCAAAATCTACAAGAACTATCGTTCCGTTCCACGAGGGATAGTTAAAAATGTAACAGATTCAGTACTTATCTCGAGAACAAATAGAGTTTTATGTATTAGCAGATTCTTAGTAAAAAACATGTAACAGAATGCCAAAGAAATTAAATAATAATAATAATCCTAAGGAAGTTGTAACAGGCATGTTATAGGACAAGATCACATGCCTAGATGTCCTGGATGGAAACTTCACAAACTTGCGATGGGCATATTGTAGAAGGTAGCATGAGCTGTATAAGCTAATTTCCCAGTGTCCTTGAATTTGAACTCAACTGCAATCACTGTCAAGTTTCTTCCACTTCTTATTACTGATGCATCAACTTTCAATTCGGCCTGTGAAGGTAAAAGTGCCCCATTTCAAAGAAAACCGCAGTTAGAAAAGGAATAAAAAAGGAAAAAAAACGATGTCAATTCCATATGTTTGTGTAAGCATTGTGCATAATTGGAGAGTAATATGTTTGCACACTGTTCCATAGTAATGATAGTGATGGCATCTCTGTGAAGTGCATAACAATGTCAATGCCATATATTTGTGCAAGCGTTGTGCATGGTTGGAGAGTAATATGTTTGCATACTGTTCCATGGTAATGACAGTGATGGCATCTCTGTGAAGTGCATAACAATGTTCCAATGACACAAAAGTCAATCTTTTGTCATTTGTTGGCTTGAAATGTGATTGAAGGGCATCTTTCTTAGCAATTCGTATAGCTGGTTATCTAAGTGTGAAACCGTAGAGTTTATAGTGTTCGTCTCTGGGATGACTCCCTTTTTTGTAGGTGCATTCACTCATCCGCTTCTTACGGCAGTTTTTGTATACAAGTGGCATTCTCTTAATGCCCTTTTTCTATATACTGCTGCTTACTTTAAATTTAAAAAAAAAAAGTGCTTTAGACGTATGGGCATAAAAAAGTACAAATGATTGAGTTTTTTAATAGACTAAACATTAAATAAGTTAGAGATATCTGTTCATAAACATGGAGTTGGAGGTTGAGGTTAGGTTCATAGAGACAGCAATGAAAGATGTTGAGTAACAACTCCAAGAATGAATATATCCAGGTGGGAAGAACTCAACCAACCGTCTTGCAACCATTTTGAGAGTTTAGAAAATTTTAAATAATCCAACTGCAATTGATATAAGCCCTCAATAATCCCATATGTAGTTTGGGTTTCCTATTGGTCAAGCCTGCCAACAACTATATAGTTTTCAAAAGAAGGGAATGAAGAATTCTGAACTAGGCTACAAGAGCTAAAAAATACATAAAACTAGGAGACTTACACACACACACACACACACACACACACACTGCATGATTTTGATCTTAAAGGAGGAAAAATAGGGAAAGCGAATAATTTGAGTTTTTCTTATTTTCCTTTATTTGTCGTTGCAGAGAAGGGGATTAATATTTAAAAAATTTTAAAAATGTTATTTGTTGTTGGGTATTTTTGGTAATTAAAAGACCAAGTGAGCTTCAATTTTAGGTTCACACCAAAAGGGGTGTTGCTTTTCAATAATGGCATAGTATCAAAAAGATAGCTAGCTAGATAGGTAAAGGAGAAAGGGCAAAATGAAAGGAAAAAGAAGTCGGATAATCACTCGAATAATCAATAATATCACAAACTAAGCAAAATAGTCGACAATATCACAAGCTAAGCAAAAACAAAAAACAAATGCCATACAATCTTAATATGTAAAAATATGTGTATGTATATGATTCTACAAGGGATATAATATGGAGTTATTTTTTCAAATTTCAATATTTGCAATTGCATAGCTGGGAAATTTGGATCTCAACATATGTCAAACACAATTCTTAATGTATGCTGCTATCAGTAATCTCTTGTTATATCTCTTCAATTCTTATGGGTCTAAAGGTCAGATTCCAGCATTGAATAGATAAACAGATAAAAATATTTGTCATCGGTAATGGAAATTACATTAGTAGGAATATGAGCTGAAACATCTTCCAATTGGGTCTCAACTATTGGTAAAGTGGGCATACTTTAACTAAACGAGAACTTGATTTAGAGGCTATTTCTAAAAGGCAAGAAAGCAATTGAAAAACATCTCCTGGCTGTCTTCGGAATAGGTATTTAGTCTCTATTACTGTTACAAGGCTATTTATCAGATACAATAATACTTACACCAAGCATCAATCATTACAGAATGTTAAACGACAGTTATGCCATCTTATCGGTCCATAATGATCGATGATCGAATTGTCATACGAGACGATTGGGAGTGACAAGGGATGATTAGACTGTCTTAGTCTTGAGTTGCTCAGCTTGAATTCTGGTGATATTATAAACTGTGCCCTGTTCAGATGCATGTCTTCGGACTTGAGCATATCGAGCTGAGTGGCATGATGTTCAAGCTTACTAACTTACCAAACGAACTGTAAACCCAAGCTTGAGCTTCGCTCGTCTTACCTTCAAACAGAGCTTGAATGAGTCCTAAATGAGCCGAGCTTGAACTGATCTCAAGCTGCTAGACTTGATTTACACCCTACTTTTAAATAAAAAATTCCATTTCTATGTAAACCATGTACATTGCACATGTTTAACTGGCCTGGATGTGTTGGGAGGGTCTCCCGAGTCCCGGGTATAAACCTAATTCGCAGCTTTACTTGTACCAAGTTATCAATTGGGGACATACTAAACCACCTGAAGAATAAATGTTCAAGGTTCAAAAACATAAAGAGGAGTCCTAATCAATATGTAAATCAACTAAAAAAATATCCATCCCAAGTTCCAAAATCCCAAGTACTTGGATTTAACTGGAATGATTTTCTTCTTCCATTCTTTTATATCAAGGATCATCTCCTTTGAAATATAATGAGATAGAATCAAGTGACTACATGTAAGCCAATTCTAAACCCCGCTATAACAAAATCAACTTATTTTGCCTAGTCCTTTATTACACGGGCTTCTCTAAATTTGTAAAATACTTGTATTGAACTCTCGAGACTTCGATAAGTGCATGAGATACATGTCTAACACATGTAATCGGAGACATGCAACCCACACATAAAAGAGTCGTTTGCTATACGACTAGGCATAGGATTTCTAGTTTATGCATAACATGCTCCATACTAGTTCTAATTTCCATTTTACCATATTAAAATAAAATCAGTTAAGAAATATAAAACTTAATCCCAATTTTGGATATGAGAATCAGATTAATCTAATCCTTAAATATACAGAACAGCAGCCGACACTCATACTGGTTAGTGTAACATAGCCATAGTCCTATGCTCAATCGTGCCACCACTAGCTCTTGGAAATACTTTTATCTTATTATATTGTATTGTTTCTTGTATTGCACGCATCCACCTCAACATTGTTTTGTCCGGACATCTCATATGTTAATTCATATCTAGTCTTAAGCCTTTGTTTCCTCAAGAACAGTCACTTTTGTGTATTTCTTGGCCATTAGTTTAATCAAAAAATAAAAGATAACTGCATTTTCAACTTTTTAAAATTTGTAATATACCTCTTTAAGATTAAGGTTTACTTATGGGATACAGGGGCATATCAATAATCATAAATAATCACATTGATGTAATATCTGAAAACCAGCAATTATTACTATAACCTCTCAAGAAAAACAAAAAAGAGGAACCGATGTGAGCATGTCAACCCAATCACACATGCAGAAATTTAATATATATATAAATCTCAAGTGGCAGTTCAATCCAAGCACAAATGTAGTGTTTGGCATTGTTGAAATTAATAGCATATAGATTGTAGTTTATAACAGAAGTTGTGAGTATTTGGTAAAAATTGTAACTTGTAGTTGAAATTAAAAAAAATAGTTATAAGTTGTAGCAGAAGTTGTGAGTGTTTAAAAAAACGTGTAGTTTATAGCTAAAATTAGTAATAGAAAACTAAAAATTACTAATACTTGCTTTAACAAACACTCCCAAAGCATCTTGAAAAGCAATGCTTCTACAATCCAAACCACATCAGGCATCAGTAAAACTGTAAAAGAGTACTATCATAAATAAGCAAAACCAATGTTAAATTTTACAAACTCAATGAAGAGGCTGTATGGATATCAGAGACACCGACATTCTTCAAATACTCTTCAAATGCTATTAAATGCGTGTTTGATATTTATTTAAACATTTTTAATAAAAAATATAAATATTAGACATTTTGTGGACACTTGGATGACATTTTTTTAATCCTCGTGTTTAGTAATTTTTAAAAATTGGCACGTTGACGTATCTGTGGTGTTGCATGATGTTCGTGCCCAACGCAAACATCAATCTGTGATTACAATTATGAAAAAGTAATGAGACTCACATTGGGGGGAGCAGCAGACAGGTAAGACACGCCCAATTCTCCGAGAAACAGCTCCTTATCTTTGCCCACAACGGTTCTTGCACAAGCAATTGACACCATTTCGGCCACAGAAGCAACAGCCCCTCCATGTAATCCACCATGAGGATTCTAAATAACACATTAACTAAGCATAAAACCATTCCAGCATAAAATAAAATAAAATAAAATAAAAACATCAAATCCACACAAGATTCATGAATGCAATGTATTACAACTCTTCTAATTTGAAAAGCTGATAGAAAAGAACACCAAAAAGCACATTTTATTTTGTAAAACTTGAGAAGTACTGAACTCAAGCTACATCCAAGTAAGTCTTTGCTCGGAATAGTTATTTTAGATAGTTTTATTTGTCTTTAGAAGAAAAAAAATCACGGTAGTCCAAACGAGCATACTGTTTAATTTCCTCTTGTAACGAGAAATAAGAAAAGTAAGTTTTTTTTTGGATTAACCAATGAAATAAATGTTCAAATAACAAGAAAAAATCAATTTAAGGCTTATACAAGGATATTTTTTTTGCTTTTAGTAAACTTTTTTTTAAAATTTTTTAGCTAAGGTCATATTTTTTAGATTTGTCAATATAACTTAAGTTATATTAGCACCTGGGCACACACATTGCGTATGCAATTTGAATTATTTTAAAATATAAAAATTTAAAATATGTTTCAAAGAGAGACGAACCTATGAAGAGAGAGGGGGAGAGGAACTGAACAGTTATAGGTAGTTTTTTCAAAAAAGAAAAAGTTAGAAAGATGTAATTATTAAGGGTAGTTTAGGAAATGAAAAAATCCACAGAGCTTCAGAATTAATGTAACACCAAATGAATGTTATCCTTTTATAAGATAGTATAATTAATACTAGTAATTTGTCAATGTAAATTTTAAAATATATAATAGTTGCTATTTTGGAGCGTCGCTATTGTAGCTTTTATTTTATTCAGAACCAGGGGTGTAATTTTGGCCCGCTTGACCCGAACCCGACGGGCTCCTGCTAAATTTTCGAGCCGGGCCAAGTTTTTTTATCCGGGGGTCGGTCCAAGTCCTAGGGGTAAAGGGCTGAGACTTGAGCTACGAGCTCGGGCCCGGACTTTTAAGCGGGCCCTGGGTGGGCTTTGGCCGGGCCTTTTTTTTTTTTGTTTAATTTGTATTATTATTACTTTTATAGCTATTTAATTTATAAATTTATAATATAATATTAGTTAACTACTTTATTAGTAGTAGTTAACATATTAACTTAAAAATTATAAACTTAAAATTTATTAGTTTATATATTATAAACTAATGTATTAAAATTATAATAATAAATTTTTAAGTTAAAATATAAACTAGTTATCACTTTATTATATAAATATAACTTTATTAAATATAATATTATAGTAGATATTATTATAAGTTTCTAATATATTATTATTAATTGACTAGTTAATTATTTAGTATAAATTTATAACTGATTAGTTTATATTATATAAGTTTATATTTTATTTGTTTATTAATGTACTATAAATTTATTATTAATTAATAAGTGTATAGTTCATATTATTATTCAAAGTTTTTTAATTTATTATAACTTATAAGTTTAACAATTAAATGCAATAAACTTGAACAATTGAAATAACAAACTGTAATATAAATTTTATTAATAAAAAATTAAATGTTTACAATTTTACATATTATAAGTGCATTGTACATTTTTAAAAAATAGAGAAATTACATCACTATAAGTCAAGTACATCATATAAATTTTGATTAAGGTATTATATGAGTTTTATATTCATCATATAAATTTTTAAGTATTTCATTTATTGATTTAAGTTGGTGTACATTACCATAAATATTTTCTAAAAAATATTATAAATCAATATTTTTACTCCTAGAATCTAGTATGCAAATAATTTCAAAAATATGTATTATTTCATTATAATATTTATCAAATTTATCTTTCATACTAAATATCATCTGATAATAATTTACATTGATTAAAAATTCATCAAATATTGCGATAATTTATTTTAATTGCAGTAAAACTAATGGAGTAGTAGAAGTGTAAATATAAGAAAATAATTTTATTGTTTGATCAAAAACTTTATAAATTTTTTTATATACATTTAAATTATCCCAATAACTACGCATTGGTGAAATAAAATTAGTTTTTATATTCATTTCGAAAAATAAATCAATTATTTTTTTTTGTTTTATTGCTAATTGTAACATAATATATGTCAAGTTCTATTTAGTTTCTACATCATGTTGTAATTTTTATATTTTATATTTTATTGTTGACATATTTTTTTATACATATCAACTCTTATGACACTACTATTTATACATTTTATTGCTAACCTAACGCGCTCAAGAAATTCATTATAATATTTAAATTATTCTTTAACAATTAAATTTAAAATATGTGCGGAACAACTAATATAAAATAAAAAATCAGATAATGGAAGGTATAAATTACGCTTTAAATAGTTAACACATTCATTATTACAATAAACATTATCTAAAGTAATAGAAAATACTTTTGATGCAATACTCTACGAAACTAGTTCTTGCCTAATAACTACACCTAAAGAATGACCGGTATAGGAAAATTTTATAATTTTAAATAAATTTTTTTTTGTATAAATTCCAATCATTATCTATAAAATGTGCTGTAATACATTGATATTCGTATGCATTTCTAGCAGTTCATAAATCAGAAGTTAAACAAATTTTTTATTTTAAATTTGTAAATAAATTTATCAACTCGATTTTAATTTCATCAAATCTACTTAAAATTATATTTTTTGTAGTATTTCTAGAAAAATATTAAAATTGAGGAACAAATCCGCCTTGTATCATAGTTTCAAATGCCGGTTGTTCACTAATTGAAAATTATTGTTCCTGTTGAATGATATAATCAACATAATTTTGTGCGCGGGTAGAATCATAGAAAAAATTAGTGATATCACCAGTTAGACCCCAACCTATCTGCATTTGTGAAGTGAGATTAAGAGGTGTATTTTTTAAGTGATTATCAGAATATTTACGTAAGTGGCTAGTGCCACTCGATGTGTGACCCAAAAATAGTTTATTACAAATTTTACATTTTGCTTTAACAGTAACGGTGTTATCATTATTTTTTTCAAAAAAATTTTCAAAATTTTTTCACACATTTGAAATTTTTTTGCTAGATGAACCTACAGATGCAGATGCAGATACAGATGCACTAGCAGATGTTGATGAATCAGTAAGTGGATTAGGAAAAGGAGCAGCGGGAGTGAGATTAGAACCACTAGGTGAAAATGCAAAAATATATTCTTCTTCATCAATGGTAAATATATTTGGATCCATTAATAAAATAAAAAATTACAAAATTTTAAAGCGAAATTGATAAATTAGATAATAGAGAGTACAAAAAAGTAACTTATAATTAAATTCTAAAAATAAAATAAAATTTAATTTAAAAAAAAACTAATTAGAATTTTAAAAAATGTATTCAAATAAATTAAATATTGCAAAAAAAATTAAATTGCAGAAAATAAAACAAACCGAATTAAGGAACTCCGATCTTTAATCTTGATCTTGATCGATTTATTTTTTGATCTTAATCTTGATTCTTAATTTTTACTTTTTAATTCGTCAACAATTGCACCGAACCCAAATATCACCAAACTAAAATATTGTCAACTTACGAATCACCGATTAATTAGAAAGAAAAGAGTAAGGAGAGTATAGAATTGTTTGACTGAATTGAAAAGGGTAAGGAGCCTTATTTATAGGAAAAAAATGTAAATTTCTTTTTTTTTAAAAATCAAAAACTAGTCGTTGGGCGGGCCTGGGCAGGGTCGGGCCGGGCCCAACGGACACTTAATCTTGGCCTTTGATTTTCAAATTCAAGCGATTCAGGCCGCCAAAAAAAATTTCTAACCGTTGGGAGGCACCGGGCCAAGATCGGCCCAACGGCTAGCTTTTGGCATGCCTGTGGGCTGGCTTTTGAGCCACGGGCCTCGAGCCAGCCCAACCCACAGGACTTTGGGAGGAGACCTAAGCCCGAAAATTAAGGCTACGAGCTCAGGCCAGGCTCAGGCCTTGACCTAGCCGAATCGGGCCCGCATAGTAACGAGTTCCGGGCAAACCCCGAGCTGCCCACGGGTCGTTTTTACACTCCTATTTAGAAAATAGTGAAATTTTAATATCTGAGCCGCGAACGCATGTGTTTTTGTTAACTACGTGTATTTATGTATCGTGTGTGATTGTTTCATTATTTCTTGCTGTGTTTCATGCTTGTCGCAAATCTTGAAATCTACTAGAAAACCACCACCAATGTCCCTTGAGGCAAAAAAATTTGTCGATTTCTGAAGGTCCAGAACTCTGTTTCTGACAAAAATTTATGAGAATAAAGCCTTAACATGCGTTTGGACTAATTTTTTTTTCTTAATTTTTTTTAGTGAATTTTTTTTAATATTAGCTCAAATGAATATACTTTCTAAATTCCTTGTCATAAGGAAACCGAAAAGTAAATTTTTTTAATCAAAACCTATAAAAGAAGAAAATTCATATAAGACGAAAAAAGACCCACTTAGCAGGTTTTTTTGACCTTTTTTTAGGTTTTTCATTTTTGGTAAACTTTTTTCAAGTTTAGCTCTAACGGATATACTTTTTAAAATTCTCTCATCACAAAGAATTAAAAAAGTAAAAAAATTAAACCAAAATATAAAAAAAAGTCAAAACAGACAAAAAAAAACTCTAAAAAAATGCCACTAGACTTTTTAGTCCAAATATAGACTTAGTCTTTGGCCCATTTCTGAGAGGAGGATTAGCTTTATGAATTTCTAGATGGTCTACCTTAGCTTAAAATGGCTTAAAAAACTCTTAACTTAAAACTAAATTACCAAATGACACATTCTTTTCTTATTCTGATCACTTCATGTGCCCTCTGCCCTCTTCTATAGAAGTTATCTGGTGCACCTAACATTATGTGACAGTGCTGTCACGGCCTTGGATTAATGCCTCTTATACAAACTAATCACATTTAATTGATACTAGCCATTGTGCACATATTATGCATGTGCAAACACATTTTTTAATGACTGAATTAGTTAACAAAATTGTGAAAATTGTATTTTTAAAATTTGTTAATAACTAAATTAGTTATTAGAAATTATTAGTTATTTTGATATTTTTTAAATTCGTAAGGCATTATAGAAATGTAAAAATATATACAGTTTCATTATGGAAAAAACACCAAATAACTACTCTCTTTTTATAAAATAGTATAAATAACTTACACAAAGAATTTGACCAAAAAAATATAAAAAATAAAAATAATAAATAATTGGGCAAAGAATCCAAATTCCGCCGAGATGAATTTCCCATAATCGGTACTATTATGGCTTTTAAGCAAAGCATCAAAATGAATCTTTCTAATGAAGCTGCCAATTAGGCAATGCGGTGCACAATGCTGTGAGCTATGCGTAGCTTTATTATTTTAAAAAATAATAATGTTATAGGCACTCTTTTTATATATTCTTTCAGTCACTTCCTTCATTTTAACCGTTGGATGATGAATTTAACATAAAATACGTTCGTTCAAATCCATTATCCAATAGATGAAAATATGTGAGTGACTGAAAGAGTGTATGAAAAGAATATCTGTAGCATCACTCCTTAAAAAAAGAGTGTTGAAAATGATTGTAGGGATAAAAAATAGTTATCAAACTTAACCAAACACAATACCTAGATATCATAGACTAAGAAGTAATGGTTCAAGACACAAGTCAAATTTCTCTCTCTGGATGTGCGTGCTCCTATCTCTATCAATGGAATGGACTCATCTCAACAATTTATTTTCTCTATCAAGCCCATTTAACTTAGGCATTAGAGAACCTCCCCTGCTCGCCGACCATAACATTTGTTTTGCAGGTATTTTTGAGGTACCTAATCAATAAAAAATAAAAAGGAACTACAGAGATTGGTCGACCAAATTCATTTTTTGCGCCGATTTACAGCACCATCCGTCGTACGTGCAGCAAGCACAGCTCCTAATCAAAACCGAGATGAGTCAAAATAGAGATACAAATCCGGCCTTCCGGTATTTCTCAGCAACCAAACGGAACTTCAGAGCAGGCATAAGATCTTATTTGCGAAAGGAGATGAAGAAAAAGTGGAAGGAAGAAGAGGACGAAAGGTTCACTTACAGTAGCGGAAGGTTTGACGGAGAGGAGGCATGAGACTTATCTCCATTTTCTCTTCTTTCTCTGGCTTTCTCATCAACCGAACCAGAAAGAAAATAGACATATAAATGTTGAAAAATAAGTGAATTTTGAATAATTTTGAACATGATTTTAACTAATTTTGAACTTAAATAATTTTGAATTTGATTAATATTTTTTTATGATTTCAAATCTCAATATATTCCTCTCTATGAGTAGTTTAATCATGAATTTTGTAGCGTTCAAAATCGTTAACGGGTGAATAAAAAATTGACTCTAAAAGTGTATCATGAAAATTGATAAAATAGTAGTAACTAAATCATATTCCACATTGGTTTGGAGAGAAAAATGTGAGTGTTCAATTTAGTATAAAAGAGGTTTCAATCCCACATTGGTCGTGGGTCACGGGTTGCGGGTCACGGGCCGAGTCAACCCTTATCTTTTTGCTGAACAGAAATCCTTCCCTCCTTTCATATGCTTCTGCTGTTCTTCATAGTTTACATTTCCGAGTTCAAAGAGAGAGTTCGAACTCAGTTTCGGTTTGTTAAAGCGACAAATTATTGTGCTGCTTCTGTTGCTCGTCGATCGTTGTATTTTAGGAGGCGTTTTTCGTCAATTCAAAGCACCGTAGCGAGAGCAATTTCGTTTTGAAGATATCGTATCAAACACAAACCTTGGCCAATCGTTTAATTTTTGTATTTATAGATTTTGAATTTTGAATTTTCTTCACATATTATTTTGCCTTTTTTAGTTTTTGTTACTGTTTCAATTTTTCAGATTCTATCACCGTCTTCATTTTTTGTTTTCTGCTTAATTCAAAAATTATTTTAGGAAAATAGTTTGCTATCTATTAATATTTTAATTCCCAACAATAAACACGTACTTACTTCTGTTTGCGTTTTTTCCAGCAGCCAGACAGGACGAAGGATCGATAACTTAACTTAAAACATGAAAATTCGATCGTTCTCTACGTTCCTTCTGTTTTCTACACTAATCAGAACCGAAATAAGTCAAAATATAGATTCAAATCCCTTTCCCCCTCGTATTTCTCAGCAACCAAACGGAACTTCAGAATAGGCAGGCAGGTCAATGATCTGATTCACGGAAGAAAAGGACGAAAGGTTCACTTACCGTAGATGAAGGTTTGACGGAGAGGAGGCAGGATACTCGGCGGCGATCGATGCGATCGACCTTCAGGAGTCCGCGAATGAAATCGGAGTAGAAGTCCTTTGTATCGAGTTGTGGAGGGATGGTGGCGGAGACTCCGAGAGTGTCAAAGAAATCAGCCGTTCTCGATAGAGATCTCGAGTTCATATCCTCGCCAGGCACAGCGGCAGTGGCGGTGTTGGTGGTGGCGCCGGCAGTGGAAATTGCAGAGGTCGTCTTCTCCGTTCTCATTTTCTCCGGTTCGTGCCAAATCTGTACTGACCGACTCTTACTGCAATGAGTTCCAGTTAAGTTGCGTGAAGATAGATTGTGATAAGACACCAATTTCCTTTTACGGAAGCTAGCGCTTGTGCCGTGACGCGTGGTGTAATATTAAAAAGAAGGGTAAATTTCACTTATGCCAAAAAAAAAGAAATTTTTCTCAAAGTTTTAAAAATTACGTTAATTCTCCTTAAATTAGATTTTAACATCAAAAAGATTCTAAGCGTTACAATTTTCATTCAGTTTAATAAAAATCACAAAATCGCTCTTAAAACCGTCATCCCCGCCCAAAATCACCACCTCCAAAACCAAAACCCTTGATCCCTCCCCACTCCCGGTGTCTCCACCCCCGGTCGACGCCCCCCG